>JAPTHA010000002.1:11262489-11279144 GCA_029814585.1 Gymnapogon annona
CAAGAAGAAATTAACTTTCAATATCTGTCCATAAATTATTATTATTATAGATAATAAATGCTTAAAACAGTGAGTTTTAATAATAATAATAATAATAATAATAATACATATGTTTTGTATAGCACTTTTCTAAGTACTCAAAGACGCTTTACAGAAAAAAGCGTTAGTTAGAAAAAAGTTTTATCAAAAGGGAAAAAAAAACAACTGTAAATGTCCATTGTAAAACTTCGGGATATTGCAAAAAATAAACTTTCAACTGATTTACAGATTTGCTCTAAAGTGCAAAATGGAGCCTGTCGTTAAAGTGATATACGATAAACATTCCACATCCTTCCATACTTGTGTAGAGGGTATTGAGTGTGAGGGCACATTTCTACTCAGACTGGGTGATGGAGCTGGAATCAAGTCCTAACAACAGAAAACTGATTTGTGTAGGTAAACATGGACAAAAAGCACAAGCTCAAAGCTGAAGTAATTCATAAGCAACACACAGATCCGTGCAAGAAAAACTCACGTCATCGAAAAAGGATTTTGTTTTGTCATTTTTTTTTTTTGTCATTTTATTTCATTTGTTGTTTTTTTTTCAGTCATCAGGCCGTGTGCGTGAATGTGGCAGTGGTGTGTGTTCCTACAGCCTCCGTCAGGCCACCGCCCCTTGTACTGACAGCAGGGTGGAGCCTGCACCACTGCACATGTTCCAAGCGTGCTCTTGACTCCAGTCCTATTCTGTCTGTTTCCCTTCCCCTAACGTGTGCACGGTTAAACCAGGGCTGAAAAGGAAAGGGGAAGGGCCCGGTGAACCAGTGACGCATTTTACCAATGGCAGCCACGTCCCCACCCTCTCCGTCTCCTCTCCACCCTCCCACTTTTTCTTTGCTCCCTCCCCCGTCTCTAGGCACGCCAACCAATGGAGGAAAAAAAAAAAAGTGCAGGGGAAAAAAAAGTGATAAGCAGCAAGCAGCTTCTGGGTTTTGCTTTCAAGCACACTCCCGCTGAATTGGTGTGAGTGTGGGCGTAGGTGTGTGTGTGTGGCGTGCGTGCGTGTGTGCGTGCGTGTGTGTGGGGCGTTCACTCTTTCTCTTGCCACAGTAGCAACACAGTGCAGCAGCGTCGGCCCTGAACAAAAGGCTAAAGGCAGCAGAGCCACAGGAGGGGAAACTCAGGGACAGCAGCAGACAGAGTGGCCCAGCGTGACTGCACTTCTCAGGGAGGAACTCCAAACTGCCATATACCCTCCTGGCCCTGGCGTCCGGAGGAACACACCCCAGCTGCTGACAGCTCTGAGCTTCACTTTGTCTTCCATTCAAACTTTCCTCCCTCAGTGTCACCCTCTACTCCCAGCGCTGCACCTGCCCTCCTCCACCCAGGCACCTCTTCCTTCCTCATCCTTCTTCTTTTTCCGAGATGTCAGAAGATGACTGCCGCTCTCCCATCGGCCTGGACTGTTGCAGTTGTTGCCTGGACCTGGCCAATGGAGGTGATGACTCCATGTCGGGGGGTCAAGGCCTCGGTCTGCCAGCCAGTCCCACCAGCCCTAGTGTCAGTCATTTCCGCCAGCTCCGTAACCAGCTGATGTACCAGAACCTGAACACGGACAAGCTCAACAACATCATGAGGCAGGACTCCCTGGAGTCGGTGGTCCGAGACCCCTGCTTCCTGCTGAACGAGGGCATCTGCAACAGCAACATTGACCAGACCATGCTCTCTATACTGCTCTTCTTTCACAGGTACGTCTGTCATTTACGTGAGGTCTCACTAATTCTAAGCTCATGTCATTCATCATAGTCTAGTAGTCAGTACGTACAGTAATGTAGAAGTTACTCGTATCATCATGGCAGTAACAAAAATCTTCAATCTGTTGCATCCAAAAAAATTGAGTAAATACTGCAACAAACTGCGACTTTCCTTTTTATTATTATTGTTATTATTTTGAATTGATTAATTAATTAATTAATTAATTTTTTTCAATGTTTTACTCACTTATTTTTAATTTTCTGTTTGCACACAGAAAGGGGGGTGGTTTGGGTGGGAATGTTTTTATTATGTAAAGCACTTTGTGATGCACCTGCCAGCAGGAAAAGTGCTCTATAAATAAAGATTGATTGATTGATTGATCAAAAAAAATTGGAAAGTACGATGGAATTATTCCAATAAAGCGGACGTACATTGTAAATGGCCTGACATGTGTTGACAGTCATAGATGAAGTATAGATGTATATTCAGCTGCTCATTTTATGCGCCGGACATGAACTGTAAGATAAGATGTAAAGCACCTTTGGAGAAGCAACACCATGTCTTGAAACTCCAGCGTAGATTATCAGTTCTGACTCGGGTGTTTATCTCTGATGCACTGACACAAACTATAGTAAACTAAATGAATTATATAACGCGAGTGGATTCATGAACATTTCTGCAGATCTGATTGTGTATAATAGAATAGCACCTTCCGCATTTCCGCCCACATCTGGTGTGGAGGTACATTACATAAAACACACATGACTCAAATGTCTCCTTATTACATTGCGACACTATGATTTTCCTCCCTTTAGTCAAGCTGTTCAGATTTTATTAAGGGTATTTTTAAGTAACTATCTTTGCACCGTAACTGGAAAATGCTACACGGCGAAAAAACAAATCCGAAAAACGAAAACACACTCTATGATAAAAGTTTGTTGCTGCACTGATTCATTTAATAAGATCTTTTATTGTTCGAGGTCAATTAAAAGGGGCCTGACTCCTTCTCTGTACCTGCCAAATGGTGTTTATAAAACAGAGTTTGGCAGAACACCTCACAGTGTTTGTGAGGAATAGAATGCCCTGCTACAAAACTTCTGCCAGTTGGATTGTTGGTTTGGCTGCTACTGTGTAGTGACTTCACCCTCAAATTAACAGTTAGCATCTCCCCAGTCTGCTGAAAGTTTGAGCGTCGCTGACCCTCAACCCCCAACCCCGCCCAACACACGCCAGCAGTTACAGTGCAGTGTTCACCTGTAGGAACTGTAATTACCCACATTTATCCGCACACCGGGGAGAAATACAGCAACAATAATCAGGAAAAAAAAATCACACAAACACATTATTATCTGTGTCAGTAACATACTTAGATTCCTAGCAAGTGTAGATCTGAAATGTGGTTACGTCACGCGATAACGTCAGTGCGATAAGTTGGTTATAAAGTCAGGTTTTCTTCTAGTTTCTGGGGTTAGAAAACAGGACAACACGACTGAACTTTGTCTCCATTACGGTATGGTTTACAGCTTGATGACACCTAAGTTTATTGTGTTTCATTGTATTTTCTCAGCCGTTATACAAATCCATACACACAGGACCACCACATCAATTGGTCTTGTTTTGGAAAAATAATATAAAATAGGGACATTTAGGTCTAATCTACAGTCATACTATCAATGAGAATCAAAGTAGCAGGGACTTATGGGAACGAACCTAATGCGACACATATGACTTTGTTTCCTGACACGTGCATTCTTGTACAAAAATCACGATTTTTCAGTGACACTAATAAGCAGATCATATAAAAACAGACTTTTAGTATCCCACCCTGACTTAAAAGAACAAAATAAAAAAAAAAAAGCCAAATACCAAAACATCCTGATAAAACTTTGCATGAAATGGACACGGAGGTGCGATTTGTTATCATCGATTCAGGTATTTGTAGACGTTATCAGACCATATCAGCAATGTTCTCGAGCCAAAGAGCATTATCAGTGTTTTATCCATTTTCTCCAGAAGCCAAGCTGTCTAAATGGGTTACATTTTAACCTGTCTTAAGTGTGTAACTTTGCTACAAGCAACGGCTGTTAAAGTGCGTCCTTATCTCCTGCCACATAGATAGACTCAACATACGTTAAGACAGAATATGTTTCAGTCATAAAACACTCCGTCCATACACCACTGATGGCACTGGTAACACCTCATCATATTTAACTAGACATTTTGGAGCTTTTGGCTCTAACATCAGTCTTAAAGTTTCCATAGGTCTACTAAAAGCAACTATTTTAGATAGAATTCTCAGCACAATAAATTAACCTCTGTCTGAATAAATCTTCATATATTATTACTTGGAATAACAGGCCCTGAATGTATTCCACCATCTGTTTAGCAACATAACAGCTCCGTCATTTAAATGCTCATTCATTCGACACCTTTTTATGCATTGTTCTTGCATTGGAACAGTTTGTTCTACATTTATTTATGATAGCGAGGGTGTGCCATTTTGATAATACAAAAAGAACAACGGGTCAAGAAACTGCAGGATTGTGACTTGCCCCAGTATTCCCCCCACCCCCATTTTTTTCTTCCAAGGAGCGATTCTTAAAAACAAAAACAAAAAAACCCCCCCGAAATAATGCATTTTCACATCAGCTTTCAACCTCTCCTTAAACCTAAAATTGCAGTGCAATGGTTAGATGACTGAATGGATATGTTCCTCCAGACCTTTTCTGCTGCTTCTGTCAGATTTACTCTCAGTTCCACATCGACTTAATGCATTTGTTCTGTAGACTTATACTTCAACGCTCGCAAGATTTATTGCACCATTAATGTAATGAAACATAATCTCTGTAATGAACAGAATAAATCAGTCTGGAGAGTTTTTTTTTTGTATTTAAAGTACAAGATAAGATAAGATAAAGAAATGCAAACTGGCCAGATAAGAGCGATTAGGTGCATCTATTTTTGACATTTCTTGCTGGGGAGCAGTGCGTTCACCCCTACCACTCTGTTGTCTGACCGTACATCAACTCGTGCCAGCTCAACTGTTTGCCTGACAAACAAAGTCTTTAGCCAGAACACTTTGTCCCTGAACCCTTCCCTTCTCAAGAGGGAATCACAGACGCGGATCATGTGGCTTTCATGGACAGGCTTTCTCGCCAGATTAAAACACCGATTTCAACGCCGTAACCCGATGTTTTTTTTCACACGCAAGTGGATGCACAAACGCGCGTATTCATTCTTACGTGTGCTGGCGGTCTAATCCTGTCATTTAAGACAAGAATGCTGCCTTACTGAGCCGGGGATTGCAGAAGTTCCTACATATTTCAAGTGCTCACTTCAGGTGGGGCGGGGGCTGGGGTGGGGTGGGGGGGGGTTGGAGGGTCGGTGTATGATGAAAGCCTTGCCGAAGTTTATACTGTGACCTCACTCTGGGTGGTCAGTCTGCAGGGAAGCTGTCATTTCCACTCACCGCTTGTTTGCTGGTATAAAATGTCGAGCAGAATCCAGGGGCGTCTTCAAAAGTTGTTGAATATGAGGCGGTAGCAGAGGTTAGCCCAGTGGACGCTGCACAAAGACCATTCGAGAGTCACTGAAACGTGTTGAAAGGACGATGTGAACTCACATGTACTGTTGGGTATCTTGAGGTCGGGCCACGGAGCCTCACGAGGACAGAGTCTGTGATTTCCACAGACATGATAAATTGATATGCGCTGATTGACTCCAACGCTGTATTTGGCTGCAAAGACAGAGATCCTCTTGCATGCCGTTACAACAGGCTGCCAGTCAAAACTTAGCAGCCACTAAACACCATCACATGCCAAGGGTAGAGAGGAGCAAAGAGCCCAACGGCGATGACACCATCATCTGTCAATCCGTCTGTCTGTCAGTATAAATAATGAAAACATTCATACAAAACATGCTTCCACACCAGGACTAGGTGTCAAAGACTTACTTCAAGAGGATTTCACTGCAGCAGCAGCAGCTATAATGTCAGCCGACGTGTCACAGAGCTAAAGGATTTTCTGTAAAGATGGAGCAAAAACATAGGGCATCTTTCTGTCTATCAAGTCTGCAAAGAAAGAAAAATGTTGATGTAACAATTGCAGAGGTATGCAGACTGTCATGTTTACCTCTATAGCCTGCAGCTGCTCCAGAGAAAACAAAAAGGCTACACAAAGAGCGTGGACAGAAAATGTCATGTATATGTGCAGATGAAATCACTGACTTTTCTCGGCTCTGGTCTGTTGAACGAAAGAAAGTGTGTGGGAAACTATGGGAGTAGTGTGGACCTACTTGAAAGAAGACACTTAACCCATAAAGACCCGAATAGCTGCTGCTTAGATAAAGTTCAAGTCACCTCTAAGGTTAAATACCTGCTAATCCACTAATCCTATCATTACATGTCAATAATTGGTGTAAAATACAGTTATTTGTCTTTTCGTGGTCATCAGATATAATAATAATAATAATAATAATAATACATAGGTTTTGTATAGCGCTTTTCTAGGTACTCAAAGACCTATGACCCATTTGGACGTTTAGAAGCTCCGTAGTTACTATGGAAACCCCGGTCATCTTTGACACTGGTCCCTAACTCCCAGGCTGCAGACAGGTATTATTATTTATTCATTGATTTATTTACTATTCTCTACACAGCATGACTCTCTTTATACTCTATATACAACACTGACTCACCAGTAAAGCCCATGGAGTTGAATCAATGAGAGTGGATGGAGAGAGTTGTTTCAGTTAATGCTGAAAAATTCATTTTTTTCATCAGTTTCCTCCATTGAAAAAAAAAAAAGACTGGATTTACTTTGTATTTTAATGGCCATCTATATGATGAATGAAATAAATACGGGGGAAAATGTGTGATTTATACTGAAAAAAAATAGATATTACAGATAGTAGTATTATAATAAATGGTGATACATAACAAAAGGTAAAATATAGAGAAGCATTCATTTGGGAACTGCCACATAATTAGCAGTGTGCCATTGCGGATTACAAGACTTTAAAACACTCAGATTTGTGACTTTCTACTGTGTGATTATTCACCCCCTCTGACACTTGTAGGTAAATTCTTGTCCTGCCAACAAGCTTATTATAGTTTGGCCTTTGGTGACCACTGGACACTGGCTCCGGTCCAGCCGACTACTGAACATGACCTAATGCTCCCTCAATACCCGAGAGGCAAGAGTATCCAGCTGTGTCAGAGACTCCACTCGGCTTTAAAGCTCCACACTGGGATCCAAATATAATGTCTGAGATCATAGAGGGGAGACGGAATTTTGTCCTCTCAGTGTCTCAATTCATTTGCATGCAGTTCATAGATACAGAATTGTCCGTTTTCAGTCAAAGTGGGGCTTGCTTTTGCTAATTTCCATTAAATACTTGTAACCTAAGAGATTCATGCTTTGGTAGAGTCGCAGAGGGAATGGCAGTGCACCTTGTTTCTTTTCTGTCTGCATGTTTTTTTGTTGAGGTTTGAGAATTGCGTCACAGTTTACCGGTAGATGTTTGCCCTCTGAAGAACGGATGAAACACAATAGGTGTGGAAGATGGGTAATTACAGCACTGGAGCAGGTTATTGTTAGTAAGTGACTTCACCCGAGCGTATTCAGCCTTGTTGTGTTGATCATATTGTGACAATGTGTAGGCAGACACATCACTCAGCAATGAAAAGATTAAAGGAATAAGTAAACAAAGCAGCTTTTCACTTGTATTGTCTCTCTCAGTAAAATTGGACCCCGTTTGCAGGAAAAAAACTGCGATATAAACTAATTATCTACACGTTCGGTCTCCAATAAGAGAACTGGTGTATGACTTGCAATATGTAACCAGCTGCAAGATGTAACAAGTGCCGGGATCAGACTCAGACTGTGTTGTAATTCTAATTTTTCATGCCCTCCAAAGCAACAAAGAAATTCCTCGGGGAGGGCGTATAATTTAAAAGTCCTGCATGGATTCAACTCCCTGCATTATGAGGAAGGTGAAACATGCTGAGGTTTAAATATTCCCCTCCTTGCTTTTGTTGTATCTCCTATTTCTACCCACATTAAAGGCTGATGCATGTCAGACACGTCGTGGCTGACAGCAGAAGCTGGATCAGGTTACAGTCTGTTCATTCAAGCTTTTTTTTTTTTTTTTAAATTTGGAACAAAACAAACTAATGAGTCATAGTAAATTATGTCTCCTAAAAAAAAACAAAAAAACCTAACGTATTGAAGTTACATAACTTCAGGTGGCGGTGGAGACGGATGTAAACAAAAAGTCAGATTAGTGGTGAGAAGGCAAAGGGAAGGATGTCAGGGTGGAAGAACAGATTCATGGCCGGGCAAGTCGGAGGACCTGATCCCTGACAAACAAAGGCCATGAACGCAAGGTCTGAGCCACAGCAGGAGAGAGAGCCAGAGATACGCAGACAAACAAGCCGACAGGAGGCCGGCGCAAAGACAAAACATGCAGAGCACTGACTAAATATAGTGCAGTGTTGATGCCTGGTAGAGTTCTCACAAATACAAAGTGTACACTGGGACGTCTTTGGTGCAAATTACAATGTTCTTTAATATAAAAGAAAGGAAACTATTCTGCGGTGGCTATGGAAACGCTTAACAACTGGTTTTATGTTTCCTCGGTGGCACGGGATTTGACAGCTTTTATGCTAAAAACAGACATGGAATGAAAAGCCTGTGACTCTCATGTTTTTCATGTCGGTATTTAATTGCTGTGTCAGAATGACAAATGTGTCTGATAATATCAGCGGGAGACCCATTTAAAGACCGATGTACAATAATGTCTTTTTAATGGACCCCTTGAGTTGGTGTCTTGTTGTGTTGTGACCGCATTAATCGGCTTCCGTTGGTGCTGATAACGCCTGGACCTTCATGAAACACTGTGTGCATGTGTTACGTATACTTTACACTGTGAGTGTTTTTGCACATCACTGTGGTTATGCCAGGGCTCTTCCAGTGACTTCTGTGTATTAAATGGTGGATAATTTAGGTTAAACACACAATTTATCATGTTTACGATCACACACACACACACACACACACACCCACACACACACCCACATACACACAGTAAGTGTAGCTATTGCCATGGACTTTATTGTGTAATTCAGTACACAGTGATCCGTTTGTATCTGCTGCGAAATGAGCACACACCCTTTACCATATGTCCGTGCAACCTCCCTGCTTTACCAAACACTGCTGTGGTTTCATGTTTAGTTACCCTTGACAACACGATAAACTTACTGACATTCTCAGCGGGGTTGTTGTTTTAAAAGATTTACTTTTGTTGCGTTGGTAAGATTGACTCATGCTTTTAAAACCTCCATATGCAAACCAATTAGCCGTGCATAAACATGAAAAAAAAAAATCAGTTTGCTAACACGATTCATAATAAGATAATGTAAAATGCAATGTCATAGGCAACTTATGTAACTCTTTGTTTCCTATAAAAAGACTGACCGACTCGTTAGCTCCCGGGTAACTTGAAGTATAATCCACATTTTTAAAAAAAATGTAATAAGTCTCGTGATGGTACCCCTTATGTGATACTTACATTTATTACCATTAAGCATTTAGTCTGCGAGGGCAAGGCATGAGACACACTTAAAAATGCAAACATGAACACACTTAAAGTCTTCTGTACACAAAGGTGACCCGCAGACAGCATTATACTGTTGTTGACACGTCACCAAAGCAAAATCCAGCTAAGCTCCTTTGTCCTGAGTGTCAGTGTGTACCAGCGGTGGATTACAAGTCTATAAGAACACACCAACTTTGCCATCTGAGCCAAATCCTTTATAGCATGGTGGAAAAATTATCGTAAGGGGTTTAAATACTCTCATCTGACTATTAGCCGCAGTGGAGTTATGACTGTAACATTGTTAAATTCAAACACATCATTTATCTGGCGTTGGCCCTGACACACCACTGGCTAATTAAGATGGAACGAATTACATCATCCGTGAAACTTCAACACATAATTATGGCATGTTTACACAGTGATCATTATCGAGCTGCAGTTATAAACAACAAATCTTCAATATCCAACTGTCAATTAAATACTGGAAGTACTTGTTGTGGTGGAAGATCAAAACATGAAGCAATATTGTGGTTTTGCGTGGAAAACTCTATTCTCAACCTGCGAAGCTTATAGCTCGGCCTCGCAAATAGAACTCGACACAAGTTGAAACAAACAAATCCTTTCCTTCATCTTCTGAACCGGCTTTATCCTCAATGGGGGTGTGGGGGGGGTGGGGCCTATCTCAGCTACCTATGGTTGTAGGCGGAGTCCACTCTGGACAGCGCTTTCCACCTCCTGCAAACAAATCCATGAAAAATACATATGAGTAGAGAGTCCACGTCACCTAAACACAGCTGAGAGCAGACGCTTTTTGAAAAATGTTTGGAAAGAAAGTCAGGCACAGAAGAAACATTCCTGAAAATAATCCCACAAATATGAGAGGACCAGCGCCGCCCGTCTACTACATCCTTTATTCTTTTGTGTTTGTGAAACCGTCTTTGTTCTTCAGTTTTATATTTGTTCCATTTTGTCCCTTACTATCTTTGTTTTTTTCCTCTTTTCTTTCTCTGCTTCTGCATCCGTGCATCTCATAGCCGTCGTAGCTTGTAGACGTGTGTGTGTGTGTGTGTGTGCTTGTATTTGTGTGTGAGACCAGGGCTGCCCTCTGCCTTATCTGTTTGGACCACAGCTATGGCGCCTATTTAGATAATAAGGCAGTCTGTCAACACTTGCCATCACACACACGCATGCACATGCACACACACACACACACACACACACACACTCCATTGGTTAACTTGTCATCACAGCTGAGCGATGAGTAATAGTGTCACAAATAGTCAATATGTCATCATCCCACTTAATAGGCATTTGACAGTACACATGCGTGACAATAGACTTCAGATCAGTGTTCCACTTTCTTTTATCCGTAGCTTGTACGCGACACTGGGTTATAGAGTTTATCCGTCTTGTCTAAGGTGGATTTTGTGACAGATTTATGGAGACTGAAATGAGATGGTTATCAGGTTCACAGTCTTCATACCACCCAGGCTGAGAGGTACAAACTGTTGGCTATAAGACTACATCATTTTCATTCAGTCCTACTTTCATTAACCTGGGATTTCTGCTCTCACATTGCTAACTCCGCATCAGAAGTGAGAATGTGGTAACCCAGCCGCCTATTAAACTTTGACAGAGGTCAGGAGCCGTATATTGAGAGTGGAAACAAATGCTTTTTCGTGAGCACACTCCGACTTTTCCCAGCTGCATGACAAGATGTAACTGCGCCCAAAGCGTATGTACAGTATAAATGACCGAATTGAAAGGGTTTGTGTCAAATTCCAATACAAATGTCTTTGCCCAGAACAACTGGCGTACACAAACGCCATTTCATATTTATTCTGATGCTTATTCCATCTGTTTCTGGTCGACTGTTTCATAATCCCAAGTGCCGTTATCCCACACTGAGTCAGGCTTTTCTTACACAATGGTGAGCTATACAATGCAGCCAGACAGTGCTTTTGTAAAGGAGGCCTATCATTAGCCTATCCTTATTCTCCCTGGCCAATATTCACACACAGGTTGGGTACATAATGTACCCTGAGAGCACAAATATGAACCCTCGCACCAATGTGGATGTTTACTCCAATTAGAATGTGCATTAGAATGCTCCTTTTTTCAGCGTATACATAAATTACACACGCTTCCTTTCCCTTGAAGGACACAGAGCTAGAGTTAAACATACTTGAGCAATAAAATGCTGAGAAATGCTCTTATAACTGTTGGGAAAGACAAAAATAAGTCACTTCCCTGAAACCTGTGCAGGTCATGAAGTCATGTTTTCCAGAACACAGGCAGGTTTACAGCTCCAGGACCAATCACACGTTCTATACTTGAAGTTGACATCCGCAGTTTAGCAATATGGTGTGTTTTTCATTTTCTGCCTGTGCTTTAAGATGTTGTGTGGGTGTGTAACTTCAGTACCCAAAGTTTCCCAAACATGACTCTCCTGTCATGTCATGAGCCAAATGGTAATGTTTACGGCACTGAAATATAGATTTCTGTGGCGGCTGAAGTCAAACTTACCATTACGTTGTTGTGAATCATTAAATAATTACATAACGTGTGTAAATGAATTCCTGCAAACCCACGACTGCAACCCCATTTCATCTGTCGCATTTGAGAGACATTTCAATAGTTAGCGCAATTAAAACTTTCTGAGGTGTTTTGATGTGGTGTCATTGCACCGACATCTGCACCATACCTGGGAACACCTGTCTTGTCCTGTCAGCATGTAATTGCATCATTAAATTATGATTTTGCAAAACATTCTTCACATAGCTGCCTGTGAAACTGAGCTGAGAACATGTTGGGTAACCTGCAGGCACTTAATGCAATCCATTTGTTTCACCAGACGCATCGGAGTATACGCACTAACCTTTGCTTAAATCAAGCATGAGTTTGGGTTCGAAGGAAATATACTGTAGTTCTTGGCAGAGTGTGATTATACTGAAAGTGTCACTCTCAATTTCAGCTTACAGTATACATGCTTTAGAAAGGCAGAATGACTGGCAAATCCCCATGAACCACAATCAAACTCTGACTTTAGTGAAATGAAAATTGTTTCCTGTTTGTTCCGAGACTTTCCAAAATTTCCATACTTTTTTTAGCTTCAAGTGTCCCATGCATTTTGGACGGCGACCCAGTCTCTCTCACACACACACGCACGCACGCACGCACGCATGCACACACACACACACACAAAACAGGAAAGGAAAATCAGAGGGATAAAAGAAACAGGAGATGGTAATGACTGGAATAAAGGTAAGAGGAATTATAATATGCAATCAAAACAAAGTGACTAATAGAACACAGAAGTACGATAATACGATACATTACAGGTGATCACAGTGCACTTATCACATTGAGTCCATTAAAAAGAAAACGAGATCGAAACAGTGAAAGGACATCTGTTACTAAAAAACACTGAAGACAAAGCTGCGTACAGTGTCTATGGCTCAGCCCGATACACCTGGTGTACAGCGGCGGACCATTGTGCCAGTTCTTTTTCTCTCTCTTCCTGGTGTAAATGCACCACTGAGAGAGAAAGAAGAAGAAAAATGAAAGTGTGTGCCAAGTTTCAGTGAGTCTGTGATTGTTCTGGCCTTTGCCCAGCACAGAGAAAGAGAGACAGCTAGAGAGTGAGGCATACGTAGGCTCCAATGAGCGAAAATAACAAGATGCATCCTGTCCAAGACCTCACTTCTCTATTTGAGCCCCTCTGTTTTAACCCATCAAGGCCCAGAGCTACTTTTGTATCACTTCGCAGATGCATTTTCTTCTATATGTAACTTTTCTTGAGGGATTTATCATCATTCACTATAGTATTATTCCCTGTATTTTGTGCTTTTTCACATATTTTCTCTATATAACTCATTGATCATGTAAATGTTTGGAGAAGCTCAGAATAAAGTTGGGGGTTATTATATCAAACACAGAAAACTGATGAAAAAGTGACTTTTTCAGCAAAAACATCAGTAACTGAACGTGAAAACAAGTGTGTCCATCCATTATCATTTATCATACTCCGTGGGTTTTACTGGTGAATCAGTGTTGTAGAAGTGATGATGTCATTGACTACAGAGCCTCTTAACGTCCAAATGGGTGGTGTGAATGTGAGAGTGAAGGAACAATGGATTATTAATGTATGCACTTTGAATTCTGTGGGAAAAAAAAGCGCTGTATGAATGTAATCCATTATTATATTTATTGTTATGTCTGATGACCATGAAAAGAAAACAGAGCTGTATTTTACACCAGTTATTTACATGTGTAAATAGATTTAGTGGTTCAAAAGTTACTGAACAGTTTAGAATTTAGATGAGCAATTTTGTCTGGCAGTGACTGTTTGGGTCTTTAAGGGTTAAAGGGGGAGGTGTAATAATGCAGTATGCCAGGATGGCAAAGTCTGTAGCACCCCCCCCCCCATTTCACTATGCCATCATGGCGAGTAATTAGCAGCAATGATATTAAATGACCTCTTTCTGCATTCCTTCCAGTATGGAGTCATGGAGAGGCATGAGTCATAGATCATCATTATGTTTGCATGCTGCGGTGTTTACACAGTTTGGGATTAGGCTAAACAGAGGTCCTCTGAGAACATGTAGAAGCTGGAGCAAAGGAACATAGTTCTGGCGTTCGCTTTTGGACCCAACACTGTGGGAGTCCAGGGGAATGCTGACAAACGCTGGAACTCTTTTCCGCTCTTCCGTCGTCCACTCCTCTCAACAATCCCCACGTCTGTCTGTTGCATAATTATCCACATCTTATACAGCATACACTCACTCCACAGTCGCTGCCATCCAATCTTTCAATTGCCCACACCACACACACACACACAAAGACCCTTTATTACCGCCAAGTGTCATATAAGGGGAAGTGGAGCTTGGGCTTGATCTGGCAGAGAGCGAGAGAGGGGAAAAAAAAGAGGTGAATTTACGTAACGCAGAAGGTCACAACCTCTCGGAGCTCGTGAGCCAACGCTATGGAAGTAGGTTGGGGTCAGGAGGTTTTTGTGGCAGACGTCTTGTGCTCAGGGGAGCATTAGTGGAACAGGAAGAATGATGGTTGACCCAGTCTTCACCGATACAGCAGCAGCTCAGTGACCAGGAAAGGTCACCCCAAACAAGTAGGACAAGACATTTAGAGTCGATTATGAACAAATGTAGGCTGAAAATATAACGCCTCAAGGATTGAAACAAGATGTATGTTCCATTAAATGAGCTTTTTTTTTTCACAAAGTAGGCTGTTTTGGACCATTGTTGCCATGTGAAGAATGGATTCTCGTATTTACCCTTTTCTTCTCGGTGCTCCCTGCTGCTCACATTGGCAGGAATTTGACAGGAAATCACATTTATATGCACGGTGCATGAATTTGCTCTTCTCCTATATATTTGGATTTGCAGGTTTTCTCAATCTGACCCTAATGTATGTAGTTATCTGTTTCTCTGGAGCTGGTTTAGTGTAATTTAAACTCTTCATTGCTTCAGGTTGAGCAAGTTGTGCGGGATTAAAACCATGCACACAGAATAAACTTTTTCAAAACTCCACTTCTTTAGCTGTTTGAAGGTTGATATTAAAAGTTAAAAGTACTGCTGCATTTTTTTTTTTGTTTGTTTCTTGAGCAGCTGTGAAGAGCAGCGTTAAATGGAACCGATTGTGTCACCACCTCGCACACACATTGAAGAATACACGTAGAGGTGATGACATTCTCCTTATGTTGACACGTACTGTAGATGAACACTCTGATAATCCTCCCGTGAATAATCCCTAAATCTACCGTAATAACTGTCTGCTCCTCCTGATTCCAAAAGCGCTGTCCTGTTCTCACCAGCGGTTACATAACTGACAGACAGACACAACAGTATGGAAATGTTGGCATAACACAGTCAGTCCTTTCAACATCCACGTTGGTAGAATTCTCCATACGAATTGGAATTAATACCTTGTTATCTGATCCATCCAAGGGTTTGAGCGGGGAAGTATTTCTAGGTTTTTTTTTTGTGTTTTGTTTTTTTAGTATGTGGGGCCCATTTCCGAGCCCTCTAGAGGGAAAAGGATGCTATTGTAGCTCATATCAGTGGGACATTTTGAGAAACACCCTGATTAAAAAAAAAACAAAGTCCCTCTGTGTTATTCTATGACAGCCAGAAAAAGGCGGATATAAAAGGGAAAACTAAAAAGACACACTGGATACTTCCTCCTATTCACATTCAAATGAGCTGTCTAGAAGTAAAGGTATCAGATTCAGACAAGGCACATCTTGTCCCGTGAGCGTTTTCCTTTTTCTTGCAATATTAAGTAGCAATGATATCTGGGCCATTGCATTGAAAACTGAAAGTGACTCTCTCCGGGCTTGTCTTCTGGCAGAATCTCACATTTTTTCCCCCCCTCCCATTATGCCATCCTCACTGGCAATTACATTGGACGGAAATAAATGGAAGCAGCTTCACTGGTTGCGAGTGGATAGTCAATATACAAAGCACCGAAGTCTGTTTTTTTTTTTTTTTACAGATATTTCCAGACTCCCATCCTGCTTTTTCTCTGTTGAAGCAAAATGACATTATTTATATGAAGTCACTGTTTCAAGCACCTGTTCTCCTTCTCTGTTAGTTTAGAATAACTTTCTGTGTTGTCTAATCCGGCAACTATAGTGACAACACGGTGCATTAATTTGACAAACTGCTGGCCTGTGGTGATAGACTAAACAGCCCACGGCACCTGTTGTCACCATCACAATGAGACGTGCAGTGGGGCAGATTAAAGACTTAGATTCCACTTATTATCCTGATCCTGTGATAAGAGGCTAACATGTTTTGCAGATGTCTGCACGTTACTCACAGCAGCCCATTGAACAATCTCCAGGATTTGTCGTCTTAATAACACATGTGGGGATTTAGCTGAGAAATGGTGTCAACTACTTTAGGCATTTTCTTGTTTTTTTGTTTTTTTTAATCGGGTACATTTTACCTAAAAAAAAAAAACAAAAAACAAAACCTTTTTGACAGCAGTGAACTACTACAGATTTAATTTCGTCGTTTTGCAAGTTGCTTAACCGAAAAGACCCCTACCAAAACACTGGGGCAAAATATTTAGCTTATTCTTTTGGTCAAGATCAGCATTCAGACTTTAGACCTTTGTAATATTGAGACGTTATCATTCTCAATCCAAACATGCCCACTTGCCCCGCCTCATTTCTCAAGGTAACCATGTTTTTTTTGACAGTTTACCTAAAGTACTGGGAGTACAGCCAAAGTCTCCTATCAGAGGAAACACTGTCTAACAACAGCTGTGAAAGCCCTCTCCTCCCTCCCTCCCTCCCTCCC
>JAPTHA010000002.1:11584514-11594678 GCA_029814585.1 Gymnapogon annona
CACACACACACACACACACACACACACACACACACACACACACACACACACACACACACACACACACACATCCTCACAGAATCACACAAACACACTGGAGAGCTACGAGACAAATGCATGTAAATACCTGATATGACAGATCCAATCCTACTGGTGTAACATTAATAGGGATGGATAGGTAAAGGCCCAAACAAAATATTAATAAAGAGTTGCGGTTCTGAGAAGTGACGAGAGCTCTGGCATTAGACCCATTCATCTTTCACTTTGCTTTTTCTCCAGGCAATAATATTTCTCATCAATCAGCAAGTTAGGTGTCAAGTGAGAACAATTCAGCACAAAGTGAATGTCAAGCTCACTTCACTGCCCATTTTCCAATCTGGCAAATGAATGGTTCTTTGATGCTGATGAATATGTATTGATAGAGTAAAGATTGTATGTGAGAGGGGCAGAGGACCTCACATGCTAATGTAGGCGAGCCGTTTTCCCTAAGCAAATGACAAAATAAAGGGGATATAAATGTGGAGAGTGGTAATGTGGACTTACACACAAAGCCTGGAATCTTACTCCACATTGTCTGCAAGGGCCTTTGTATTATACACCGAGTTACAACGGTTGATCAGTTGGGTTCATTAACGTTGTATAGGGCCTATACTTACACATTCGATATAATACGTATCGTGCTCATTAGCGACTTTGGCCTGAAAGAGTCATATTCTCACTGCGATACACCAGAGGATTCCATTATTGCTAAACTTTTACATTAGCAAAAGCAGAGCAAGTTTGCATCTGCTTCATCGTCACTTTTTAATTATGCTTTAATGTTAACAATTAGCACTGAGGTAGAGTCAGCAAAACTTGATTGAAATCCTTTACAAGCCGGACTGTATGAATGTTTTAATGTTAAACGTAATCCGTTGAGAACAAAAGAAAAAAAAAATCATATCCCATCACTGTGGAGGATGGTCTCTGCTTTATTGGAGAAACACTGGCTAAAGCAGATGGGAGACAGATTTACCCAAAAATGTGCATGTGTTGAACGCAATTTCTCCAGCAGAGTTTTTGTGCTCAAGCAAACATAGCTCTGGAATAATGAATTGAAGTGCCTTGAGGATGAAAAAATAATAGCGCTAAGTAGGTTTTGAACTAGAAAGACAACAACACGCCGTCTGAATGACATGCGGCCATAACTTAAGGACCGAACATCAGCACTTTGCAAAGCGTATGAATTATCGTGCTGTTTACACATCAAGTCCTGACAAACAGTACTTTATTACCTAGGGAATTATTTGCAATCCATTTTTACGGTGCTTATGCTGTCTGATTAAGCTAAAAGCTGGTGTCAGTGGACAACAGCCACTAACATCTTCATATGCGGCTACTCTCAAAAGCTTTCATCGTATATCTCCGTGTCGACCCCCCCAACCCCCATGCAATGCATTATCCTTTTTTCTTATCACAAATCTCATCGTATTATAGTCCCTGTTGATTCGGACATTGTGTGGCCATCAGTGATATATCATTGAACTAAAAGTCTAAGTATGTCTGTGAATAGTTTGGAGGTTTAACCAGTTCCTCCACACTCTGTTGGTGTGTACTATCATTCTTAGATTTGTATTTTGGGAGATCATTTCTTGGCTGTCAGCAGCGCCGTGCACCCGTTTCACTCATCACTCAGAATCACATACATCGAGACGCCAGGAGAGGATTGGTCATTTGATGCTGTCAGTCTTCTTCATACACCGCTTGCTTATTTCTTTCCTCAGCTCGGTAGAATAAAAAAAAAAAAAAAAAAACACAAAAAAAATGACAGCGGTGAATGTGTTCCTCTAACCCGCCAGGTCCACATCCCGTTCCATCTCATCCATCCCTCCATTCAGCGACGCAATTTATGTCACGCACGAGAA
Source organism: Gymnapogon annona (assembly GCA_029814585.1). Classification (NCBI taxonomy): domain Eukaryota; kingdom Metazoa; phylum Chordata; class Actinopteri; order Kurtiformes; family Apogonidae; genus Gymnapogon; species Gymnapogon annona. The sequence goes on from JAPTHA010000002.1 coordinate 11,586,419, forward strand.
AAAAAAAAGAAAAAAAAAAGGAGGTGAGCATCTGACAGTGACATGCTGACCATCTGTTAGTCTATTAAAATGGAAAATGTGCAAGATAAAGTGGAAGTATTAACTTGGGTTTTTTTTGCCCCCGCCCCCCCAAAGTAATTTCATATCAGCATGCAGCGTTTAACGGGAACATCACAGTATGGCGCCAATAATGTTTATCTACACGACTGTGCAGGAGTGACACCACCTTTAGCTCTGCTGTTTTTACCGGGATGAAACGAGTCTGCGTATGTCGTCTGTATTCTCCTTGCACAGCTTCACCCCTTTATCAGGCAAGTGACTATTTTTAGTAATTGTGTGTTGCTGCATGAACAGTGAGTGTACCTGCTTTGTTAGATACCATGAAGTAATGTAAGTAATGGTGTTCAAAGGGTTAATGAGGATGTTGACATGTTGATGTTGTCTGGATCAGCATTTCCTGTATGGCGTTCTAACAGGTAAGGAACCCAATATGGGAAACATGACTGACCTTGATTTTCTAATCACAAGCGTTGAAAACTCATTCATTCATCTTCCAAACCCGCTTTATTCTTTGCAGGGTTGCGGGGTTCACTGGAGCCTATCCCAGCTACTCAAGGGGCGAAGGCAGAGGGGGGGGGGCCCTGGACAAGTCACCAGTTCATCAGTTCATCGCCGGGTCACCAACAGCACATGATCAGGAGAGAGCGGAAATCGAATCGGCAACCCTTCGGTTACCAGACGACCTGCTCTACCATCCGAGCTACCATCTGGTCGCCCCAGTGTTGAAAACTTACAAATACTTACAAATAACACATGCTTGTTATGTCCTTCAATAACACACCAAGGCTGAAATATGGAGTATTTCTACCCCGTAAAGGTTTAAAAGAACACATAAAAATGGATTCTAAAGGTGAAGGTTGTTATTTAGTGCGACTTCTGACCCTGTGACCAGAAGCAGCACAAACAGACAACCAGTTGGAATAAAGCTGGCGTGTATGGGACAGAATCCTGATATGAAACATCCCAAAATTAGAGCAATAAATCACATATTGTCTAAATGAAAGGGTTGCAGAGGTCATGCTCCTTTGGCTGCTAGAGGCTATTTTTCCCCTTTAGTGTTTACTATTGTACGTGTGTTCCATACATCCAAATGGAAAAAAAATGCATGTGTGCGCTGATAAGAACTGCACTAAACCAGTAGACCTGATGTTAACCCAGGACTTTAGTACAGTACTGTATGTCACTCAGATTGATATTATCACGCTGTTGTTTAAATGCAACCAACGAGACATGGTGACAGGTAAAGATGAACAGTGATCATTTTAATTACATGACAAAATGCATGCTCTGTGTTTATAACGTGACCAGTGCTTTTGATGGCCCATTTAATTTGTCATTGTTTCTGTACGCTCAGCCACTTTTCATTAGGTTGAGGCTTTGTGGCCCTGGCCGACACGCTTACTAACACCCATTTCTTGTTGGCCGTCATGTCTGAGACGTAAGCATCTAGTTTGTATTCTCTCCCTCTATCTCTGCCTGAGCCTTGCTTGCTCACTCGCTCAACCATGACAGACCAAATCCCTTGCTTTTCGTTCATCTTCTTCACTTAACTTTAATAGTGTGAAAGAATAATTTGCATGTTTCAGATCAAGAGATAAAGGAGAAATTGCAAAAATCACACCAATGTGAATATACCCCAAAATACCTCCTGTTACCATGGACCAGGGAGTCATTTGTCCCTATTATTAAATGCTCTATTGTCTGAACAAAATCTTCCAATGTATGTAGTGATAAGCCATAAATGCATTCATTAAAAACTGGGTATATGGTTTCACAGTGGAACATGGGTCAGTGTGCCTCATTGTGCTTGAAATTTAATGAGAATAATTTATGACAGTGCAAATGGCATACACAGCCCAGACAGTCTGCATGTCGGTAAATAAGATCCCAACATAATTGTAAACTATCCCACTGATCAGTGCAGCCAGTGTCATCAACCTCTTTTGTTGAAAGATCACCATAGAAACTGTGTCTGATAAAAACCCAAGTAACAGACCATGAATTATTATGGGTTGAGCATTAACTCATTATTAAAGTCATACTATGGAGTTACTAAAGTTTACTGCGTTGCATTCGGCAATTGTTTTTTTTTTTTTTTTCTGAATGTTCGGTAGAATATTGTTACTGAGGGGTTATTGGTTACAATGCAAAATAACAAGTGTCAGAGATTCATTATTATCCAGGAAGAAAACAGTGCCAATTTAGGTATGCTCACACAAAATGAACTTTGAACTGTGAATGTTTTTAATGAGCCAGCAGTCCACTATAGATGTGGTAATATTGAGTATTCAGAAGTATGCTTCTCCAGCAGTCCCCTCGGGTTAGAGCTCGTATAGATGCGGGGCTGGACACATCTTGTGTTGGGCTGATTGGGTAGCCCACGGCAACAGAAGGTTAAACTCATCCTGTTCTACCACATGCCTCTCACCTGCTCCAGTCTGTCCAAACTCAACGTAAGAGTCACCATTAATTTAAAGGTCTTAAGCTATAGTGCAAATAATCATGCAGACCAACATCTTTCACTGGAGCCACTTTCCTTGAGATGTAGCTTAAAGCGCTGACATTCTCCTTGAAACAGATTAGATAATAGACCGTCCATTGGGATTTGCCTTAACCTGACAGAAGTCAAACACATTTGCACTCACTGCATTTTCCGTTTAGACGTCATCTAAGAACAACTTATAGATGGAGAAACTGATTCAGCGTATTAATCTTAACATGTAGGAGTTCTGTCTCATTCTGATCTGACATGACTTCTTTGCGTATCCAGATCTGCCTGAATCACATACATCCATGATTTGCAAGAGATCAAAAGCACCCTTAAACCATGGCCTAAAAAAGCAGATGTTAATTAACTTTTCAAGGAAAAACAGAAGATGTGTATAGTGTTGTGGTTTGGCGCTGGGCTTATGCAGTTATCTGCCGTAGGCATGCTAGCAGGAAACTATCCTTGGCTCCTGGTCTTTTTTTTTTTTTTTCCCATTAAGCACAGCACACTGCAGGTAGCAAGGCCAAAGGCCAAGCAAATATTGCTCATCTAACCTATTCACATGAATTATAGAATAAGTTCTTCATGAGCACAGCTGAGCTGCCTGATTTATACGTTTGACAGGTGGCTCTTGCAAGCAATATTATAGTGTGTGAAGTGTGTCATTCACAACAAACAAATAAAGTAATGGTCTTAGAATTTTAATAATTCTTGAAGTTCAGGTTTGTTTCCTCAGAGAACACAGAGTTCTATTTTTCCAGGTGTGACTGTAATTGAAAAAATACCTCAAAGATTTTGTCAGAATAATACATTAGTGACATAAATTGTTGCTTTTTATTGAAGGCAATAAATCAGTGTCAGAATCAAATACATGTGGGGGAAAGTCAGATAGTATGCCATCATCATATTTATATAGGGAACTAAAATTGCCTCATTCTTTGGAGTTCTAGGTGAGAAGAAATAGAATAGAAACCTTTTCTCTCTTTCTCTGCTTCACTGCTTCAAGATAACCATTGTGGAGAGCGGTGCTTTGAAATCACCCTGGTGGCCCCGTAAGACTACCAATACTGGGGAGTCTCTTGATTTAAGAGTTGACAGCTAGAGTGAATGCAGCCCAGCCTCAGTGTCTCACTGAGCTCAGGAACCGATTGTGCATATCTGGAACAAAGCTGACCACTTTTAAGGCTCATTACTCACCTTACTGTTGCACAGGGTCACTAATTATTTCTCTTTTAAAATATTTCAGTGTTTTTCTTTCACTCCTAATTCCTGACTTGTGGTATGTGAATTTGATCTCAAACACTATTGGCAGCTGCTATATAAAAATGTCACCTATTGATGTTTTAACACACTATTGGTACCTGGAGAATATGTGTTTTTCGGTTCCGCTCAGTGGGTGACGTTTTCTTCAAACACTGAGAACATCTATGTCTATTGAGGCCAAAGGCTGACCTGGACACAATAATGGCTTGAACAATCATGTACGTCCTACTGTTTTCAATTAGTCTATATTTTACCCTTGAACATACATTGTAGGAAAGTGCCCTTAATGGCTACCTTCTCTGTGCATATCAAGGGACTGTGACCTGAATAGAACTAAAGATATAACCCAGGCTAGTAATCAGCCTTGAACATTCTCTTCTAAAACGATGGGGTGAAAAAAGCTCTTTATACTTCTCTAGGAACTTCAAAGAACTATACATACACACACACGTATATATATATATATATACACACACACTTATATACTTAGTAACTAAATTTAAAAATGTAAAATGTAAACATACTCTTATGTGAAAACATGAATGTGTCCGGGGAAAAAAAACCAAAAAACTATGTGGTTCGGGATCCTACTGTAGTAAATTAAAATGCTGTTTTGTTGATGTTTATCCCATCGATGCTAAACCTCTACTAGGCTGGCTAGGGACAAATGTCAGTGTGCCTCCAGTCCCCTTTTAATGAAAAACATAGCCCTGAAAACTTAGTATTACTTTGCAAAGTGTGTGACAAGATACTACAGTGGTGCATATGGAGAATATGTATATTGTGAAATATACACACACACACACACACACACACACACACACACACACACACACACTCACTTAGCTTCCACTGACCTACAAAGACATGATTCAGCCTAAATATCTTTCTTCTGTGTCTGTATCCATGTTGCCCTGTATATACAATCCAACACTGCCAATGTAAATAAACTTAATTGGGTTATATGGCTGCCTCATTTAATGTTTAATTAATTGTACTGTTTATAGATCTCAAATGACCCAGAGAAATATTAGGAGGTAAACAATGCTGCCACTGTGCGACTATCTTCGCTGCAGAAAGTTACGTTAATGACAACCTCACGGTACGAAGCATCTGCAGTACAATCATGAGGGGCGAGAGAGAGAGAGAGAGAGAGACAGAGAGAGAGCGAGAGAGAGAGAGAGAGAGGATGTAATAAGCTTTTAAGTGAAGGAATAAGGTTAGATTAGTTATGTAAGATTCTACTCTGTCGTGTTTATAATGTGCTGCAAATATGTACTAGAACGCGGTGAATAGCAGGCAGGTATTTATAAATCCTTTGCATACAGCGTCTATAAGTGTGCTCTGATGATGACTGCGAAAGAAAAGTTTGGGTTGAAATGGAAACTTGGGGCTGAATCCACAAAGACTGGACCGCTCTCACTAATTGTCCGGGGAATTGTGCGCCCACAAACTGCTGTGTTTTAAGAACCACAGAAGATTTTGCCCCACTAATATGTTGGAACAAACACACCATTAAAGTTGTACATCCCGGGGTAATTTGACCTTGTTTAGCGGCGGTGTTTTTCCTTTTTCAACAGTTTTTGTTTGGCTTTGTTTTCCATTGGTTCAAAAACCCTCAAATTTTTTTTGGTCCTTAATGAGCAAAGAGTTACACAGTACCTTCCTCAATTACAAAACCTATTTTTTTTCTAGTATTTTGGATCTGTGATAAAATCCTACTTAAAGATCCGTAGCTTTTAATGTAATTCAAATATAGAATAGGTTGAATCTAAATGATGTTAGATTTCACTGAATGCATCTGAGATTTTGCAGAAGTTTGGACATTTCTACACAGGACTCAACGACTGGTTAAACCATGGGTCATTTTTTTCATCCAGCTGGAATCCTTTCAAAATAAAACAATGGATGAGGAAATATAGGTTAGATTCATATACAACAAAGTTATTGACAACAGCGACAGATAATACATTTCCATTCATCCGACATCTTTGTTTTATATTATATTAGTTGAGGAATAACATTGGTAGAAGGATGAGGAGTCTGGAAGTGCCAGGCAGGAGGTCTAGAAGAAGACCAAAGAGGAGGTTAATGGATGTAGTGAAAGAAGATATGAAGGTAGTTGGTGTGAGAGTAGAGGATGTAGTAGACAGAGTTAGATGGAGGACAGTGATTCGCAGTGACGGGGGGGGGGGGAGAAGAAGGAGGAGAAGAAGAAGAAGAAGAAGAAGAATTGGATGTGCTAAGTACCAGCTTAGTATTGCTGTGTATTACCATAGCAACACAGAGGGAACTGTGACAACAAGCAGATCAGTCATTAAGAAAATGTTGTGTAATAGTTCCATTTGCAGAATGCTTTTTAATAGAGAAAAGTGTTTGTAATAAATCAGTCCGATCTCCACCTGGGGTTTTTCTACAAGTACTTCTTTAAAACTAGTACCTAAAAGCAGGACAGAAAAGATGTAATGTTATGAAGCATGTTCAGAAGATCCTTTGGGTCTACTTTCCAAAAGTAATGTTCACTGAGAAAAAGAAAAACTACTTTTTAGATATAACAGGTTTTTATTTGACGCGCCCATGCAAAAATCCACATGTAACTCAGATGTCAGGTTTCTATAATGAACTCCCTCATCTTTTTATTTCAGTTTTTTTTTCCCCCACTACCCACACAATTACACAAGGCAAATCCACAGACAACTCACTGATATCTGAATTTCCCTCTGAAATTATTCCATCAGTGCCCGGGTGGTAATGCACACATTGATTACCCCCACTCGACTAAGGTAAAAAGGACGCAGAAATAAGGTGCTAAACATTTTTTCAAATATCTTTTTTATACTCTCACGGGGATATTTCGGGAATCAAAATAAATATGGTGTTTCACAAAAACAACTGCTGTTGTTGCAAAATCACTCGCAATTTATTTGTGTTGAAATGGGTTAAGGTTCTGCATGACGGGTTACACAGGACCAATGCCTGGATTACTTAAACCACCAGGATACTCACGTTTAACAGAATGTCTTGATTTATACCGGTTTAAAAGACCATTTCAAGTGATGTTTGAAATAAAATGCACTGACACCTAGGGAGTGTATGCTGTCCTAATTTAGGTCCTACTTTTGGCCCCAATGTTTTATTAAAAATCATTAATTTTGGAATGGCTTTTTCTTGCATCCAGTGGGGAAATATGTCTACATTTTATTATTATTATTAGGAAAAACTGGCAAAGTGCGAGACACCAAAATAACCCCAGTTTTGTGGTAAGACTGCAGCCTTTAATGCTCAACTATCTGACTTTTTCTGATATTACCTACAGATTGGATTTGTGTGAGTAGTGTGTGTAAAGCATGTAACTCAAACTCATTTCACAAAGCCTGGCAGATATCAGGGGCCAAAAATCTGATCATTTGCGACAACAAAGCAAAAGTTAATATGTTCAAATCAAGTAAATCTTATCGCAGACTAATACAACAGTCGATGCCAAACATAGCTGCCAAGCTGCTCTACCTCATGTCCATATCTGACCAGTAAAGCTTCAAAGCTCCTGGAAAAAGAAAAAAAAAATTACAAAAAAAAAGCATAATAAAGGAATGCCTCGACTTAATATGTAATACTTTTCATCATGTTCATAAAGCGGGAAGAAAAAAATATGGACGTCCAAACCAGTGAGATACTGAATCAGCCTGGTGTAGAAATATTTCATTATAATTGTAAACCGTGTGCTTGTCACTTCCTTCATAACCCTTTATAGAAATATGACAACCCAAATATATTAAATGTAATCCGTGGAAATGAATGCACCTGTGATGGAGTAAAACCCTAATTACACCGCGGTGCTTTTCAAGATGTTTAGAAATGCATTAGTGTTGTTTATTTCTGATCCGCAGTCGTTGCAAATAAAGAACTAATGCTTGTATTTAAAAAAACAAAAAACAATGTGGTTTATAAAGGTAGTCCGGGATACTACAAATCTCACTGCATTCATTAGTCACCCAGTCAGTACTATTGATCAGAAAGCCTAATAACACCCTGTAGGAATACTGTGGTCAGTTTGGGGTGAGGAAGTAGAAGGGAAGCTTGATGCAAAGTTTGCAGGCGTTCCCACTGATGGCTGTGTTCATCTGTTGTCCACTTGTAATCGCTTCCAAAAGACCCCAGATTTAACGCCATGATAGTAGTTAGAGCTGATTGACAGAGGGAAACAAACAGGCTCTGCAGCATAATAACCTAGCATTATCCGTGACTGAAAAAGCACAGAGAATATGTCTTGAATATGAATATGCTGCGGCAATCTGTTCCATTCCCCATGAAAAAAAAAAGAAAGAACAACAGTGAAATCATCTGTTGAATTTGCTCTGAGTTTCACATCTGTTTTGTTTTTTGTTTGTTTTTTATTGGCCATGGACATTTGGACATACTCATTACATACCACTTGACCTCTCTGACCCC
>JAPTHA010000002.1:11628697-11639557 GCA_029814585.1 Gymnapogon annona
TATATATAAAACATGGATTGCGATTGCACCATACTTAGGTGACCTTTTGAAAATACAGAGCGAAGCACTTTGATGTTAGAACTTTGATGTTGCTGGACTGATCATCTGCAATATTACCAAACAAACATCACTCTTGAACTGCTGCTCCACCGTTGCCCATCAGTATCTGCACTCCACATCTAGACTGTACGTACAGTGGAGGGTATTTTTGTATAGATTAAATTTGAAAAAAAGCGAAACAATAACTCTACAAAAGAAAACAACAGGCTATTTCTTCATTGTAAAGTACTAGTAGAAACAAAATCTACTAACATGATAATAATAATATTTAGTAATAAATATTAAGGGCTGTTCTTAGAGGCTGTCTGTCAAAAACAGCCTCTACCTTTACTTATGCATAATTTATTCCTGTCAACATTATTTTTCATAGAATGCATGTATTCCCGTGTCCTACTTAACACTGGCTGCTTATAGAGGGAATACGTGCAAGAGACTGAGCTGTCTATAGAACTGACATTATAAAAGAAGAGAAACCTTTATCGCTCCATAAATACTCTGATGTATGAGTGAAATGTTAATAAAGATAGGACCGGTTCTAAAAAAAGAAAGGAAAAACAAAACAAAAAAAAAAAAAACGATTGCCAGAATTATTCATTGCAATTTCATACAGCATTTTAGGGCACAGACAGTCGATACATCACCATTTTCTCTAACAGAGAAAAATGTTACAAGATTCAGCCTAAAAGGCAATTTCAGTATCACTGCACTTTGGATGTACACTTCTGTGAAATTGTGCCTCAATTCAAGGCTAAAGAAATAAATAAATAAATATAAATAAAAATAAAAAGATTTCTTTAAAACTGTAAGTAAAACACATAGCACTACTTAGATCCCCCTTCTTGGTGTCTCAGTCAGTTCTTTTAGCAGGTGATCAGGGCCATAACTAGAATATTATTTACTGGATCGGCAATGTTAAAGTTAATGTTGCAAAAATTCCCTTTCTACAGTCGGATTCCGGCTCTAATGAGGCTTTACTGATACAGCTTTGATGGCTCTGCAGAGGAGACATGCGCTTCTGGAGGAATGTCAAACATCTACTTTCACATTCTTGTGTGCCACCATTAGGGTCATTTAGTATTTGCATTGAATCACACAGTAGACAGCAGCAAAGTGGGGGAAAAAAAAAAATAGACTAGGAAAAAATCACATTGCACTGTACACCTTGCACGTGTACGAGACACAAAGTGTATTTGCATGTCCACGAAGCAAAGTGCAAAGCTGTAGCCGCCTTTGGAGCTCTAAGTGCACGCGATGTATTGATTTGGAAGTCATTTCAGAGTAACATTACATACTATAAAAAGAGATTTTAAAATATCCTGGTGTAGTGTGGAAAAGGCTTGCACTGAAGTGAATTCCATGTTCCAAAGCTGATGCTTTCCATCAGTGTTATCCTGAATGCACGATTTATGCTTTTATGTGACAGGAGGATTAGAATTGCAAAGGCCTAAATAGAAAACAGCAAATAAGAAAAAAGTACAATAACAGTAACATTAACTATAAACACCCAAACAGCCACCACTGATCAAACCACCTACTGATCTAAATTGTTCAATGCCTGCTGATCCATTTATCGTATCAATACATGTACATAATTCATTTTAAAAATCCAGTTTATCTTCTTTTCATGGTCATCAGATATGACCCATTTGGACGTTAAAATGCTCCGTAGTTACCGTGGAAACACCATCATCTTCCACAACATTGATCCATTCGGGAATCAAAGTGGATGGAAACATTTATTTTTTTTCTGTTCAGTTTTCTCTGTTCTTCATATAATTACCCTCAAATTAAATTTTTATAAACCTCGACTTGATCAGCAATTTTAAATATAGGAAAATACACGATTTATCCTGAAACTAAACAAAATAATATCATGAAAAAAGGTGATAACTGAAGAAATGTGAAATAGAGACAAAAAATAATAGTAATTTGGGAGCTGCCATAGAAGTAGCACTGGGTTAAAATTATTTATATTATACAGTATGAACCGAACATCTGCCATACTTTGACCAGCTTAATTTTTTATTGTGAATATAGTACCATTACAGAATCAGACTGAAACGCATTGACAAAAACAGGAATAAGACTAAGCTGAAATAACCGATTAAAAAAACAAAAACAAAAAACAATGTAATTAGAAACAAATAATCATGATCCGGTGCAAAAATGTCATCAGGGAAGGATGTGCCGAGGACAGGATTTCCATTTGTCAACAAAATATGTCGGGGGAATTCTCGGAATGTTTAAAATACAGCGTTTGTCGAGGAAAGATAGGGACGGATCTGAATGTTCCTCCCACTGTGGCGCGTAATGTATTTCAAAGATGGAGGGAATGTGGATGTATTTCAGCACATCAAGGCTGAAGGCTCCAGCTGAACGCCCTCTCTGATCTGTGATTCCTCACGACACCGCATCATAACGTCATTCATCTACGGCTGATGTCCGCGGGCGTCATCCACATCTTAAGACTCATAGCGGTGAAGAATGGGACACAATGTCACCTCAAATATTTGGACCCTTTGTGCCTTCAGTCTCTCACCACGTTTTAAGCATTGTGGAAAGAAATGCCAATATTACCAAGAAACAAACACATCACTGCTGGAACTTTATCCCCCCACCCCCTAAATATTTTGCATGTCTGAATGTGAGGAATGACTACAGCATGTACTCGGTTTTGTATTTCATTATAAGTGTCATTCACTATCATTATCCATACTGTTTTATTGAACCTATTTGGGCTGTACTATATAAATAGTACATATATACGTACTATATGCACTGATGCCAGCTGGTTCACGTCTGGTTCTGATCATTTGATAGACTATGGTCCCGGTGGAAGGCAGTGCTCTGACAGCTCAGGTCATCTGGACTGTCATGACATTTGCAGGTGACAGGTGTTAAATCTGCAAAGAGGAGTGTGACATTACAAATAAGGAGCAGCTGGAAAAAAAAAAAAGATACAAAAAAACAAAAACAAACAGCAAAAAAAAAAGACTAATGAAAAAGAACAGTCTGTTAAAAATAAACCCATAAAGACCCAGACAGCCGCTGACGATATAAACTGTTAATAATAATAATAATAATAATCCATGTTGATCCATTAATTCTATCAACACGTCAATAATTAGTGTAAACTAGAGTTATTCATCTTTTGATGGTCATCAGATACGACCGATTCAGATGATCAGAGACTCTGTAGTTACCATAGAAACACCATCATCTTCTAGAACCCATGTTGTTGAATCAATGACAGTCGACGGACACACTTTATGTTCAGTTAATGATAGATTTTACTAAAAATGTCATTTTTCTCTGTTTTGATGTCATACCTTTTGAATTTACTCTGGGTTTTTATGAACATCTACATGATCAGTGAATTAAATATGGGAAAATACACAATTTACACGGTAAAAAAAAAAAAGTCTACAGAATAGGCATAAAAATTACAATAAATAGTATTAAAACACTTCAGAGCTTTGACTCATGGTGCATGTGTCATTTATTCCTTAAAATCCAACATTAAAGCTCAAACTTCTTACTGCTGGTCTCGGTGTGCTGTAAAGTGAATTGTGCTGTAAAGCAGTCAAATATTGAAGAACTTTTTGTGCCCGGGTTTGTACCCAAAACCAGAAGTTGTACCTGGTGTACAAAAGTGTAGGGAACCTGTTGTGTGCTGATGTAATGCCAAGAGGACCCTGAAAATACAGTTTGAAGGCAGAAAATGCCCAAAGCCACTAAATAAAGAGAAAAAAAAAATCCTGTGGGAACATACACAGTAGTAGTGGGTCTTTAAATGTTAATGTGTTTTTCATTTGGATTGTCTTTGATACTGATACTTCTTTTTTTTTTCTTTGTTCATTTACTTTTCATCAAATCCACTTGAGGACAGGGACGAATGTACACGTGCATGCTGTGGTCCTTGGTGCTGTTCGACAGGTAAGACGTCATCCGGTAAATACAAGTATGATTCAAACTCTCTGATGTCAAGCCTGACCGCATCACCACACCACACATCAACAAATGCCTTCCACCAGCCGATCTCTTCAAAACCGTCTTCATTTCTGTGAATATACAGCAGAAGCCCTTCACCAAATTCCTCTCTCTCTCCAGACACCTCAATACCTAAACATCCACCTTCACATCCCACATACGTGTATTTCCAGTTTCCAAACGTCAATGCCAAGGTTCAATTGCAGCTTCTGTTCAGATTCTAAATGGGTCATTCTTGTCGAAAGTCACAGAAACCCACCTCTGATTTATCTAAGTAGCACCACATACAAACAGAAACCTCAACATGGCACCTGGATTCAAACCTTTGGAACCACACTGTCATTTTGCAGAGTCATGTTTTTGCCACTATATATCGCACACTCAGTGCTGCAAACATTGTTGAAACCTATAGTAAATCAACTCGTGAAATGTGTAGCGTCTTACTAATGAAAGTCTACGAGGATGAAGAGCTCATGGCCGTGTACATGGTTAATGTTACTTTTAAAACGCAATAGGATCCTGCTCTGTATGTGCAGAAATCTAACAGAACTGGAAATATAGGTATTTGCATTATGACACGGTCTGGTGACGCGCCACCACCGTCAACGCGCCGCCGCCATCATCGTGGCAACTACAAATCCATATCCCAAATCTCCTCTAAAACTTTTACCTGCTGGGACCTGTCAGAAGCGTTTAGAGTTCAAGACTTTACACTTCACAGAGAATTAAACATGGGATTTTCAACAGTGCGGGCTCAACATCATACACACCTAATACATCCATGTTAAACAGTTGTCAAGATTAACACGACCAAATATGTTTACATCTCTTGCCTTCGGGCATAGAGAGGAACATCTAAGCTAAGGTCCTGCAGTGTACGACTTTGTGATGCCTGTGTGATATCGCTCTGCATCATGGGAACTCCTTGGACTGTTGATCAAAAACGGCCAAATCTTTCATTTTCCTCTCAAAAGGTAGGGGTTTGAATTTTCCTCTCCCTCTTTTTCATGTTATCTTAGGGACTTGTGGCCAAAATGAATGATCATGCCTGGAGGCGACGTCTTGTACCTGTACTTATGGAAGTTTGGAACTCGGTAGTAATTTTGTTTTGGACAGGTTAATTTATGCCCTTGTAATCAAGTTTAAAACCCATAAAAACTCTGCCATGTCAGCATGTCAGCTTGTTAATGTCCATGCTTGTGTGTGTGCGTACGCGCGTTACTGCGTGCGCATTTATCCCCCTACCAACACAAATCACTTATGCCTCGTATGCCCAAAAGCCATCATCAAACTGTTTGTGGAAACTGTATTGTCTCTGTCATTAGTCACACATTTCTATAAATATTCAATCAGTTTGACTACAAAGCCAATACCAAGTTTCCAAAAACAATTTCACTAACCCTTACATTATTTATTTCATACTCTCTTATGAATTATTTTTCTTGTTCAACTATCATACTTTCCAATTTCATGTTTTATTTTCTGGGATAGAAACCTCGGGAAAATAAAAGCCACATCTAAAACATGCTTTATCGTATAACTTTAGTCATAAATTTGCGGTGTGGAAGCATTGGGATGTTGGTTCTCCCCTGGTTGTTTACATACTCTGATGATGTTTCATTTTCTAGGGCAAGAAACAAGACATTTGACAAGAAAAAAAAAATAGGGTGCAGTGATTAAATAAATATGATGTTTGGTTGAAATTGTTTGCTTATCCCAGTTGTGGTTCCACCTGCAATTCTAATGGAATGTTATTATCTACCATCAGAGGTGTCAAACTCATTCATTATAGGGGCAACGTTCAATCCGACAGGACCTAAAGTGTTAAAATAAGACTATTAAAATAACAATACATAATAAAATACGAATAATGTCAACTCCAAACTTTATCTTTGTCAGAATCAGAATTCATTATCAATCCCAGGGGGGGAAATTATTTGGTGCTGTTACATTTGGTCCATTCAAATAACATAAAAAAAGGGAGCAGGAAAGGAATTGTTAATACAGTGGAAAAAAAAAAAAATGTAAAAATGCATATAAAGCACTATTAAAACACAAAATTATTACATCAGTTCTTACAATACATACTAGACAGTACGTTATCAACTGATAATTGAAAAAAATACAGACATAAGTGCAAAATTTTACTTGCGCTATGACTGGTCGGCTCAACGCAACGGGATGGGACGGGGCGCCCCCCCACTGCATGAGCAATGATGATGACGATGACTATGACGACATTTCACTTATAAACTCTCCTTTAAACAATGCAAATAATCATAAACAACCTGAAATGTCTTTGGAAAAACAAACATAATTTTAACAATATTATAGCTCAGTTTTTCATGAACATATGTGCATTATCCAAGTAACATATGGCAACGGATCCACAAATAAACAAAACATTTGGTAAAAAGCACTGTTACATTTCCTCTTACTTCTCTTAAAACGTCTCAGGTGTTTCGTGTTTGTCCAGAATATTCCCACATTTACAAAGAACACACACTCAAACACTGGAGAGACATTCTGAGTGTTCATTATTTCTATGTTACTATGCTTGCATTGTGCTGGTCTGACCTGGTTGAGATTGAATTGGTCTGCGCACGTGAACCCTGAACTGAAATGATGATGAACACTGGTGAACGTTGATGTCTTCAGTGGAATTTTTGTGTGACTCCCTCAGACTGGACTGTTCTGGTTCTGACTTCATCTACTTCGTCTACATCTGAGGTGTTTCTGTCCTATTGACGATTCAACAACAAAGCACTTGAGGGGAGGACAAATAAAGAAATAAATAAAACCTGAAATGCTGAGTCCATTTAGGCTTAGGCCTGTGCGTTCTTTCAGCAGTACGTCGACCCTCTAAATGTCCTTCACTTGCGTTTGCTCGATGTGCTACCACATCAGCAGACCCACAAACACACGCCTATTGTTTAAGTCTGATATTCAGCATAGCTGGTCATTAGTCCTCTTCTGTGCATTGTTCACATTCAACAACCCATGTTCTTTTCATCATTCAGCCTATTTAAGCTCCATTTTCCCCAAGTCATTTTTTGTGATGAATTGGCCCCAACAGTCGCACTTCAATCAAGGCTGATTTTCTATAACACGTTAGAAAATGAGAGAGAAAATGATATGGAAATAAATCACATTTCACTACTTGATCAGAACCACAGCCTCAGCCTGAGCTGCTCTCTCTGCCTTGAGTCAATTACTCATTACACACAGCTATTGACCTTTCTTCCAACAGGAAGTTCAGTGAATATCTCTGCGAGGATTGTAATTGACAAGATGTCTCTTTTAATAGAAAAATGCCCACATTTCCTCACAAGTTAATTATAAATTCAATAGCAGACCCAACGGCCACAGCCACCGAGAAAGGTTAGTATAGACATTTGTACCTGCCAGACCACCCATACATGAACGCATAATTTATTCCTGACAGAGGACCCATTAACACATGTACTTTTGTGCCATTTAATACCTTGCAGTGTCACAATTTGAAAATCCAGATCCATATACGGTGCATAATTCCAAATGCGTGTGACGTGGAAACAGACACTTTTTGGTAATTTGCGCTGTGTGGATTCACGCTGTGAAGAATATTTGCCCGCCTGGATTTACCACAGCTTTAGTTTCCGCAGTGGAGTGATGTAACTCAGAATCATGGGACATTTTAGAAGCGGCAAAAACATCCTGCGATGCAAGAAAAACCGAGTCCCCTCTACGCCGCACATTAATCTGCCCTTCAGTTGCTCGTCTTTGAACTCTCTTCAGTGGAATCGTAATGGTCAATATACAGTCAAGTCCAATTGTAAACAATTTCTTTGAAAGCACTTCGTTTTTATCTCTTAAAAATTTGTGACATTTCCTGACACATCAACTCGAAAAAGGTGCCTAGATGTTTCTAAAATCCCATCACATCAGACCTCTCAACCTTCACAGCCCTTTATCTTATCTAAAGTGATGTTGATGGGACAAAGCGGGAGACGACAGGCTGCGCGTGTCCTTTCTCTAAACCCACACACACACACACACACACAACCAAAGCTGCTTCATGGGAGAATTTCGGCTGGATTTTTTGGTCTTTAGTGTACTTCCTTGGAACCCCACTGTGATATAAATATATATTAAACCATACACATTTGTCTACAAGAAAATTAATGTTCTCTTTACACAAACCACTTTTTGTTTATGGAAGCGGAAATTTAAAAAAAAACAACAACAACAAAACAACACACACTTAATAGTATCATGCTGATCGTAAATTAGTCATGTTGAAGACTTACAACTGAGAGCCGCGTGGCTGTCACCTCTGAATTCTCAAGAAAAGAAAACAAAGGCTAAGCAAAAAAAAAAAGAGGTGAATTGTTTTTTAAAACTATGTTCAAGAGCCACATTTAGACCAGGAGTAAAAAAAAAAGGTTTCTTAAATGTTTCTTACATTTTCCAGACTAAGCTGACCTTTTTTTTTTTTCTTTTCTATTTGTTAAACACTTTAAACTTTTCAACATACACATCAATATGTGTGATTACGGGACTGACTTCAACTTCATCAAGTCATTGTCGGTAAGCGTCCATATGCAGTGGGAACAGTGCTCCGTTGGTGTTGCCGTGTGGAAGGTGGAAATACCTGCAACCAAAGTCCATAGTGGAATGTGGCCTGGGTCTGATGACTGCTTTTGTGATAGCATCTGATGAACTGAGGCTACGTTAAGATAGCAGGTATTTACGCACAATCTGGACTTTTTGGTTAAATCCGTTTTTGTTTTTGTGTGTGTGTGTGTGTGTGTGTGTGCTCATTCATATTACACTTTAATATGTAACAACTTTAATGTATAACAGGGGTCCTAAATTAGACTTTTTATCCAAGAGATATTGAATGATTGAAATTCAAAATCCCATGGGGATTAAAACCACCGACAAATAAATAAATAATAATTAATAATATTTGATCCATATCTTTCATCAGTCTCCCAGTTCCATGTGAAGCTCTTACAGATGTGCCATACACATCTGTACTCTGTTATAATCCAGTTCTTGTGCGGCACTCTCATTAACAGTTCCTTTCTACTTCCAAGAGTCCCGTTGCTGCCATAAACTGTTATATAGCGTCTGAAGGCTCCTGATCTCAGTGTTGAATTGTGTGAATAGAACAAAAAATCCATGAGTTTCAGTAATTGAATTGCTTTAAAAAGTGCAAAATGTGGCAGGTGACCGCAGTTGTTAAAGGGTTTAAACACCTTTCAATACAGTTTGCGTTGTCAATAGTTGCACGAAAGATCTGTTTGAAAACATCTCAACAAGGTGCAAACTGTCAAGGTTTAGTCTGAAACTTGGATAGACCAACAGTGAACTTCACAAAGATACTGTAAATACACCCCGGGAATCGAACCCAGGTCCCCTTGTGCCCCAGCCCGGTGCCTTACCGACTGAGCCAACTTAATCCTCTGATTTTAGCACGGAGTGGCTTTTTTTTTTTTTATTTAGGGTCAAATGGCAAAAACAACACCAGTGTCTTCAGCTGGTGTCATTTTGACTCTTTTACTGGACTCTAAAGGTGTTTCTTAGCAGTTCTCATCACATCTGCTCACTTTGGTCAAAAATGCTTTGGTGTTCATTTTCTTCACCGTGGGAGACCAACACAGCCACTCACTACTTCGTCTAGTCGTCACATGCAGCCATTAGTATGACTAGATTTTGTTCATATCCCAACAGTCTGCTGCAATAGTGTCAGAACTTTTATCCTGTGGATTGTAATTATCCTTTAAGGCCATATTTGAATATCTGCACATCCAATTACTAGATAGAAAGCTTTACAACAGAAAGCTAGGGATAAACCTTTTTTTCCCTTTTATTTATTTTTTAATTTATTTTGTTTAAGCTTCCAGTGAAAAGCAGAGTTTGATAACTTGCGCATATTGGATTCACATAGACGAGGAAACAAAAACATTCCAGTAGACAAATGGAAATACAGAGACCTCCTGCTGTTCCAGACTGATGAAAAGACAAGTCTGAAGGGAATCCACATGCCACACATCAGGTTGTGGCACAGGGATGTGGGTTCTTTTTTTTTTTTCATTGACGGAATATATTTGGACCATTGAGACACTGTTTCAGTGCCACGGGACAGCGCTGTTGCCTATCAGGTACGTCTCTGACAGCACGGAAACAGAAGGGCGTTTCAGTAGTACACCGCAGTACATGAAGTGAACTGTTCAAAAACACAACCCTGACTCGTAGGAATTAAGACTCAGTGTGGAAAAACTGCAAATAAATTTTGTTATATTGATTTTTTTTTTTTTTTTTACACAACAATACAAATGTTCATTTCCAATGTATGTTTCCTGTCCACAAAACCACCTACTGTCTCAGATCTAATGGGTTTCTCTGTTGGGAAATTATTCTTTTATCCCCAAGGCCGCCGACTGATATAGTCCGTATCAACATGACAACTAGGACAGATTCAGTTGGACTTCATATCCCTTCATAACATACATGGAGGAACTGATTTAAACTTCTCTATCAGTATTATAAGTCATCTAAATGGGAGTGTTTTTGGTGAAAATCCGTATGTATCGACATAAATCAAGTAATAATAGGCCAATTAAGATCAAATTGGGTTCATATTGATCGACTTTACAAATGTCCATTTTCTCACTGCCACCCAGAGTTCATATGGTGTCATTTTCACGCACTAGGTGGATTTTTGTTGGGGAAAATTGGTTCTCTGACCATTATTCTGTCACTATCAGGTCGATGCACCTCAAATAGACTTTAGATGGATTGTCTAACAATTATCGCAGAAGA
>JAPTHA010000002.1:11646512-11656799 GCA_029814585.1 Gymnapogon annona
GACCACATTGGACCTTACAGACCCTGTAGACCACATTGGACCCTTACAGACCCTGTAGACCACATTGGACCTTACAGTCCTGAGATTTTTGACTCACTGTCACTGTCTTTGCAGAAATGACCATAAATAGTCACCTGCCCCATAAAGGATCTAGAATATAAAAATGGAGTGAATTTTGTGGCAAATGTACAAAGTGTACCTGAATTGGTGTTGAAAGTTAGGTTTTTTCCCATGACGGACACTTAAAGACTAATGTTTTAAAATATAAAAAAATCCAAAGCTATATTAAAAGGATCTTACTGGTGCTAATCCAATGTCCAGTGAAAAAAAAATGTGAGTATAAGTATGAAAATGTACATGTTATGTGTGGAAATGGGTGACTCAGGATGGTTCAGGACGAAAATATATCCATTAATGGTTGTGATACATGCACATCATTACACACAGTATGTTTTTTATGGCTCGGAAATGTTTCTCTGAAGAACAGGGAAAAAAAGTTTGCCCTGCACTGTATTTAATGTTGCTTTGCTTATTGAATTGAATTAGAACAGGAAATATTCACATCAGCCCTGTCAGTTTTTATTTCATGTGATATTTGAAGCAGTAGTCTGTTAGAGTTACAGTTAAATACAATTTGTTATATAGCATCAGCCACATTCTTTCTAATCTGTCAATGTTTGATATGTTAAACTGCAGCATTTCTGTGAACTATACATCTCATCCTGCTCATGGTTTATGTATTACCGTCACTTTAACTGACAATCTGTAGCAATGAACACTGGACATGCTGCCAGTTTGTGCTATAGCACAAACTGGATCTGGGATGAGGTAATGTATAATAACATAGGTGGAAAAAGGCTTTAATATTTTTTTTTGTTTCTGTCCATTTTATGGGACAACATATAGTGATATTTAATATGTAGTAAAAACAGGCTATTTGTGATACCAATTAATCTCCTGCATCTCTCTGCTAAACAGCTCTGCTATAAAATGAACTGCATTGGAGAGCTCAGACTGGTAGTTGGATAAAATCTAGTTAAAGCTTTACAGCCACCAAACCCTTAGGCTACTTGGGCGACTTATATCATCTACCCCATGAATCTGTAAAGCAAAGCGCCTTTGCTATTGCCTTTTTTTTTTTTCTTGTACAACCACCTTGGTTGTTCATCGCCTAAAGCTACTGTGTTTTAACTTCAGGAAACACTGCTGCCATGTTTCAAACCTTTAGATGGGAAGATTAGTGTGTTAACGCCTAAGGATTACAGTCAATGCACCATCAGCAATTCTGGGTCTAACAATTTGCTTGCATGCAATGCTTGTTTCCCTTTTTTTCACAAGACTCTAGAAAACAAGGAGTTAAGGGATTTGCAAATCTAAAGAAGGAAAGTCGTATTGCTTTATGAATTAGATTCAAACTTAATTCAAAACCAGTTCCAGGTTTATTAGCACTATCTGAGAACTTGTATGTCTTTCACTTTTAAAGGCTCAGTGAACAGTGCTTAATACCACCTAGTGGTGAGGCTGCAGATTGCACCATCCTCTCACCCTCCTCCATGGTGGCCTGGAGGAAATCAACCTCAAAAAACACAAAAGGCCAGTTAAGAGAGTGTTTTGTTGGTCTATTTGTGCAGTAACATACGTGGTTGATGCTGCTAGGGTGATCACATGGTTGACGCAAGTCTCAATCATTCCACAACAAACTAAGTGCAGTCACGTTCTCCTTGCGATTGCACTATTGCATGGTAAAAATCTAAATAAACTACACACAAGTATATTTCCAACCAAGAGAGGACACATTTTCAAGAGCGAAAAGCCAATCCCATTGACCCAAGAATTACCAAGAAAATAATTTTGCTTTCCAATGTTTCCAATCCATCTCCCCAATTGTGATCTCACAACTCCACCTTTTGTCTAAACATGGCCGCAGCTGGCTGCAGATACAAGCTAGTGATGACCAAAGTGCTAACTTCTGGCTCCCCAACAACATCTGTGTGTGTGTGTGTGTGTGTGTGTGTGGATTGCATATTCTCCTTATGTCTGCATGGGTTCTCTGCATGAACTCTGGCTTCTCTGGTACATGAAGTGTGGCCCATCAGTAGCTGGGATAGACTCCAGCAATCCTCTCCTGGATTAGGACATTGAGAAAATTAAAAAATGAATCATCCAATAGCAATGAAATGTTCTAAATCACACATTAAAACATGAAAACAGAGAACCTATTAGAATTACATTCATTTAAATATCTCGATTAGCTGCTTAGCATCTCCATAGTAACAAGCTTCTAATGAAAATAAAAATATATTCATAATGAATTCTAAAACATATTATTAGAAAATCACTTGGAAAATGAAAATGTTTCTTCAACTTCTTATACTCTTCACATTGGTACAATCTTGAAGGTAATGTGTGTATGACAACATTAGACGTGCAGACAAAACCTTCTAATCTTTATAGGTGCTGGTAGATACTTGACATGAAAATTTGCAAGTCCGATTCTCCCATAATTCATCACAAGGTGTGAGATACATTGAAACAATTGCACATATTAGTCTTAGATACTTATTCATCAACCACTGACATGAAACATTAATTTCCTTTGCCAATATTAATTAGTCATCTGCACTGCTCTGATATTACCATATTTCATTTTTATTAATTCACCCTGGTCGTCTTAATGTCAGCCTATAAAATCTTGACAGGAGAGTCATGTTTCAGTTGAGAATAAGTTAGATGATAGTTGAAGGATATCACTCATCGTGTCCAGTGACAAGTCATGCTAACTCAGCACCTAAGGGAGGGCATTTTCTATTCCGGTGTCCTTTTTTCACTGGTTTTTATAGTTATTTCCTATCATTATTATCATTATTGTTGTTGCTGTTATTTAAATTGTTGTTGTTGTTATTATTATTATTGATGTTGTTGTTGTGACCATCATTATTACTATTTTTATCATTCTATATTAATAATAATATTAGTAGTAATAGTCGTCGTCATCTTCATTATTATTATTGTTATTATTAAGATACAATGTGTGATATTCTGAATACTCTTGTTGGTAACATGACAGTAATCTGAAGTGCATCTGTTATCCTGTTGCTCGTACTTGTATGCATATATTAAGTTTGTGCAGGAGTCTGCGTTGTGCTCGGGGCAGGTCATTTGTTTTATATTTGCGGACTCGGTTTCTAAGCTAATAGTGGCTAGTGTTGTACATCCAGAGACAATGAGGCACTTGGGAGAGTGCGTATATGCCCGTGACCTCAACACAGAGATCAGTGTCCAGGTCGTTTTGATGGATGTAGGCAACTGAAAAAGCTGGGTAAAGTGCACATGTTTAAGGTATATTGTAATCCATTTTCACACGATGCTTCCCGCACCAAAAATACTTTTACAGGTGTAAATTGCTTCATTGTTTTCCATGTTGCACCTCCAAGAACCTTCTAATAAGTATGATAAACTTTTGGATTATGGCTGAAATTTGCAACAACTTTACCGACACAGACGCTGTAAGACAATGTCTCTCCATCTCCAAAGACAATTTGCTCGCCCCTAAAAAGAGCAGAAGGATCACATCTCCAAGGGTTTGACTCCATGCACTAACCCTCAAAAACGATGATGCAGGAATTTAGAGAAAATTCCACGCGTCAGCATTTTTCTTGGTGTAGTTTGAATTTGACGGTGGCCTTTCACAGTGTGACATACATTTTATCTGTGTAGATAAAAGACATCTCCTTACCCCAAACAACATTCACCATGAAAACTCTGGATCCCATCAGTTTGTGATTTATTTTCTTGGGTGTTTTTTTGGGGGGCGGGGGGTTTCCCATTCTGTGACCTTATGGTAATGATGGATGTGAAAGGGATTAAAAAGTACCATATACTCTAATTATTTATGATTTGCCAAATTTAAACCTTTCATTTGAAAATTATTACAAAACAAGTTTTTTTTTTTTTCCCTTTGATTTTATTCAGGTTATTTAATTCTAAACATTTCTCTGTGGCCGGTGATTGTAATCAGCAAATTTCACAGAAGGAATAGAGTAACAAATAGATCATTGTTATGTACATTCCAAAGCAAAAGTTTCTCCTTTCCTTCACAGTCACTGCCAGGATAAGATGGCTGATGGCAACAGCTATACAATCTTCAAGTACAAATACAGCTAAGCCGCTAAGCTGATGATTGGTGTGGGAACACAGTATGTAAGCAAATGACTTTGTGGAGGAGGAGAGGGCCCTGCTGATTTCTCAATTATACTTGCTCCTCAGGCTTGGGAGAGACAAAAAAAAAAAAAAAAAAAAAAAAGTTAAACTGCATTATTGACAGTCAACTGGCCAGACCAAACTGGTACCCTGAGGTATTGTGGTCAGACAAAATGAAAGCGTAATAGAGCCCGTTCCGTATGAGAAAAGGCTTGTGCTGCGGCAGAGAGCAAGGTTAAATATGAACACCACGACGACGACAACGCGCTAGCAGTCATTCCACCAACACCTTTCATCTTCTGTGGTGTGCAGAGATGGAAGGATCACAGATCTGGAATGGCGTCTCCATGAAATATACATGCACAAATAGTAGCCGCGGTGTTTGTATTGTGCAGGATAAACAAACGTCATAATGCGGACAGGGAAAAAAAAAAATAAAAACTTGCAATTACCACATGAAATACCCCAGAAGGCATAGGCTGACAATTGTTAAGAATGAAATAGAATGATATGCATTTATTTTCCTCGTTCTCTGTTGGTCAGAGCCATCACTAAAAAGAGGCACGTGTGCAGGGAACAGAAGTGTTATTTTCAACTGATGTTTTAAACATGGAGCCACACTGTAATAAACTTAAGCATTTGCATTTACACTGCGGTGATAAGTAGGTTACCCTAGAATGGGAATACATCCTCTGCGGTGCACAATTGTTGTTAAATACTTAATGGTGCTGCCAGTATCTTCAAGGAGCACCTGTCCCGATGTTTTGTTAGTCTGATTAGAGTGTGAAAGAGCAGTAGAGAAAAAGAATCAATAGGGAGCTCAGTGTTAAGTCAACTGTGTGTGAATATACTTTAGCAATGGCATATTTGTTTCTACATTAAAAAAAAAAAAAAAAAGGCGCCGATGTTTTGCAGCCATTATCTCATCATATATTAACCTGCCTTAGCATTGTATGCGAGGGACTGATGCTGTATCCATTAGCTCCTAATATCGGCAAAAGCGTGTGCGTGTCTGTGTGCGTACATGAAAAGCAACAAGCCTAAACGTTTTTGCAGGTCTTGGAAATGTTTCCAACTAGTTCAACAGAATTCACGCTGCAAGGCTACAGACCATGTTTTAGTCTCATCAATTGCCTGATTGCCATCTACTCTTATTAATTACAGCATATTCACCATGAGGGGCTGTGATATATACACACAGACAACTGTAGCCAATTTTTTGCTAACTGTACTCTCGGTTTAATTACAGACAAGTGCTTTGATATCTTATGACAGAGTGCACTATTGCCACGAACAAGCCAATTAAGTAGTTGTTTCTACCTGAGGTGCCCCCCACCCACAACAATAGAACAGTCCAGCAGAAAAGTGCAGAGAGGTTCTGGTAAAAAGTGAGTCTCTTTGAACAAGATCTTAGTCACTGTATTACATTTTTAATCCCAATAGTAAAAAATGAATTGCTGCTGCAGTGTTATGTTGACATTAAACAGTACCCAGAATGCTGTGCGAATCTGATTTTGCACAGACAATAAAAAACAAAGCCAAAGGAAACGGATAAATGTATAGTCGCAGCAACAGGGAGAGAGAGCAAGATCTTAACTCCATTGGTATACTCACGTGCGTGATTCTGATCAAAACTGGTTCACGGCAGTGGTGTCGGAGAACATGTGTTTTTTGGTACATAAGCCATTACCAAATGACCACTTCACACCTTCCCTCAAGATTAAGTCACATTTCTCTTTTTGATCACATTTTGCAAGTGAGCATGGGTGTGTATGTGCCGCAAATGCAAATGATCAAAAAATACCATTCAAGTGCACCGAGATACAGGATGTGGAAAGTTGCCATTCAAGCGCTCAGTAGAAACTACCTGTCATTCTCGCCCTGTGAAGGGTGTGGGAGTTTTCTCCCTCCCCGCCGAGCTCTTGTCTATTTTCAGTGATATGGTTTCCAAGCCAGCAATCACATAATTAAGGCCCTTCATCATATTTATTCTTCCTCAAAGGTTTCTGACAACCTACAACTGTTTTCCACCCCCACTGCTAAACCTTGTACAAACATGAATAGCCTCGGTAGTGTCTTGATAATTTGATGCATTTTGTCTACAGCTCCAACCCTCTTTATGAATATGAAAAACTTGCTCAGGCTTTATACGGACAGGCGGCTTAATAAATAGATGAATCAAGGTTTTCTTTTGTCGTCCCTGGCAGCGCGTCATCAAGTAATGTGTTATGCGCAGCCACAGTGCCCTGTTCTCAGCTTACCGTGAAAGCCTGGGTTAGAGAGTTGGAAATGGTTTCAGAGGAAGACTACGTTGTAATTATTAATGTGTCTCTCCAGCGTCTCACTAATACACTATCACTGTGCTTATTATTAAAAGTTAATAAGTCTGTTACAGTTGTCCATGGCCACCTTAAGAGCTTCCATTGATTATTTAGAAGGATACCTGTGAATGCCATAAAGCCTTAACCCGTCTCCCAACTGCACCGCACACTGTTATACAGCGTCCAGCTCACACATGAAATATTCAACCGAGTTTATAATTGACACGCAGAAGTCCCTGCAACAAGCAGCTGAAATCTCTGCATCTTTTATGCGTGAGTGCTGTGAAAACTCCAAAGGAGACAGTGTGTGAGAAAGTCTTACTTTTATTTTAGGTCAATTTGAGGTAGAAAGGAGGACGTTATATCTATAACAGTGAAAGGGAAATATGTGGGACGAATGGCTTTAAAAGGCGTTTTCATCACATTTTTCTTCATCACACTGTGAGGTTTACTAGTCGTCATCGTTATCGTTTGTACAGATGTTTAATATAGAGTAGATTGTTTCCGAGTGTGAGCAGTTTGGTTAGATTTTTTGGTTTATCTGTATATTTCTTTTTTAGGGTCTTGTTTTTTTGTTTTTCATAGAACAATACAGTTGCATTCGTACAATACAGGACGACATCCTCAGCCCACAACAGCAGAGTTGTGCAGAGACAACACAAACAGTCAAGACAGAAACCCAGACAGATGAATGAGGAAAAAAACAAAAAACAAACAAAACAAGACAGGTACATAATAAAAAAAACACAATTATATGAACTGTATGAGACATATGGAGGCCCCACACCTCTGAGGTCCTAAAAGCACTACTGCAGTGCAAAGAGTTTAACCACTCTATACATTATCTGTATATTTCTAAGTCATATCAGGCATCAGATCAGCGTCATCTGCCAGTGTTTGTAAAGCTGTGACACACGTCCTCTGAAAGTACAACAACCGCGTCAGCAGCAAAGGCCACCATGGCTGTAAAAATCCGGTGCAGCTGCATTCCTGTGCAACACTTCAATCATCTACGGAGCCATCGGAGGAAAGGCCTCATTTATATCATCTATTGTAAACAAATTAAAACCCAAAGAGCAAGTTTGATATAATTAGTCTGAGTAG
Organism: Gymnapogon annona; assembly: GCA_029814585.1. Lineage (NCBI taxonomy): Eukaryota > Metazoa > Chordata > Actinopteri > Kurtiformes > Apogonidae > Gymnapogon > Gymnapogon annona. Next base: position 11,654,138 of record JAPTHA010000002.1, read on the forward strand.
ATCACGGGAAAAAGCTGCACGCATAGCCCTAATGACTGCTGGGTAAATGACTAAATAAATATGCACGTTTAAAAATGAGAGTGGGTTCACTTCCAGATTTCTAGTGTAGTACGCCACAGTTCTGGTGGCTAGGCATGCTGCCAGCGCAAACTCATGAGGGTGTTGTGTCGTTAACAAACAAGCCCCACACAGCTCCATTCTTTGCCTCCTACAATTTAAAATACAAGATGGGAAAGTGTGCCACTGACAGAACAGGGAGTGATGCCAGAGACTGCACAATGTGGGGGAAGTGCTAATGATCAACAGTCCCTCCTAAAACACACAGCTGGAGCGGGAGAAGACGGGGGAATTGTAGAAACAAATGTGTCTTTCAAATTTTGCCATCTATCTATCAATCTATCCATCCATCTCTAATCTATCCATCCATATAGTATCCACCTATCTACCATCCATCCATCCATGCTTAAATCCATCCAGCAATTCATTCATTCATTCATCCATCACCCGTTCATTCATTCATTCATCCATCCATCCTTCCATCTATTAAAACGTCCCATCTATTGAGTCGTCATATATCACTTGTGGTTAGTCATCTTTCCCTCGTCTGGAACAACTGGCGATTTGAGGCAATTACACCAGAGGACGAAAGTGTTTTCCACACAAAAACAAAGTAAATTGCTATCGTTATAAGCAATGGACAATTTTCCAAAACATTAGATGCATAAACAAGAGGTCCACGTATGGTCTTGGGAATACTTGCCATTCCTATGCAGCTGTATCAATTCATTTCTACATTTTATTTTTAAAACGTTGTTTAGATATACACATTGAACGGTCACCTTGATAATGTCTACTGTCTAGAAGGTTGGGGAATTATTGTTTTCCATTGAATTCTTGTTACCTTGACAACAATTATTATAATAATTGTACCCATTACACAAATGGTCTGTTTTGTACGTTTTCATAGTAACAATGCCGCACAAAAAAAAAAGAGAAAAAAAAACTGCAGAAAGCTTATAAATATACACCACTACACTGAAGACGTCGGCAATATTCTTACAGCAACCCTTCAGCACGACACAAGCAGAGCAGTAATGTGCCTATTGAATTTATTACCTTGATAAAGTTCTTGAATTATGCCATTATCTGCGAGGATCCATGTGGCTCAGCGAATCAATTTCGTGTCATTAAAAGTCATTTTGCTTGCGACTGTGAGATGCCTCCTAATATGACATTTTTAAGTCAATTACACAATCAATAAGGAGACGATGTTTTAAACAGGATATTAAGAAAGATAAGATGCTGCTGTGTCAATATTATTAAAGACGATTTAAGGGTCCCTATGGAGGCGTTGTTAAATACACTAAAATATTAGTAATAAGAGAAATCTCAATGGTGACCAAAGCTTAAATAAACACACCAAGCCAAATGGATTCTCTGCACATTTGCACTGATCATCACAGGGGTTGGTATAATTGCTGAAGTCAGGCTTTTTCCCTGGCATCAAGTTTAATTAGTTGCATGGACTGGAGGTGTGAAATGAACTTGTGTTTAAGACTTAGAGTGTTACAGTGACACACTTCTTGATCCCTTGCCCCTGGTCATCACCTAAGGGAGTCTTTCGCTAAGACACAGTAGGTGAGAGAGTCTACTGATTGCCCTCAGGAGGATCATAGCGGCCTGCTTGCAGGACCGGACATCTTGTTAAGGCTCAGTGGCTCGCAGTGAAAATGAATGGCCACCCACACTTGAGTAGGAGTTTCAGGATAGGACCCCAGCTATCTAACAAGCCAATCACAAAAGCCAATTAGAACTGAGGCGCTGCTTTGGGGATACAGAGATTCCTAAGGCTTGGGGAAGTGATTCTAGCCTTGGCCCCTGTCTACAACCTGGAGGAAAATTTCAGTGTTGTCTGCAGGAGAGCAAACTCTGGCTCTGGATCAATCTCACCAGTGAACCGAATCAGATTTCCCTTGGTCCAGTGTACATGGACTGAATGCAACATTACTTAACTTAACTTAGTGTTTTGACAACTTTCCAAGGCTTGTCAACACGATCTGCTCTGGGTGTGTAGCGGTGTTCTCAAATGGTCCGCTATGGAAATAACTAAAAACACTGCAGAAGAACATTGAGTCAGGTGTTACCCTGATCCGTAAGACATACAAATGAGAACTATATTCAAAAAACAGAGGTTGGTCCACCAAGATCTGCCTGGCTACCAAGTGATGAAGAACAGTAGGCCAATCTTAACTGTGCATGACCATAAAGAGGAATTAAACTGGACTAGATTAAGAACATGCCTGGTTCACTTGGAACACTCAACCGCCACAGTATTAAACATAATGAATGTACAAACAAACAACAAACAGATTACATTACCCCATTTGGCTGAAGGTTAAAAACATTTTCAAGGCAGTGAATGCAACATGTCAGGAATTGAAAAGGCAGAAGCGTCACTAATACTTGGAAATTGAAAAAAAAAAAATCAAGTGAAAGACTCAAGGACATTATGTTTTTAAACAGTGCAAGACACACAAAAAAACCAGACAACTATTATGAGACTTGAGCAAAGTTTAGTTTCACTTAACTCTACAAGTCACCACTTGCAGATCTCTAGTATTGTCCACAGTGAGACTTAACATTTTAGCATCATCTCACATGC
>JAPTHA010000002.1:11709287-11723414 GCA_029814585.1 Gymnapogon annona
TTCTGCGCTCGAATAAATATATTCAATCAATCAATCAATCTTCTGTTCTACTGATGGCAAACAGTAGATTCGTTCATTCATTCAGTCATTTTCTGAATCCACTTTATCCTTTGCAGAGTCATATAGGGGGAGGTCACTGGAGCCCAATCCCTGATACTCAAGGGCCAAGGCGGGGGTAACCTTGGCCAAATCGCTAATTCATCACAGGGATCTTTCACATTCACACACCAGTGCACAGGCACTGTAGGCAAGGTGGGTGAAGTGTCTTGCCCAAGGACACAAAGGCTAACCCCTTGGTTATTGGACGACCCACTCTACCACATGAGCCATGACTATCCCACAAACAGTAGACATGAGTGTGTTTTTCCCACATCCACCCTCATCAGTCCACTGACAGTTGAAACCTGTGGCCACATCTCCATAATCCTTACAATGAAGTGTGACAACATTGTACCAAAAGCTTTACATGTGTTTTTCACCCACTCATATATTATATTTACGCTTCTGCAGCTGGTCTCTAGTCCAAATATTGCCAGTGGAACCAGATGGGAAGGAGTTAGAGTAACATATTTTCTGAGGATTTAAACATAAATGACGTGTAAACGTGAAAACTTCCTTAACATGTCGGTGGGACACAAGCCCAGTTATCAGCGCAATAGAACAAATTAGTGTAAAGTCCTTCCAGATTGCTACTTTAAGAATAATGTGATAAATATAATGCAATTTTTAGAACCCCCCCCTATATTTATTTATTTATTTGTTTCAGAATTAATTGCTGGAAAATAAGACCAAAAAAAAATTTAAACGGCCAACGTAAACTGAATCCTTAGCAAAATATGCCCATCCCGTGGACCGAAACCATATAAACGTGAGTATGACTGATGATTAAACATGCTGATTCCCTCTTAACCACTCTGCCTGTCAAGCTACACTTGCTCAACCCCTGCTTTGCTGTCACTTAGCCTTTCTGCTCCACTAGACCCCTTTGAGAGGAGACTGTGTCTATGTGAACTGTCTCACACAGCACAGTGATTCTTAGAGCAAGATAACACTACCTTAACTATACATGGCAATTAGTTAACATCCTAATGTGACAGGTAGAATGGGAGCAAGAACAAGTGAATCACCTTGGGGGCCATTATCAACCGGGCTTTGCCTCAGTGATATTCTAACATTAAATCAAACTGATTTCCAACCAAACAAACTTTAGATTTTTAAAGGAAATGTTTCGAAGCATGGCCAAGGCAGCTGCTCCATTAGCGTATTGGCGTAAAAGCAAGAGAGGAAATGCATTAGCATTTGAGCCTTGATGTCAAGGCATGGTTTGTATGACATACTACGCCATAACAACAACAGCAGGAGACCAGCTGAACTGAGGAGTTCTTCTGTTTGATAGTTTTGAAGAACACACCTTCACATTCACATTGATTTTTTTCTTTATATTTTCCCCATGGGATATATATGTTCAGAGTTACAGTCACGTGAGAAGTCAAACCATGACAAAGATCCGTCCACTGTTGGATATTTATAGACAGGATCTCAAAGCATGACTGTAATCTGGAGAGTGGGGTATGGATCTTTGGCAAAGTGCAGATCGATACCGCTGCTTCTTGTGGGTGATGCCATCCTGGGTTTGGTGGAACCCACACCGGAAAAGTTGAAGTCTAATACATTTAAAGACGATGGCAGAGCATGTACTCCCAATAATGTTAACCTGGCTGCTCTTTTGCTGAGGCCTTTTCAACCTGAATGCATGGGATTTATCATATTTAACCTCCAGAGTATTAATGTTCGGAATCTCAAGGTGAACCATGGGATGTACGGTATCTTAGACTAGCACTGAATGGGCTCAAAGGGCACCTGTTTGGAATGTTATGTCCAAATATGTGTCAACTTTATGCACTGTTACCATTTTAATCCTCACACCAGCTGAAATAGCTGGTGTGAGGACATAGATGTAACTTTGCACTAAAATTTGACACCTACTCATTAGCAGATATTAAGCCCTCTATTAACCCTTAGAGACATAGGTTATTTATCACCATTTACTATAATATTATCCACTGCATTTAGCATTTTACAGTATAAATCACATATTTTCCAATTTTTTAGTGACCATTTATCTATCATATCAGTGCAGAGATAACTGAGGAAACAATGCTGTTTTTTGAGCTAAATATGTGAAGATTGCAAAACAAACGGCTACAACCACTGCTGTTCATTAAACCACATGGGTTTTACTGGTGAATTAATGCTGTAGAATATGGCAGTGTTTCCATGTTGATTATAGAGCCTCTGAACATCCACAACAGTCACATGTGATGTCACTGATAATATAAGAAATACTCGTTGACTTGAGTTATTCACACACATAAATAGGATCATAGCCTCTTAAACATGTGAGATGGTTAGATGCTTTTGGTCAGTGTTATCTGTTGAGTGTGTGTCAAAGAGAGAACAGGCTGGAGAGGAATAAATTATACTGGGGGTTTTGCATTGGCAATACATTTTCCATGATGGATTACATCCTTCTATAATTACTCTGACTTTCATACTTTCATTTTCCAAGAATGGAGTTACACAGGATTATCAAACTGTTGGCACCACATTTTCAACCAATACCATCAGCAGAGCATGTTTCTGTGTCACAAGGCGAGCAAGGTAACTGCAGGAAATCTATTTGTAGAAGACAAAGACACTCAATCAGCACAGTTTTCCTGTATCATTCTGTATCTTTGCATTTAAATTTCATCTCCCCAGTAACACATTACTGTTGTGCTGGGAGATTTCCCGATGGGGCTGCTGGGTCAGTGGGCCGGCACAGCTGGTGAGAGAAAAAGAACACAAAAAAAGCTATTTCCGATGCCAAGACAGCCTATAAGGTTGAGGACAGCAGCCACAACAGGGTATTGGTGTGTTTGGACTGGCGACCAGCATTTAATATGGTTTCCAGGGTTTTAGAGGCGTGGGTGTGTCACACCCCTTTCACCCTTTCACTTGGTCTGTCTCAGCCAATCACAGCTACAGAGCCATGGTCTCATCATATCAATCCATCAGTCAGTTCAGTTATTATTATTATTATTATTATTATTATTATTATTATTATTATTATTATTATTATTATTATTATTATTATTATTATTACTATTATTGTGTGACTTAACACTAAATACTAATATTAAAAATATTAAACATTTGTTACAATGAATATTTTGGATACAAGAATGTGTCATTATTATTTCAGTAATGTTAACACACACGCATATATATATATATATACACAAAAACACACACACACACACACACATACACACAGTGAACCCTCACTATAATGCGGTTCATCTTTCATGGCTTCGCTGTTTCGCAGATTTTTTTATTGCAGTTTCTTTAATGCTTTTTTTAATGTCGATCTTGATCAGCACCACCTGAAACGAATTCAAACACGCCAGACAGTCAAACCTCCCACAACCACCCTCTGCAGGAAACGGAAGTCCCAAGTTGCACAACAAAATAAATTTGCACGGTTTGAGAGAGAGAGAGAGAGCGAGAGACGCATGTGGGACGGTCATTACTGTAATAACTCTACTTCAAGTGCCTCAGATTTTAGACGTAGCTGGCTTTAGCACGGTGGTGGCTCACGTTACCACCATTCTCTATACAGTTCGCCAAATTTTCGTTTCTAAATGTTCTCCATGACAAAACCCACATTGTCGACGAAACGTTCTGCACCAGCAAAGGCACCTGAGGATGGGCCTAAAAGGAAGAGGAAGAAACAATCGCAGAAAAAGTTAAACTTGTGGACATGCTGAATGAAGGTAGAAGCTATGAAGTTGTAGGGCACCATTATGGAATAAATTAATCTTTGTTTTGTTCTATAAAGAAGGAGGAAAATAACATAAAGGCGACAGCAGCAATAAGTTTCAACAAGGATGCGAAAAGTATTGTGACTGTCAGAACAAGACCATTGTAAGGAAGGAGTCTGCTTTAGCTCTGTGGATGAATGACTGCAGGAAAAAGAATGTTACACTGATACCAACGCTATCACGTGAGGTACAATGTGTCCAAACTCCTATTGACTATTATAATTATTACTTTACAATATTTCTAAAAACTATCATAGTTATTTGTAAGAACATGTTTATATTTTTATTTTTTCAAAATGCTTGGGCCTGAAAACAGGTTTTGATCTTTGGTTTCATTCTATAGTACAGTATTGTATTCTATAATAATTGTAGAAAAATAAGCTGACTACTTCACGGATTTCACCTATCAGGGGTTCTTTTTGGAATGTAACCCCTGCGATAAACGAGGGTTTACTGTATATATATATATATATATATATATATTCAAGGGTTTTCCATAGATTATGTGTTTTGGTTAAATATTATTGCGTTTTGGGGAAATTGTTCTGTTAGAATTACACATGAATCACACATGCGAATAGCTGAGGGTTTGTAAGTTAAACATACACTGTCGTTGCTTTTCGTTGGGGCTGATTTGTGCTGCCATCCACACTGGTCAGTGGCCCGGTCAGGTACAAGTGCCTGGTCTGCTTTTTTGTTCCAGTCTGCCCCTGCTGTTATCCAATCCTAAGTGTGTTGTTGGTATTTTTAGATTAAAATTGTGTACTTATCAGCTAATCAGAATGCTTTGTCCTAGTTTATATAGCCTACCTTTTTGTTTTGGCTCAGTGATTAAAGTTATCTATTTTTAGTTGTTTAATAGCCTCCATAGTGTCCTATGACAGTGGGGTACAAGATAAAACAATTTAACACCTTATTGTGTAGAAGTAATGAGAAAGTAATTAGCAGGAATATATATATTATATATATATTAGGATGAATTTAACATCATGCAGTGCAACCAGTGATCCCGGATTAACCCATAAAGAGACAAATATACTCCTGTGACCAAAAGCTAAAATATTGAAAATTTTAAAGCCACTAATTGTATCAACACATGTAAGTGGTTGGTGTAAAATGCAGTTGGTCGTGAAAATAGTACATAGTGGGAAAACTAAACATAGGAAGATATGGGATTTTCACTTAAAAAATACAAAATGACTGTAAATTTCTGATTAATGGCAATAAAACACTTAAGAAAGGTTAAATAGAAAGAATAAAAAAGACAGGAATTCTCACAAAAGTAACGCTGGGTCTTTATGGGTTAAAGTAATTCTACTTCCCCGTTAGGCTGGGGTATCCCTGGAATTGGACGTCATTCTAATGCCACAAATGACATGGGAGTTTATGGAAATAACATGCAACATTCAAAACGTGTGACATCGAGAGGCCATATTTTGAGAAGAACAGCCGCCAGTGGTGGACCCTCAAGGCCAGCAAGGCCTTCTCTGCTGGCCTAAACATAATAAGGAATATTCTTTTTAAAATATGTTTTTCCCACAAATATGTAATTAATTATTACCTGTGGTCTATTCTCTGAATTTCATAGTTTCCTAAGTCGGTTTCTCAGCTTCCAGTCCCAGGTGGAGATTTGGAGGGCAGGGTTTATGTTAGAATTTTTATCCAATCATTATTCACTATCATGTGTTGCTAGGGTCCAAAATCTGCCTCTAAGCCTTCAGAAGCGACAGTGCTGGGGCATGGTAGCTTAAAGTGAATGAGAACGGACCTGTGGCATTAACCAATCTGCGTCAAGTTTGGCTTCACTGGGGCCAGCTAGCAGGCCTACAGCGTCAGCACGTCTTTTGATTGGACATGCAATGGAGAGAGGCGGAGCTATGCAAAGCTGCGCAGAACAGACCGGAGCAGACATAACAATGTGATAAATAGGAAATAAGGAAATGGATCATTTTTGTAGCATGACAGGTTGTTTTAGTGTTTTTCAACCCACAATGTTTGAAGGAGTCGAAGACATCGATTTTGTCGCAGATTGAGTTACAACACCATTCTCAAGAAAAACTTTTCAAGAAAAGCTAGACGCTGTAAAGAGAGGCCGGCCGACCGTTAGCAAGAATGACTCAGCAGGAAAAAGGATTTATCCAACACTTTCAAGTTGATATCTATGAACGGTACACCTGGGTGGCAGCCTCTGAAAAGTAAGTTAATATTATTATTAAAAATATATTATTAACAAATATGAATATCAAGGTATTGTGGGTAGATCGCACGGCATCAGACCGCGTGTCCAGTGGACACACCACGGCTAGCGGACACGCCGACACGATGGTGGCGTGTCGACATACACCTGGTCCTTGCGCGTTGTCAGTTCCTTTTGTTTCTCTGTTATTAGTCTACTGAGTAGACTAATATAACTCTGTTGTACGTGACTTTATGTTCAGGTGATGCAATTGTATGCGTTTTGGTCTAAATGCATCATGTGTAGAGCCATGGATCAGAATTATGGTTTTAAGAGGTGCATTAAGTAGGACATCACTGCAGGCCCAGGTCTGAAATGCACGGCCCACCACTGACTACTGCAGTGTTTCTACTGCAGTGAAACTAAAGAGAGCAAAGCATGTTCATGAACGGACAGACGCACAAATAGATAGATCGAGCTGATTAATGCATTTGTTCAATGGCTTGAGATTGATTGATGGCACTTAAGCTTTATGTTTTTGTGATGCTCTTAAAAGCATTCGTTTTTGTTTCTGATCAAATAAAACATCAAATGTGGGGATGTAAGTGAATTTTGTGCTTCCAGGAGAATGATAGCAGGGGAAAATAAGAAAATCTATTCTTTGTCAGCCGAGGGTATCATTTGTGTACACTCCAAACAGACGATAACAGCATCGTCTAATTTGTGGTGTGTTGGCGTATTTTTACCTATAACCTGAGCTAGAAAAGGGTTTGGTTCTTTTTGGAGCAACACCAGTTCAGAAGGTTGTCGGGCTTATTCTTGTTCTACAGCGTGCTCCTTTTCTCAAGCCTTAAGTAAAGGAGCATGAAGTCACCAGCGTGCAAAAAGAGATGTCTGCACACATTGTCTTCGCCGTGCCATGTCTTTGGCGAGGGGGCATCCACAGTTTACAAGACTTGCCTTCAATTTTACTCATCAAACAATGGTTGTGTACACAGCCCATTCAAGGCAGGGAAAATGCAACACAACGTGACAAGAACATCAAGCACTTGGCCATCTGGGGAAGAAGAGTGCCAAATAATGACTCCTTAGTGATTATGGAAGCACTATTCTTTTTCTCTCCTGTCACACCCTAAAAAAAAAAAATAGCAGATGAAGGAAAATCATGTGGGCGCATTGATCCTGGTTGAGTTCCAGGCACACTGGTCACATTCTCCTCTGCCGTGTGAAAAGGAGACAGCGGCATAAAATGTTGAACATGGTCAGAAAAAAAAAAAAAAAAGAAACATCAATTCAAAGACACTGATTGATTTGCCACCCCTCCTCCCAACCTCAACTTGTGTCCGTGCAATTTATTTTCCACTTGCTTTTGTAGCCACCAGGGCCGATCTAGTTCCTGACCTCACAAAGGCTCGTCATTAAGATTGAAATCTTCATCACATAAAATTTTATTTGAAATCAATTCAGTGACCTTCAACATCTAGAGGCAAGCGCATTGTCAAACCCATCCTGTTTTGAGGCACTGCATTACAGAGTGTTGCATATCTTTATTCATCAGTCTTCACCCAGTGATATCAAAGCGGCTGAAACTTCATCATATTAGTTTTTAACACTTTAAAGAACACAAAGTAACCTCTGTGTTGGAATACTCAGTATGTGTGGGGGATTACTGATTTCCTCAGGGAATGTGAATGGTTTCTTGACGGTGTGGACCAGAGTTTGAATGGATGCACAAATGCACATGAATACAGGGTGGAACTTTACTCAACTCAGTGTACAATATACAGCCAAGAAAAACCATCCTCGTCTGACAGTGTTGCCCGAGGCTCTGTTTCACAGTAGACAGATGGAAGGAAACATCACCACAGCGTGTACAATCACCTTCATCAAACACACAAAGGCTGTTTTAACAGTCAGTTACTTCTTGAGAAAGAGATCCTTTTCCACGAAAGTGAAATTGATATGGTTTAAGGGTCTGCCTTTAAAGACAAACACTGTCACAGTGATATCTATTGAGGCTCCACGTGTGTTTTTGAACATTTCTAATGTCTGTGTTTATTTTGAGAGTCAAGTGACAGACAAAAGTGATTAGGTGAGACATTTGTTCTTCTTGTTCTCCACGCTGTATGGTTTCAGATGTGTGAGAAACGCTGTACACAAGAGCAACAGAGCGCAACAGAAACACACGATTATTTTGTTTTTAATTTGCATCCTAAGCAAATACATACTGACATGCCATGCTGTCAGTAACTGACAGATTCCACCTGCACCGGGTTGTACGCTGTAATAATCACTTTCAGAAAAGGCTATACAGTTGGGTTCTGTTATGTCAGTTCCTCATCCAGACCATTTGAATTATGATATTGGTCATTTTCTCTTTATATTCACAATAAAAGATGTTTAAAATATATATTTATTCATATATTTTGAAAGATAAATGCAGCATCAGATTACAGAGAAGTCAACGCGACATGCACAAATTATATTGTGTTTGATTGTGTCTTTGTTGAGATCTTTTTTAATTGAATGAGAGACCAGACAGAGCCTCCTTCACCATTGAGATGGGTGACATTGTCATTGCCACGTTGGTTTTATGACAGTAGTCTTTGACCCTGAACTTTTTGGTCCAGACACACTCACCACAACCCGCACACCGGCGCTGTATCGACTCAGTGCATTCATCTACACACACACACACACACACACACCGCCTTTGTATTTTTTGTTGTCTTCTGCATTTTATTCACTTGTTTTTGTTGGTAAAATAATACCACTATTTTGATGATTCTCTCTCGACTACTGTCTCCATAAAGGTGACTGGATGAGTGTCAAGTGAGTGTCAAGTCTTTGTGGCGTTGAAGAAAGGGGAGCAATGAAAATGGAAGCGTCTACACTGACCACATCCAAAAACAGCCAAATAATGCACACTGTCATCCAGATAACTTAATAAAAGTTAAGAAAAAAAAAATTACATATGTTGATTAACAGTAAAATAAATGTCATTAAATGAATAAAAAACAATAATTATTACTACCGGACTAATTAGTCAGCTAGCCCTTCTCTGCTGGCATAAACATAATCAGGAATATTTTTTTAATAATACATATTTGCCAAAGCAAATATGTATTCAATTATTCCCCATGGTCTATACTCTTCATTTCATAGCTTTCCTAAATTGGTTGCTCAGCTTCCAGCCCCAGGTGGAAATTTGGAAGGCGGGGTTTATGTTATGTTGTTTGAGTTTTTATCCAATCATTATTTAGCTATCATGGGTTGCCAGGGTCCTGTGGTCAGCGTCAAGTTTGGCTTCGCTGGGGCCAGCTAGCAGCCTATAGCGTCAGTGTGTGCATATCTTTTGATTGGACACGCAATGGAGAGAGGCGGAGCTATGCAAAGCTGCACAGAACAGACCTGAGCAGCCATGACAATGTGATAAACAGGAAATAAGGAAATGGATCATTTGTGTAGCGTGACAAGTTTTTTTATATTTTCAACCCACAATGTCTGAAGAGGCGAAGATATCGATTTGGTCGCAGATTGAGTTACAACACCATTCTGCAGAAAAACTTTTCAAGAAAAGCTGGACACTGTAAAGAGAGGCCGGCCGACCGTTAGCAAGAATGACTCATCAGGAAAAAGCATTTATCCAACACTTTGAAGTTGATAACTACGAACGGTACACTTGGGTGGCAGGCTCCGAAAAGTAAGTTAATATTATTATTAAAAATATATTATGAACGAATATAAATAGTAAAGTATTGTGGGTAGATCGCATGGCACCGGACCGGTGGCACGGGTGCCGGCCAAGACACCGGTGGCACGGGTGCGGGCCTTTTGTTTATGGACATACACCGGGTCCTTGCGCGTTGTCAGTTCCTTTTGTTTCTCTTTTATTAGTCTACAGTAGACTAATATAACTCTGTTGTACTTGATTTTATGTTCAGGTGATACAATTGTATGTATTTTGGTCTAAATACATCATGTATAGAGTCATGGATCAGGATTATGGTTTTAAGAGGTGGATTAAGTCGGGTAGGACATCACTGCAGGCCCAGGTCTGAAATGCACGGCCCGTCACTGCAATTAAGTACCAAAAAACTTAAATTATAGCATCCTCCGACAGTTTTATTGGTGTGAATCCTTCATCAACAGACAACTCAGCGTTACCTCTTCGACAGAAAAATGTACTTTATTCAACGAGCTAATGTTAAGAAGAGATGCTGACTGGATTCACCTGTCAGTCACAGCAGGATCACCTTTATCTGGCATCTTTATAAGTTATATAAAAACCCGTCCCCTGTATAGTTGTCACATGGTAGGAAATGAACGCTAGGCTAAATGGGTTTTTGTTCAACACTGTAAACATATTTATTTTAGCTATAAAGTTCAACATAACATGGAGACCTATGGGGATTGGCTCCCTTTAGGGTCTAGCTCCCAGCAGGCTTTGAAATTACTGCAGATTTGGTCATGTTCACATTGGCTTCACTTTTAGAGCCTCGAAGATTGCTGCATTAATTATAATGCATCCCCTTATATTTGAAGAGATGTCACGTATGAGGGGACACTTATAACGCCTGAGGAAATACCAAGGATTTTAACACAAATCACTAGCTTGGACAGCTTGTGACTCTGATCTAATTTGAAATTTAGAAATTTAGCAAATTACTGAACAAAAGACATAGTGGGTACAGACTTCCTGTTATTTACTCTTTTGCTCTTTTAACATAATCAGTCATTCCTGAAGCATATCATGCGTGAAAAAGTACAAATATTATTTCCTCCTGGGGATCTTTTTTGTGCGTGTGTATGTTGGGTTTCTACATGATTCCTCCTAACCTCTGCCTTTGTTGCAAATATTGAATTGTCCTCACTCTGTCCACTCCATCTCTCTCAAATCTTTTGTTTCTCAAGAGATCTTCTGGAAAGTGGAAAAGAGAGAAACAGATGGAAAGAAATGAGGCAATAGTGGTAGGTTGAACTCTTTGTAGTTTATATCAGTGATTCTCTAAAGTTGCCATGGATACAAACCTAGTGTATATAAATGAGAAAATAAAAGGACACTCGGAGCACGTACCTTCACTGCTCCGGATTTCAATCAAATTCCAAGGTTATTATTATATAAAGATATTTTCTAAAAAATTGTATGGTTTTATCCTTGATACATGTCTACCCTTCCGCCCAATAATATGAGTATTATCGTAGTGTTTTTTTGTTTTGTGTAAACCAACAGATAATATGCAACTTCATCACACAAAGTTTGATGAAAATTGTGATGGGAAGTTGTCACACTCTTCAAACCACCTGTCAAATTTCTACACAATACCTCACCATGCTCATATTCAGAAAAAGAAAAAAAACACATACAGCATGTTTTTGTACTTCTTTAAATTTCATTTATGTATTTACTTTCCTGCTAGAAAGTTTGAAAGTAAACGAAAGAAAATCAATTATGACATTTGAACGAGCCATGACATTGGTACAGCAACAATATGCTGTAGTCTCTGAGAACAAGATATGCTGCTAAAGCGGTACATGTAATACAAAAGCCCTGAATGGTATTGAATGAAGTGCGGTCGGCAAAGAATCTATCCTTTTCTCAAACCTCTGAATGTTAATATGTAGCAATTTAGCTCTGTACCTTTTCCTTCACCCGTCCACTTTCCCAGCTGTGGCTGACTGATAAGGTAATATTAGTGAGGGTGCTCTTTCTTCCAATTATTTCTTTTACATGTGTAAATAACAAGTCATGGATTCAGTAGGAGGCCACCAGCGAGCATGATTAAAGGTAGTGTTAGGGAAAAGGTTTATTTGCTCCAAACTTAAAAAATAAAACAAAGCACAAACCATGCTGTTTTACTTTTTTTTTTTTTTTCCCATCCATTCCCTTAGCAGGGTACCCTTTTGATCTAACTGTGGTGAGCAAACAGTATTTGTCAATCAATCAGAAGAACAAAACATAGTGTGATGCATTTTATTACCTGTACAGTTATAAACTGTCAAGGTCGCCTTACGAAAAAACACAAACAAAAAAAAAACCAAGGCGCTGATGTTCAGATGTGAAGTTCTGAGATTCCAGTATGAACTTTACTGATTTTTTCTTGCAGCATAAAACTATTTTTAGACTTTAAAAAAGGGCAGTAGTACAAAAATACTTAAGAGGCAGATGAATCATTGTTACCGGATGCTGTTTCTTTCTATTTCATGTATTCTAGTGGTATGGTTTAATAACACCGAGAAGCATCACATATGAAGAATTCCAATAATATAGTTGCCTTCAGGTTCATTTCCATGAATAAACAGTCAACATATTCATAGATCTATGCAGTATATTAATAAAGCAGTCCTATGTTTTCCTTTTCACAAAGTAAATATCTATTACCGGACTGGTCCCAGAAGTGGATTCCCCATCAGTGACCTTTGGAATTAAATTAAGCCAAACAACTACAGCAAAATGGCAGTGGCTGGATAGCTCAGTTGGTAAGGCACCGGGCTGGTGCACATGGGATCCAGGTACAATTCCCAATTCCCAGGATGAGTGTCCTTGGGCAAGACCCTTCACGCTGCTGCCTACAACTGTAGCCTCAATGTCTCATTGTGCCGGTCCCAAGCACGGATAAATACAAAGGTTGTGTCAGGAAGGGCATCCGACGTGAAAACTCCTGCCAAAGCAAATATACATATATAAGAGATGGAAGAACTCAACTACAACAAAATGGCGATGCTCTTCTCCTTTGTCTTCAAGGCAGAGTATATGACAAGAAATAATGGTGGCAGTAACTGGTAAACAGGTGAAAACTGTTCTTTGGAAACCTTCCTCCAGGCCGAAACCTGTTAATATGCAAAGTTGTAACATACAAGGAACAAGTGTTATCTGCTGTGACATCGTGGGGTTGTGATGTGGCCTTTGTAAGGCCACTGCCCCTAGGATCATCAGAAAATCACCTGTTAGAATATTTTGTGTATTTCTATGAAAAAATATAAATAACGATTGCTAAAAAAAATCACCTGTCAGAATCAATTTATAGTAATAGCGGACTGAGAACCCATTACATTTGTTGCTGAGCAGAACTATTAGAGATTTTTTTTAAACTGTTGAATGTGTTATATTGATCCTTGTTAAACTTAATTCCCTGTAGGTCAGTGATATCGGACTCATATTAGTGTTATGGTTAAAGACCCAGTGTTACTTTTGAGTCAAATGAATTGTTCTCTCAAATTAGGGTATGTGTGTGTGGTTCCTAGAACAAATGAACAGATTAGCATTAGCACTTTAGTTACACAGTTAGCATGGTGTAATGGCCACACCATGACTAACATGCAAGCTGCGATTATAAATAAACAGGAATGAACTATAATAATCCTCTGTAACTATGGATGAACTACGACAGTTACAATATTAGATCATGATATTATTATTAATTACATGGGATGAACAGCCTGTGATGTTCAAATCAAATCAAAGTTTATTTATATAGCGCTAAATCACAACAACAGTTATCACATAGCGCTTCACATGCAACGATTTTTCAACCAAACTCTTGGACAGTTTGAAGCATGAACCCAACAGAATCCTCCAGGAGCAACACATTAGTGACAATGGCAAAGAAACATTTTTACAGGCAGAAACCTCGAGCAGATTCGAGCAGCCTCGCTGATGATGCTGATTGGTGAAGATGAAGATTGGTGACGCTGAGCCTCCAGAGGTGCTAGTCCATGGCAGGTGGGTTGAGGTGGGTGGGACCAAAACATCAATATGATGTACAGTCTTTTGGTGACGTGAATGATCCCATCCAAATGAACATGATTTATTCCTTGTGTTCATTGTCCATCCGATGACAAAACACACAGTCAATTTGTCAACATTAACTGTCTGATCGCAAAGTTCTGATGCCCTTTTTTTCCTCACTATACCTGGTTCCAGTGTTGCATGTGTATGCCGTAACCCCGGCTCCAAGTCTCACAAACTCCTATTGTGCCATCACAAAAACAGGTGGAGATGCCAGTTTCCTAGATTCAGATTCAGATTCAGATTCATTTTATTGTCATTGCACAGACCAATGGTCTGGCAACGAAATGTCATAAAAG
>JAPTHA010000002.1:11724494-11738350 GCA_029814585.1 Gymnapogon annona
TCCATGTTGTACAAAGTCCAATCAACACGACCACAAGAGTCGGGCAGAAAACTTAAAAGTAGGAAAAAATAGAAGAGTTGCTGTTCTGGCAACCTACGAGGGCGCCAGGAGCCCCAACGAGCCGCAGCCTCACGGCGCAGCCATGTTGGTATCTTAAAGGTGCTGTTTAATTAAACTAAATTAAAGCGTCACCCAAAACAAATTAAGAGATGTAATGTGTAAATGTGTAGAATCAGTAGTGTGTGAGTGATGGATGAGAGCACATGAAGTGTATGCATGTGTGTGGTGAATAAATCAAGTAAATCAAAACGCTGCAGATGGAGAAAGAGCCTCCTAAACCAAATGGAGTGGGTTTTTAAAGCAGCGGTGGGAACACCGGGCCCAGGTACCTCCTGTTGCCACTCAATAGCCCCGTCCACCAGTCACCCAAAGGAGATGACACAAACACAAGTGAAAGGGCAAATGGGGGGGACCATCACATTTGACTCATGAGAACTGAATCTATATATACTATCAGACAATAGGGGAAACTGATGGACTGGTTGTTTCCAATGTATAGTTAGAAGAATGAATATCCAGCCTCTGACAAATTTGGTTAACAAATTTTTCCGTGTTGAGTAGGATGGATTTTGGGTGTCTGGAGGTAAACAAGGCAGGTCAATTAGCTTTCCTGTTGGCCTAGTGTATGAGTGGTCCTTCACTTTGACCACCGCTGATCTGATTCACCCATCAGCACTAGGAATAACTGACGACACTGAGTCTACTCTCCAAAAGCGCACTAGACTACTGTTCAACCATAATCAGAACTACTGTTCCAACAGGAATATTCTCCCGGTCCTCTTGTCATTTATGTTGTGATTGCAGAGTGAGCAGGAAGTCATGGATGAAAATGTGATTTGAACCGCCAACCCTTCGGCCATTGGACAACCCACTCTACCTGAGCCACATACCCCAGGTATTTACTTGTGTAATAAACCTGTCAAACTTGGGCTCTTTGTGTCGTTCTGTTATTCCTCCTGTTTTGACCCTGAGACGTACAGTAAAGTAAAACCACCGAAGAAAAGCAACACAAACTCACCACAGCTTTAACGGCACCGATTGAAATGCCTCAGGGGTCAAAGGTTTAAGGTTTCAGGTACTGTGGGCACTGTGGTGCTGGTGAATTTCTAATTAGTCACCAGATTGTACCAGATATAAGATATCAATTGGGTAATTGTTCCAGTCACTTCTATATCACAAGAATTATTTGGTCGAATTTTACAGCCTATAAAGAAATGATAGAAACGGTGAGCAGGGGCCATAATCATTATTTCTCTCATTCCTGATAAGAGCTTTATCCATGGCCCGTTGACACTGGGGAATGTCTGAAAAAGAATTTGAAGCTCATCATTATTCAGAGGCTTCGTGATACAGTACAGTAGACCTCGATTGGAGATGCAGAAAACAAGCAGAAACAAGGCTCGGTGTAAAAGTGAACAGTGCCCCCCTCTTGTTTTCAGGCGAATTCTAAAGCTGTATCGCAAACAGCAGAGGCATTTGTGGTCCACACACACACACACACACACACACACACCCCTCCATCCACCACCTACATCTCACGCGCAAGCATCTCTCCAACGCAGTGCGGCTTTAAGAGGACCGGGGCTCTTAAATCTGTGCTTGGCTCCTCCTTCCGCCATGATGTCAGTGTGAGGGAGAGAGAGAGAGAGAGAGAGAGAGAGAGAGAGAGGGAGAGAGGAGGGCAGTATTGAGGAACTGAGTTCATACAATACTACTGAGACATCTACAGCTTAGCAGACAGATACGGTGAACCGCCTATCCCGGCTCCTGTAAGTGATGCTGCACTGAGGCACACTTTGATCCAACTCCACTGGGGGGGCCGTGCGCTCTCCGCATCCCTCCTTTTAAGAGTTTTCAGGGGGAGCGTGCACAGCGTTGAATCAGTCTAAACAACTGGGTAGTGAAAAAAAAATTATAAATATAAATTAGGCTTTAAGCTTTCAGTTTACCATCAGTTTTTTTTTGGTTTGTTTTTGCGTTCTTGGATTGAATTTTTTTTGTTTTTTTTTAAGCGTGCGTCAAGAAGCGTCCAAACAGCACGCGTAAGTTTGGTGCCGGCGATTTTCCAGAGCTGCTAGAAATAAAGAAGAAATTTCACGCCAAAACATAGACTAGGGATAAAGTTATTTGTTAAACAAGGTTGGATCAATGCGCATCTCTGCCCGTGGGATTGCACTGTTGCGAACCCAAGACATCCGAAGAGGAATTACACCGATCTGCTCAAACAAAGTTCATTGTTGTGCGTGATTTTTGTTTTCTCTCTCTCTCTCCCTTTTTTTTACACGTGAGGAACGTCGCATTTTTAGCCTATGGATAAGTTTTTGTAGTGGATAACATTTTTCTTTTTTTTTTTGTTGCTATTTTCATTTTGCTGCCGTCTGATGAGGATCGTTCCTCCCCTTTACTTCAGATTAATTCATGGCACTTGTTTTTTTTCCCTTTTCTTTTTTCTTTTCTTTTTTGTAAATCAGTGATGTGTCTACGCGACGGTTCTCGTGGTTGATTTTTCATCACATTCCAGCGGGGGGTGGAAAAGGTAAGAGATTACGTTCAATCATATCAAATGTGTCGCACTTTACAGGCTTTTTGCAAACGCGTCTCCTTTTGCGCCTATAGTGAAATACTGGTGCGCCCAACAGTCTAATTTATGTGGTCCGTGGGAAATGAAATTGATGTCCCAATACCGGCAAACGGACACACGGTGCATTTACAACCCACTGAGAGCAACGGAAACCCCCGGCTGAATATTTACGGTCTAGTCTGTGGAAGTTGGATAAATGACGGTGTCGCGATAGTGGGTCGTTAGTGGGTTTTCCTAGAGCTCCTCCACAGATGTAGCCTCACGGGCACCTGATGTAAATAGGAATTATCCACGGACACGGCGCGCGTCGTGGACAATCAAAGCCGAGTTGTCGCATTATGTGTGTAACCGCGCGCTCGGTCACGACTTCGGGCGTTTATTGGGTCCCGGTCGGCACTGATCGCCACATCGATAGGCCTATACTTTCCAAGAGCATCCAACTGCGGAGACTCTTTAGTGCAGGGCTGGGAGCAGCTTGGCCGCTATAAGCGTGGGTGCGTGGCAACAGTGCGCCTCTGGTCAAGCGGTTCAGCTGAGAGGACTGGAAAGTCAGGTGCACCCTTTGACTCCGGTGTAAATAAATAAATGTAGCCCATAATAACGTGCGATTGGAAATAATAGTCCAAATGATGACGCCCTTAACCTCCACAGTTGGTTGTTTGAGTTCATCATACCCTATGCTACCCACGTGCAATGGATTATTATCATTTATTATTGTTATTATTATTGTTATTATTATTATATGGTGTTCAATATATGCTGGGGGAATCAAATCAAATCTCTAATGTAAAGCATCCTAAAGTTGAAATGCAAATGTTGGCAAAAGGCAGATGTGTTAATATTATAGCAAAATAAGAATCGGGGAGTCGATGGATTTGATCATCTGCGTCAAGGTTTCCAGTTGCCATTTTCATTAGATGTAGAGCATTCCTTCACAATTACACAAGCCCATTATATTTGTGCATCTGCATTCCATATAAACTCTTACAATGCCCAATGTGTGTTGAGTTTAGAGAACATTTGGAACAATGGGTTTTGCATGCGGGAAAAAGTTGGACTAACCAACCAACTTTCCGAAATTCCTCTATTCACTTCATTTCCTTGTATGGTTTGTGTTGAACTGTCTGTAGCAGAGATGAACCTCTTTAAAGTGTGTTTTGTCTGCACAACACGACCGTCAATCCAGTTCAAGTCAATCAAAGCATTATATCATTTAAGGCAATCATCACTTTCAGTCTGTAGAGGATGGGTTTCCCTTTTACCTTCAACAGATAATATATTCCACAATGAATTAATCTACTTTATAATCCCTTATGATGTCTAAAGCGCATTTTAATATCAAGATATATGGAAAATGTCATCAAATCTACTTTCGTAGCATTACTGAAAAAAAAAATCATGTTTTATCTGTAAAAGTTGGAGCTGTCTATTGTCATTTCCCTTATCATCATAGTTCTTTTTTGTATAATGTATTTACATAATCGTGTTGTTATTTTTTTTTTTCATCTGGTAATTTGCAGATATCCCAGATAACATCAGAATTACGTAAAGCTCAACCAAAATGATCCCATTTACATTTGCATGTATGGACTGCCCTCTTCAGGTCCACCATTTCAAAGTTGTAAATTAGTTCGTCATTTTGCTAATGCAGGAAGCTAAGAAATATTACCTAGCAACATTTAATTACTTAAATACTACAACTGGTCGTAATCCAAGTATATCTAAGAATTAAGAAACTGATTGAAGTTTGAAGAGCCACTGGGTTAATCAGTCAAACAGCACTGACAGACCTTATGCAAATATTGTTATTAATTATGTGTCAGAGTGTGAAATATGTGATTAATTTTTCCTTGATATAAAGTAATATGCTGCACAAGTCCCAGTCATATTTTAACCTGAAAACCGGTCCTTCATCAGCATTAAGCGTCGTCACCGACACTGCCAACGTGCCCACCTTATGTTACGCACGTTCACATTTTCCAGCTCAACTTAAGTGATATATTGTATTATCACTGTGGAAGTCTCCCAGGAGAATGCAACTTTTATACGCGGCGTGTCAGAAGAATTGCTCTGACTATGTGGACCGAAAAAGAACTGACTGGTCTTGACAGGATCCTTGACTGTCAGCGATCTTTAAAGTTGTTAAAAGAGGAAAGTCCCAAGACAATCAAAAGTATTACTTCTACCACTGCTCCCTTTTCAACGTTTCTCGGGATCTACAGACAATATTTGATAGATAGCAGGCGGGCGACTACCTGGTGTTCACAGTTAGAGGATTCCACCACGTGTCTTGGGCTCCAGACTGAGGCTCCACTTAAATGGATGGGGGTCTTTGAGGTGAAGGTAGCGGGCGAGTGTAGCTGCATGCCTCTCCTCTGGCTTGTACCTTCAGCGGATACAAACACCAGGAAGGCCTGTCCATCACACTGTCGTGTAAAGTGATCCAGGACCAGCCTGCTCCTCTTCCCTCTGTATCTCCCGGGAGAGAGGCTTGAGTTTGCCTACTGGATTCAACCTGCTGTCTAGGGCTCAAAATAGCCATTTCAGGAGACTAGTGAAATGTAAGCAAAGGAGACACTCTGACTGACAACTAGGATGTCTTTCTCCCTCCCACTTACTTTTTCCCTCCAGCACAATTCCTTCTCTTGCCTAACGTATTCCTCAAGGATGGATTTAGAACGAATGGTGACAAGTGAAAACCAGTGCAAATATTGGAAAACTGTGGTTATGAGAAAGCAACATACATCGAATATCATGGAAAGACTAATAGTTTTCTTGTAATTAGCTGGAATGATGACATGGATTTGAAAATAAAAATAAATTTGTCTTACGATTACACGTGGGAAGAGAAACGTCTAAATATCTTCAGTGCATTCCGATGTTCAGTATCTTAGTGCGATATTTAGCATCGCCATCATGTCCTTGCTGTTTGCGTTCATTTTTCTATACGTAGTTTATATCCATATCCTTCATCCTGTTGGAAGTTATTGTCACTTAAAAGGCAGAGGAAATCTGGATCTTGCTTTGATCTTTTCTCTTCTCTTTTTTTCATCCTCCTCTTTTTTCACTTAGATGAAGCACATCCCATTTAAGGGTGTAATTTAAACTTCATTATGCGTTGTGCGAGATCAGCCTTGGACTGCTAGGCGATCATCACTGCAAAGAAATTGCTGTTCACTCTGAAAAAGACCTGCACTTCAAAGTAAAGTGTGCCACAGTTACTAATGGGAAGTAACTCATCAATATTTTGACTTGGCTTTATAACACTGACTGTGCTGTACGTGTAGAGTGAATAACCCTCATGCCGATCAATGTCAGCTGTTTTTTTTTTTTTTTTTATTATTATTTTTTTTCCACCCAACTGTTTTTTTAATAGGTCTCGTGTGACTGCTTCATAAAATGTGTGAAAAGAAATCTGTCTTTACAGGCTGCACGAATGCCTTGCAATTGTTGCTGATTCAAAACCAGCTTAATTAAATTCTTATTTTTAATCAATTCCCCTTTGTCAGTGGGGCGAGAGCTCCAATGGCTATGAATGTTGTTGCCTTGCCAATTTAGAGGACCCCTGTAGAGCAATTTAGGTAGTCATACCTTTTTTTTTTTCCTGAAAATTATTTCATTCATATAAATGGGTAGAAATTTCATAAAGTAGAGAATATTGCATTTCCTAGAGAGCTGTTTGTGGTCCCCTGTTAGTTCAGGTTTGAATGCATTTTCAGCACCAGCTGTACATTGTTTGTGTGATGGCTGTCATCCATGTTTGCCTTTCACTGAAGGAAATGGCCATTTGATTTCAAGAAAGCAGCCTTATGAATATAAACCAATATCTTGAGGAAAATCATATGAGGTTAATAAACACTCTGGGGGTTGGTTGACCTAAACACACAGTGGGATAGAGGCAATGAAATTATATTAGTTGTTAAATATATTGAGCTGTAATGCACATTGGGAGCCGGTAAGAGGCAAACAGAGCTATGCATTGGTGGCTTTACCCCATAGCCCGAACAGCGTAAAACTAAATGCATTTTAAATACCAATAATGTTGCTCTCCTGCTGCTTAAAAAACACTCTGAACATGAAAGTACTAATAGTGGAGCGTCAAAACAGGCTTACACGGTCACCAGTATGATTATTCTGGAAGTGATGAAATGTAGCTGTTAAGGATTTATACCATCTGATTTAATTTATGAATTAATCAAAATATGAGCTATTAAAGAGCATACTTTAATTACCCCTCTAAGTGACTGAATCTACTAACTGGTGGAAAGCAGTCAATATTTAATGCAACCGTATACTGGCATGGAAGCCATTACACAAGGACTCTTTCATCGTCTTCCAATGACCTACTTGGATTTTGGTGTGTGGGAATCTTGCCCTTTAGCTGTAAGGTTTTGCACAAATAAAACAAAACAAAACCAACAAAAAGAAAATGTAGAACTTAACCATGAATCTAATTGCCACGCAGTGCAGGAAGACCTATTAGTGAGAAGTGTGAGGTGATGATAAACTGATCTGCCCTCCATTCTCTCTTTGGGGTTTATCCCAGACGTCTTTGAATACAAATTGTCAACTGGTAGCTGTTTCTATTTGTTGTCGGAGAAAAACACATTCATTAGGATGTAATGAAGTTATGATTAAACTTGACTAATTTGACTGATGGTTGTTCCCTCAATAAATAATTTCACATCTTTGTCTCCCTCGACCACAGCGACTCTTCTTATCGCACTGTGTATGTTTACACACATGGGCATTCATGAAATATTTGAGAGCTCACTTGTTTACATTCAGTACAAATGAGGCTCTCCATTAATAGCTGCTGTCAAGCCCTACAAACTCCAAGTGCGTGTGCTTTTCTGTGTGTGCTCATGCAAGGAAGCACCAGTGCTTAAAGCTCACTTCTAAACCAGCTCAAGTCTCACTGTAGCGTGTAGTTCAGAGGTACTACTTCACAGTTCCTCCACACACACATACACCTGTTATTTTCCTTCCTTCTTCTTTCTTTTTATTTGAGGTCGGCCAACAAACTTTGAAAGCAAACTATTCCATCACAACAGTGAACCCGTTATGAAATGGTTCATTACGACAATGAAATGGATGGACGGAATTTGTGAACCGCTAACCTTTTCGTGTCCGCTTGCTCAGTGGATGCCATAAAAGGTTAATTGTGTAAAACAGCTGTTAATTTGCTCACAAAGACACAGGAAGGATGTGGGCTCATAACTAGTTAGGATGATCAAGGTCAAGATGAAAACTCTCCGTGAGGGAAAATAGTACTAATTACAGCCCTATTTGAATGCCATGTATTTCTCTGTATTGACACTGGGTCCCCCCCCCCCTTTTTTTCTTTCCTTCTCTCTCTCTCTCGTAACAGAATTGCTGCTGTAGAAGGGAAGCTCCCACTTATTCTTGAGTATGGACTTAGCACGTCAGGCTCATGTGCTGGTGGTCTTGCTCACCTGTGTGGTCTTACTATGTGGGGCCCAGGAGAGGGACTACACGGTGAAGGAGGAACAGCCGGAGAACGTACGAATCGGTAACCTGCGCAAAGACCTGGACCTCAACCTGGACCCAAACATCAGACTGTCCTCGCCGCTGCAGTTCAAGCCTGTATACAAGACAGGTGATGTGCCTTTGGTGAGAGTGGAAGCCAACACGGGGGAGATTTTTACCACCAATCACAGAATCGACCGGGAGAAGCTGTGCTCAGGGGTCTTCGCCGAGAAACGCTGCTACTATGAGATTGAAGTGGCCGTACTGCCTGACGAGATCTTTCGACTGGTCAAGATCCGCTTCCTGATTGAGGATGTGAATGACAACGCGCCCCTTTTCCAGTCCACTGTTATAAACATCTCCATCCCAGAGAACACAGTCATCAACACCCGTTACCCTGTGCCCTCGGCATTTGACCCTGATGTTGGGATCAATGGGATCCAACATTATGAACTGGTCAAGGTGAGGACAACTTCTAACCGTACAAACACAAAAGCCTTAGCTACTTAATGGTTAGGCATCTACTGGGATTTAACGTAATAGAATGATGTTTTCATTCAGTTGCATTTTCAAACCCATAGTGGCTGTACTATTATGTTCAGTTTAATTACACTGACTACTAATCAGTATGAAGGCTGTCTATGAAAGCTGTAAGGAACAGGTGAGCATTCACAACCACTGTTATACAGTTGTGTGTTGACAATCGCATTCTTCAACGGCAGTGCATTGTCAAAAGCATTAAAAAGCATCAGTGCCACTGATATTTATTTCTTTTTAAACAAAGCCCTCGGGTCTGCATTGGATAAACAAACGTCTGTGACAAAGTAGATTTATGTTAATGTCTCGCCCAATTCTGAACGTCAAATTGACACTTCAATAAACGTCCGAATGAGTGTTCTAAAAATCACATTTGCAAACGTTCGCTCACACGCACACACACCCGTCCTCATCCAAAACAGTCTACGCAGCAGTATGAAGTGTAGCACTGGCAATAGAGAATTAAAAAACGAACCCTGTTTTATCTGATACGTACCCTCGTGCCGTTTGTTGCCGAGTCATCAACTGTACAAACTACTTAATAAACAAAAAATAACCATGTACCTGATGCTGAATTATTTTGCTAGGACTCTTCAAATACTCACCTAAACACGAGCGAAGTGACTGAGTCCATTGGGCCACGGCTGAAATCTCCAAGTCTAAAACCCAACTAGCTATTTGCAGAAATTAATTAGGTTCAACGGGGTATTGAGAATGATATTGATAGTGAAAGATAGCGACTTGAAACTTCATAACATTGGAACATGGCCTTCGAGGAGCTAATTCACTCTATGGATTTAACATAATAAAGAGCTATGAGTCAATTTAAGAAATACAACAAAGTAAGTACAACAGCACTATTGTTAATAAAGTAAACACCATCATAGTTGGCCGCATTTATGCAGATAAACCCCACCACAAAGCATTAAACTTCAACTTTCTTTCCTCCAAATGGTTGGATGTGAGTGCAGATGTATATTAGTGAGTAAACAGTCCTGACAGACTGCACTTAGGGCACACCACCTGTCCTCGTATCTCTCATTGGCACATTAGCTGACTGAGAAGTTGACTCTTTTTAATCACACAGACTAATTTAACTGCACTTTTCCATCCCATTCGTCTGTACATATTTTGTAATCCTGACATAGTGCTGTAAAGACATGGCGTAAATCTATAAAGTTAACACATTTTGATCGTACGATGAAATATTACCCACTTTTTCACCAATATATCAGAAAACCTTCAGTGTTTGATATAGGCCACTACTATTTCCATATGCTTCATTTCATTATGAGAGAAGGTTGTAAAAAGGGGAGAAGTTTTTCCGCATGTAATTTCAGAGAACATGTTGCAGAAAATGCAGACGCAGCATGTCGCACATGTGTAATACCCGGCAACAGGTTACATGTGCGGAACATAGTTCATTAAACCTAGTAAGAAGAATTCACTGTATTATGCTAATACGTGTCTCATGGAGAAGCAGGGAAAAAGCTTTTCTTCATCATCTAATTGGTTCACTATTAAACTGCAGTGCAATAGTCTCTGTTGCTTAATGGAGTCGGTCCTAAATTCAGAGAAAGCAGGGTATGTGCATTCTTCATTTAGAGTCTAGACAACACTCGACGTGTCGTGGATAGATGACTGCGGGAGGTGTCACTAGCTCGTGCAAATTAATTGCTATTAAAAAAGTAAGATCCGTGCACGCTAGGGGAAATTTAAACACAAAGATTAAGGGAAGGTTGTTGGGTTTGAGAGCATGGTGCAAGGGAGAGATGACAAACCCATGTCAAAGTCTCTGATGAAGGTAACACTTGGTCTGAGTGAACAGAATCACTGCTGTGTGTCTGTCTGGAATACAAATTTGCATTTTTAAAGAGTCTCCCCATTGCCAAGGTCTCTACAGCGCAATGTCCTCAATTGTTCATGCCTGGAAAATCACCAACCAAATGTTCTGCTCGTTATCCTGATCATCTACAATAATTTTCTTTGCCCTTTTGCCTATAAAGCCTATGAAAAAAAATATCCATCTTTGGTAGTGGTTGTAATATGTACTGCAGGAAATTGTTCTCGGAGCATCCTTAGCAAAAGGGATCCAAATTTTGGTCTTTCCAGTAATATTTTTGTAGTACTCAAGATAAATTTGTGGTTTGCAATACTGCATGTTAGTAAAGAGCGGACATGTTAAAGAAGCCGCAGATGTCTTCAACCTGTAGTATCCGTTATTTCAGAAATACCTTAGAAAGCCAAGGCTTTAGAGGAGAAGAAACGTGCAAGTGTTTCCTAGAATAGCTCTTGGATGCTAAGCCACCTCTGAACTATCTTTGTATGTTCCTCTGAGATTTGTCTCAGAAGCTCCCTCACGATGATTGTTTGCCCACTTTTCTTGTGCAGTGCAGAATATGATGCTGAAATTGCCAGTCTTGCATGCCATCGTCCGTGGCCTTCCATTTAACAGGTAGCACGTCGAAAGTGTCAACACACACCCTCTGAAAGAAAACACCGCATCCTTTTTAAAAGAAACATTTTCAAAACAAAGTGGGACAAAAAGACAATTTGATCTTGCTTGAGCAGCACATGTAATGGCCGGTAATCATACTCAGAGTAAAACCATCAGCGGCCATCAGCGGAATGCGGCAGTAAGTTACGTCACCTGGGTTGCAAGTAGGGCGTCCTAAGAAATGTCCAAGGTCGGACTAAGCAATCACATGCATGAATGAGGAGGATTTCCCCCATGAAAGAAGATTCTATCACTTATATATTCTGTGGATAACTGCAGTCTGTGCAGGAACCTTCCCAAGACTGAAGGAGAATCTGCTGTCTGATTGTTGTTGTGTACTGTGCGTTTGGGCTCTCTGCAGAGGCCTCTTCCTTTATTTCAGTGATATATTATTTTCTAGCATCACACACTACATTAATCCAAGTCACATCTATGTCAGCATCTTCAGTCACATTTAAGGTGGGCATCTTGTTCAAGTCATTTTGTGGAGATCAATGTACTGCTGCTGGCTAGGCTATGCCTCACTGATTAACTGGATGATGAAGTGGATGTCTGTATTTTGGTTGGGCAGGCAGGAGGGCTCTTACATTTAACCTATTGCCACCTATTTTTCCCTGTGATGCTGTGCAATCTACTTGGTGTCTACAAGCTGCTCTGAAATATACCTGAGATGTTTAAGTGGATGGAGTGGCCTTTCTGCAGGTACTTAAATTCTGATCTTGAATGACTTCATTTCTTATTTTAGCTTTGATACGTGTATTCAAGCCCCATTCCAAAATGGAAAGGAAACAAAATAACGCATGGCTTGCTGCCTATAGGCGGTGAATGGGGGTGTGTCTGGGCAGAAAGCTTGTTGTCAGGCATTTCCAGTTTTCATTAGCATGCTATTTTGACATGTTATCCCATTCTAGGGTTGAAAGAAAGAGACAAACAATTTCCAGCTTCTTCTGTCTTAATTATATGCATGAGATCATAGCCAGGGGCTAAAGTGGATAAGGGATAGAGAGAAAGAATTAGGGAGGAATGAGAGAAAGGGACTGGAGAGAGTGAGTTTCTATCAGCATTATAAAAAGGTGCTATAACCTGTGATGAATAGCCCTCCCCAGTTAGCCCTATCCATGGGCATCACCGTGACTGGAGTCCTCCTGATATATTCACATCCCAATCTCAGTCTCCTCTGAGTTTTAATAAGGTCATCAACTTGACTGAAAGATGCACTCACTGATAATCTAAGGCACTGTTTTCTGAGCAGAGTTCAGAGTCATCCTTCCCTCATCATCAGCCTCCTTTTATTGTGTC
The DNA here is from genome assembly GCA_029814585.1 of Gymnapogon annona. Classification (NCBI taxonomy): domain Eukaryota; kingdom Metazoa; phylum Chordata; class Actinopteri; order Kurtiformes; family Apogonidae; genus Gymnapogon; species Gymnapogon annona. Next base: position 11,736,959 of record JAPTHA010000002.1, read on the forward strand.
AGTATCTCTCAATCATTTTCATCTCATTTAAACGCACTTTGATTAGATTCTTACCGTCTACACATTCCACTGTGATCCGCCTCTGAACGCACAGAGACGTGTCACCCATTAAAATGTAATGACCCAAAGTTCGAGACGACATGTACCTCCTGTTCAGTGTATGCACAGTGACAAAGAGTCAAATGTGCTGAAATGTGCACAACCAAATGACTTTTAGACAGCTTTGTCCTTCTAACTTGCCTATGAGTTTCCAGTGGGTGATTTAGTAGCATTTGGCCTTTTCTTAGCCTGCCCTAGATCTTATCGCAATACACTAGACTAATTTTGCATTCAGGAAGATGCACGGGCTGAGAGATAGCTCTCTTCAACTTATTGAAATGCGCTGTGTGCTGTCTTGTCAGTTGTAAAATTGTGTGAAACCAAGACAAAAGCATAGAAGAAATGCTGGCTCATAAATCATGGTGCAGCATTCCCTTTGACACATCCTAACTCAACATCCTACTATTAACACTGGGCTTTGCCAAATATCAGTGTGCAGATATTCAACTACTGTTCCAATGTCTATGAACTATTCAAACAAATGTGGATTGAGCAGCTCTGTGTGGATGAAGTAGTGCTTAGCAATCAAGCCCCCAGACTTACACCTTCCAGTTATGCCAGAAATAGTTCTGTAATGTGCACGAAGTATCAGCAGAGTTCCATCCTTGAGACAGTTTCTGTACATCTTCCTGCACAGTTAATATGCCATGTCTGCGTTTCCCTATATGACTTTTGCCTACCAGAAGGATTACAAAACAAGGTCTTAAAGATCATTGCTGCAGTGCTGGCTGTTTTAAGTAGTTCTGTCAATCATGACAGACATTCCCACAGCAAGCAGTTTTCACAATAATTTACATGCTGTGCAGCACGTTTCCTTGTGTTGGCTACAACCTGCGTCGGCATAAGGGTGGTTGTAGTGCAGACTTTAAAATCTACTGAGGAGCTTCGTTTACCAACATTTTGGTTCAAATGTTTCTTACTTGAACAAAACCAATGTATATATCTTAATCTCATTTGATAACTGTGCCTAGACAGAGTAATCTCTTCCAACATTATGTGCAGCATGAAGCTTATCTCTTTAAAGAGGATGCTTTTTCTTGTTTTACCATGAAACTGCTTCTGACTGAAAGAGCTTCAAAGGGCTTCTTTGTTTCATAATGTGCATGCAGCTCATTCATGGGCTTGATCTTCTTCTCCCCCCCCCCCTCCGTTTTTCTCTGCTTTTTCTGTCACTTGTCTCTCTCTCCTCCTTCCTTTCCTTCCTCTGTCTCCTATTATGGAAGCACATATGGATTGAGACCATGCGTACCTCCATCTATCACTGTAAATATTCCCAGAACATTTTAGGGGGAG
>JAPTHA010000002.1:11767944-11786522 GCA_029814585.1 Gymnapogon annona
GAGAGAGAGAGAGAGAGAGAGAGAGAGAGAGAGAGAGAGAGAGAGAGAGAGAGAGGGAGAGAGAGAGAGAGAGAGAGGGAGACTATTTTGCCAAACAGCGATCCCTCTGTTGGTGCTCGGGTAGATCTGTGTGTTTAAGAAACTGCACCGCTGTGCTTTTGCTCTCTTAAACAACCGGGAGGTGGGTGAGAGGATCGACGGGCCTGACCATAGAGCAGGGCTTTGAAGCTGCTTCACGCTGAGAGAAACTGTATTGGATTTAGAAAGACTGTCTTTCAAAGAAAAACAGGGGGAAAAAAACAACAACAACAACAACAACAAAAAACTCAGACAAAAAAACAGCAGAGCGTCTACTTGATCATGTTCAACGCCTGTACTTTTCCTCATCTTTGTTTTAAAAGATTAACATAACAATTAACATTTTTCACAGGCCTATATGAAGATAGCAAGATGGTAATCATCAACACGGTGCCGCATTTATTAGGATTATTCGCCGTCATTAACTGTGACTGTGAACGGTTGTGGTGGATAGAAATGATTCCCTCTGTTTGGCAAAACGGTTTTTCTTTTGCATTAGATAGGAAAAAAAAAAAACATTAAGTGGCACGTCTTCAATCATATGTTTTCCCTGCATTTTTGCATTTATGAAACGCGTTTCTCCGAGCGAACGCCTGCGCATGTGTGTGTTCTAAAAGCCTTGTGAAGTCCAGAAGTGAAAAGGCACTCATCATCTTTCATCTGTGCTGCATTTATTCCACAGTAGTACTGCAGCAGCTGGTGCAGACATACCCCTCACACTTCTTTCTTTTTTTTCCCCCTTCCTGAAGTATTTTAAACTTAGCATTTCCAAGTATCATTTGTGCGTCTTCAGTCGTAGGTATGAGGATCACTAGTTGCACCTGTTGGCGTCTGAAAAGAATACATTTCCATTGAATACTCTTGGGGGATAGACAGAGAGAATGCGACACGACTTTATAGTGATACACAATAGATACAGTAAAATGGGGAAGTTTCACCGTAGAATAGCTACATCTGCTTCAGAGAGGATTAGCATGGCGGATAGGATTGGGCAGTGTGTCTTATTTTAATTGCCGTGTATTTTAAATAACTTCCCATTGCTCCTCTTCTTGAATAGAACCTCTGCGGGGCCAAAAACTGTCTTCTCAGAAAATGGTTCCATCTGGGAATAAGGATTACATTATTATTATTATTATCTTGTGTAAGGATTAGGATTTGTCTCAACCAGTGAGTGTTGCCCTGCAAAATACGAGTAAATCACAACGCAGTGTCGGAAAGTTTATTGAAAAGGAAAAAGAAAAGAAAGGTTTACGTTCCGCCAACAAGGTTAATGTGCTGTTTTAATGACACAGGCTCGAGATTTGAAAAAAAAGAAAACAAAAACAAAAATATTAGTATAAGAGACAGACGGAGACTTTGTAGCCCAGTTTGACTAGTTTGAGAAACCGTTTTAATATTTGGTTCATCCACATTTATTTAGCTCTTATCTATTGTTGGTGTTATAATACACAGCAGTTAATTCTACCACTGGAGAAAAAAAATACAAAGGCTTTCTAATATTTACATATAGATGCAGCATATTCAGTTTCGGCACTCGTTTTTGCACATCTATGCTCCTTTGAAAATGTACAGAGCTTTGGTAATGTTAATGGTTTTCAGACATGTCACTTGAACTCAGTATAAACAGAGAGGACACCATAACAAAGAACAGCCAACAGCCACAATTGACCTTTGGGGTTCTGATCCCTTAATGTGTTTCTCTGTGTTGGTGCAGATAAAGCTTTCCTTGTGTCCAAATCTATAAAGGGTTTTTGTTTTTTCCAAAGATGCTGGTAATACAGAGTGAGAGACACAAATATCTTTCCCATTCCATGGTCATAACCTCTGCCTCTGCTATCGATAGCTGTAATTGGTGTTAAGAAGACCTGCTATGTGTCTCCGTTTGATAGCCCGCTGATAGTTCAGCATGTTATCCAGGGGAGATAGGAGGGCAGAGCTGCAGACAGACACGGGAGGTCTGGAATAAGGGTAGTGCATCTATTCAAAACCAATATCATGTAAATTTGTAACAAGGTCGATTTGCATAATTTATGTATGTCCACCTGAAAGTGGAGAAAAAAAAAAAGATTTGCATTTCTATTTGGGATCATAACACTCCTAGTCATGTTAGCGGTGTTTGGGGATTGACAGGACAGCACCAAGAGCTACTTGTTACAGCTTTTCCCTTGTTAAACAGACGGTTATTGACTGTGGGTTTGTTATGTTATTTCACCTTACATATTTTATCCAGTATAAATTGAGTTCCATCAAGCTGTAAATTAGATGCATGAAAGAAAATAGCACGGTGTTAAATATAGAATCAATGCCAAGGTTTGAGTTTGCGTCTTCAGATTGGATTGTTTCAGTTCATCTGAACGTCGCCACTGAGTTTGTTGCTTAACAGTTATTTTGGGCTAACGCTTTATATGAAGGTATAGAATAAATTAATAACTTGGCTATTAGCATAGATATTACTGGCAGGTTGGCTCTTTATTTTCATTATGTATGAGTTTTAGAAGGTATAAGCATATTAAGAATGTAATTCTGCACAGCTTCCTTCCTTACCATTAGTAAGTGGTAATTGGGAGACTGTGGAGGTGCTGTTAGTTCAAGGCCTGGTAGTTGGAGAATGTCCTCGTGTAGGATGAGTCACACATAGTGACTAAGTATGCACAAATGTAACTAGTTCATGCTGAATATATGTATTTTCCCTGAATTCTCTCAATATTTAAATGCATACTACCAGGAGCACCAATTTTTTTTGTCTTTCACTATTTGACCGATCAGATTACCCTCTATCATTCATTAAGAATAGAATGCCAAAACACACACACACACACAATCAAAATAATAGTGATATTCAATCATTCATGACCATGTTTTTTTTTTTATTATAGGTGGAGGACATCTAGTCACTACTCAAACTGAGACAATGATGCACAGATAAATGCAAATGTTTTATTTAAAGGGAGCCCTGGCATTCGGAATATGACTTATCTCCTGTCTTAGTCTGTGCCTGTTAAATAGAGATTCAGCACCCTACTGCTGCCTTGGCTGGAAAAACTCTCCACCGTGGTTTAACCCAACCAATGAGATTATTTCTGCTTGCGTAGCAGCTCTGTCTCTGAAAATGTTTGTACAGCTCAAACCCCAATCTGCCTGCATGTCCTGGTTCATGTGTGGCCCTAACTCCCCAAACTGGGGGGTTTTGGTGGAGGACTCAGTGCCTGTTACTAGTGTGGAACACATGCCTGGCATAACCAGTGTCGTGGGGGGGGGGATGGCACACAGCTGGTTTGATTGGGCTCTGGCCTTAATCGCCCATGTCTCTGCCATCAGCGTTCAAGGAGCAGTCACACACATGTTAACTGCACTCATACAAGGGAAACTGATTGGAGCTTTCCAGATTCAGTCTCAATCAAATACTGAGTCACGCTCAGACAGATAAAAGGCTGGTGTTGCTTTGTGCGATGCGTATCGATGTCTAACAAGAACACCAGAGCTAGGCATTGAATGAGCGACTTGGAGTCTCAGTTCTCACAGAAATGAAGGAGTCTATTTTCAGGGCTGATTGTTGGGTGCAGAATACTGAGTGACAGTCTATGTGCTAAAGATAAATGCATCCACTCCTGTGAAAATGCATTATCTATGCATAGATTAATCCTAGACACAGTTCCAAAAAAGGCTGCAACATTAAAAAAAAAAAAAAGGGTGTGAAAGGTCTATGCTGAGTGAACGTGCTGAGAGTAGACTAGACTACTCATCAAAACAGAGCAGCTTGTAATATTCACTAATTTCACAAACGCAAGATGATTAGCTTGCATTTGCCCGTTTTGCTGGCAAAAAAAAAGAAAAGGTACCTGTTTGATCTTCAGATACAGTGTTTCTCTCGAACCCACAGCAGAAGACCAGAGATATCGATCAACAACTGCTTTTCTCTGTGAGTCACTAATGCATAGTATGCGATTGGTTACTTGAATCGATAAAATAATATTTATTTACATTTATCAAAGTAAAGTTTTGCCCAACCGCGAGAAGCAGTCAATAACAATACGTTGTGCTCAGCCAACTAGAGAAAGAACTGCAGCAGCAAATTGGTTGACTGTTGCTGATAAGCTTAACAGCAAAGTGGCGTCCAAGCAGTTGAAGGAGTGCATTAATGGTTGTTTAAAACAGGAATAATGAAGTGACAACACTGTTGTACTGCCTATTGCTCTTGAGTGGAACGTCTGCTGGTGAAGAAAAACAGTGACTGGAATGACTTTTAAAGGACATCAGTGGAGTATAGTAGGTCATCACAATTTAGGGAATACTGTAATTGTGACGGAAAGGAAAAAGAAAAAAAAAGTTGAGTCTTATTTTAGGATAATTGCATCTTTATATAACGAAGCAGCGTCACGCACTTCCAAAGACCCACATGCGGCTACATCCAGTCTTGTTCAAACAGTCACGTATGAATGTGTACACACACACACACACACACACACACACACACACACACCGCTCTTAATCTTCAGACACACACACGCATGCTGACATGCACACAAATTACACAGACACAAATACTGTATGCAAACACATACACACACACACAGAAAAACTATCCCTACAAAGTAGATGAGCTCCATTCTGTGTCGAATTGGAAGCATCTGCAAAGCCAGTTCCTCTCGGCCGTGGAAGCGTGCATCAGCCGGCAGAAGCGCCTGCTCGGTGTCCCAGGGTGGCTCGCGTAACACTTGGCCTGCTCCCTCGCCACTGCCTGGATCAGAGAGGCCCACTGCTATCATCCAGGCACTGGCAGCAGCGAGGCTAGGCTTAGAATGACAAATTGGTTAGAGGGGGTGAGTGACGAGAGCAGGCCAAGAAATATACTTTGAAGAGAGAAATGCATTCCGGGTTGTGACAAGCATGCCATATTATATGGTCAAGTGTACAAGACCAACTCCCGCCATGTGGATTGATCCGGATCCCGAAGACACTTAAATGAGGAAGGGCTCCCTCATCAAGACAATGCCAAAGTATTTATCTTAGAAAGTCACCCAAAATATTACTGGATTAGAGAGCTTTTCAGTGCAGTCTCCCGTCCCGTGGCCTCAATTTGTATCGAATTACCCCCCCCCCAGCAAACTACCTTACTGAAAATAATGTTGTAGCATTTACTGCAATTGTACACACACGCATACATTTATATTCAAGTTAATCATCCAAGGAGAGACCCCCCCCCTTTTTTGTTTCATACCAATCAGGATATTTACATAATGTATTTAAGTCGATTACAGAAATAATCAGCTCAAATTGTTATTGTTTTTTTTTTTTATTATTACACCAAGCTAATATGATTCTCCCTGATAAATTATTGATTCAGAATAATTCACATTTTCAACAGACCAATCATTTCCAAATGATTTTACTACCATAACCGTTTGTGATTAACCAGCGCCATAATGCTCTCAGATAACAGACGCAATTAATCTTTTCAAATGAGTGAGGACATGATGTATTAAATGTTTGTGTTTATACTTCATTTTGCACTTCGGTGGGAAAATACACCTAAGGAGCAGATGTGTTTGTAGAGGTCAAACATAAAAAACACTCTCGTATAACAACCATGCACTCATAGCATCTGGTATAAATATAAATGTCGAGAAAGGAAAGAACGAAGGAAACAGATTTTTGTGATTGGTCCGAGTATAAAATGTATTCCTAAGACGTATTACAGAGCTACGAAATATGACATGTACACATAGCGGTACATTGCTTTTTAGGTATTAGGTTTCACAAAACAAAAGCCACTAATGAAACGTTATAACAGTTACATTGGCAATAAAAACAGTTGTAAGCTTCCTTACCATATTTCAGATTATCATAAACCCACATAGTATGAAATCCTGTTCTAGTTAATCCACAGCAATATTGCACATGTCAAAACAATCCACGGTACCAGCGACTATTCAAAATCACAGGGCGGAGAATAAATGAAAACACTAAATCTGTAAAAGGAAGGAGCGCTGGCTGCTGTGTATGGACCGACTGCTTTATGTCGAGGTACGTCAGATCTGATGCATGAGAACTGCACAACGCATTGTATGTAGATCGAAATGGGGATATAACCACACTGTTTTTACAGTGCTCCAATTATACAAAAATAAATAGAATAAAAGTTTTTGGGGTTTTTTTGCCATTTGGACTGTCTTTTGTTTTATTTTGTGGCCTGACTGTATTAAGTGTGAGTTTGTTCTGAACACAGTAGCTTTGTAGGTTGTAATTACATTGTTTTTCTGCAGGCTTGTTGGCACCTTGGTCAAAGGCAAGCTCCTGTGGGCCTCTAGGACTCCCTCTCATGTAAATTAGGCCTCTTTCCTTGCCAAAGCAATCATGACATTGCACTGGTGCAATGCTAGGGCTACAAATAAGCCATGTCAGAAGCACACACACAAGACACTGATGTTACCCTCTTGAATTCGCTCAGCAAACTGCAGAGCAGTACCAGTTGGCATCACTAGAATTTGGTTTGAAGTTGTAAAGTATTTTACTTTTGTTGTCAAATTGCTTTGCAAATGAGGCCCACCCTGGCACAATTTCAAAGAGCTAGTGCTATATGTGCTGCTTCCTTCAGGCACTTATTTCTGAACCTCCATCATTCTGTATGCATATGCACACTACTGCGCTAAGCTCACATGGAAGAGTAGATAAACATGCCAAGCTGGAAAGAAGATGGAAGGCAGCATGCTTATGTCTTGTCAACCTGTCTGTATGTTGTTTCTGTGTTCTTTAGCTTGAGTGACACAGTCTATCTAATAACATGGCAGGTAGACAGTTTGAAAGCCTTGTAGGTTTTTACCCATTAAAATGATATTCAATCATTTTTGATGGGCTTTTCTTGCCTGAAACTACGCCTCATAATGATTTGAGGTTTGAGTGCCATTCATATTGAATTGTTGCTTGAAGCCGCATCAAAATAATTGTTTTGATATGTCCTGTTTTTGTCTTGGCAATGACATTAATAGGGGTTGATTGTACAATGAGGATAAAGCACAGTTTTTGAGGTATGTTGACTAAATTTGAGCCATGGATCCCCTGGCTCACAATTATAGGGTTTAGTCTGGGCGCCGTGAAAAGGCATTGCTTTGCGATACAACCGTTGCACATATTGCGTGTATCTTTGATAGCATGTCCAAGGCAGCAGCTAAATAATAATAATGCAGGGATTGAAACACTGCAAAATAGCCCAGGGCTCAGAAATGGCTAATGAACAGCAGCAGGGTGTAGTTGGGGATGGGGAGGACGGTTAAGGCATCTAAAACCTTACTTCCTGTTTCAAAGCCTAAGACTCGGTCATAGCCATTGCGGCTCAAAACGCTGCTTAATACTTAAAATAAAACAGAAATAAAATAAAATATGGTCTCAAAATATAAAGATACTAGGCCCATGGATACTTTACTGTGTACAGGGGAGAATCCGCCGATCTAGTTAGTACTTAGTCTAATTAGTCTGTTAATCAGACATTAACACTGCATTCTCATCTTTCATTCCACTTGCTTGTGTGGATTACTTCTGATAAACACTGTGATCTCTATCGCAATATTCCAAATATATGTATTTTATGCTTGTTATGTTCTTGGCTTTCACTGCCTGTCAAGAGCTCCTCTATAACACTGCAGAAAACCATCCAGCAAGGGAAATCCACAGAGGGGGATAGAGACAGAAGGAAAGAAAAAGAGAATATTTTTCGTGCTATGCGCTGCAGATCAAAAACATGGCAGTCACATGATCAAAGGCATTTGATAATCCTTGAACTACATTGCTCTTTTAATCCTAGCGAGAGAACTATATTTTATTGTGGGTGGGGGGTGGGATGGGGGGCAATGTTAGGGTGGCAAACAGAGCAAGAGAAGGAGTAACATAATGCTCAAGACGCAGTTCACTAAATGTAGCTCAGCACTTGTGAGGAATCCTGGGAAGACGACAGAATAAAGCCTCCTTGTGTGTGTGGAGATTGGAGGCTGAGCTGATGGGCTGGAAACACAAATGTGTCACAAGTCCCTGTCCACTCAGCATTGAATAGAGCTCTTGTTTTTTCATGGAGCTTGTTGGTGGAGGTTAGCTTACTGAATGTGACCAGACTGCTATATACTACATCTGCCATATAGAAACAGAGGGCAGGTTCCACAGGGTGCAGGGCTGACGTTCTCTCAAACCAACATGAGTAATATTCCATTCATGTGAGAGGAAGTCGTCAGCCTAAATATCAGTTAGATACAAGTTAATATGGAAGCGACACAAAGGCGCAGCACAATGAGCGTTGCTAAATCAGCATGTCTCCAAGAAATCAGACAGAGAAACATCATGTTTCAGTTATCTTTCCGTTTCCTCGGAAAATAAATTTCGTTAGATATCATAGCATTGCGGTCCCTGGGTCTCATCATATTACAATAACCACCCCAAGGTCTCTGAAACGAAAAAAAAAAAGACATCAATATGTGGTGTAATCTAAGGTCCTGTGTTGCAGGCCTTGTCAATAGTGCTTCTCTATTAGATGCAAAATGTTCCAGACCAAAGGTGAGCTGAGGAATGACAGTTGTCTCCTTTGTTTCCCACTAGGTTTTCTATTTATGCTTCCTTTCCTATAAACAATTAAATCTAGTTTCCTGGGAATATGGACATATGAGTCATTGCTCACAAAATGTTGGATGGTTTTGCACAATGATGAAAAATCAATTATTAACAATGACACTATACATGTGTGACTTATGCTGACTTGTGTGACAAAGGAACACAGTGTAAAAAAGAAAAATGAAACGGCACTGATTATAGCCTCAGGAGATATGTTTTTGTGTTTGCGTGTAGGGTTTCATATTTCCTATGATTGGTATCAAAGCTGAAAAAGCTCTTCTAAATTATGCAAACTGAGCTTGTACAAGTACAGAGCTTTTAGGAACAGGCTTTCCTTCTAACACACTGTTTATGCCATTGTGGGTATAAAGCCCAAGTATAAATAGGTGTCTAAAAACTCTGTCTATTGATATTTGACATCAGATCAGATATGTAGGACCAAAGGCCAAATAAAAAAAAAAAACTCAATGGAAACCGTAAGTCGCTAGTTTATGCCAGTCAAATGAAGAGTAAGGACATTAACAATCAAACAGGCAGAGGTCATGAAGGTGAGGAAAACAAAAGGACACGGTTCATAAGATTCTGGAGAGTTGGGCTGTGACAGGCTGCGGAGTTTCAGAACAACCTTCTTAGAGACATCCTCTACAGTTTACAGATATGTGCAGTTACCACTAAGAAAAGCCAATACAAGAGGGAGGCAGGATAACAACATCAACCAGCTGAGGCCACACTGACGAGATGTCCAAAAGAATGGTAAAATGGTAAATGGACTGCATTTCTATCGCGCTTTTCTACACATTTAAGGCACTCAAAGAGCTTTACATTAGCCTCACATTCACCCATTCACACACCAGTGGACAACTGCTAAACCACACCAGACTCCACTGGGAGCCTAGGGTTCAGTGTCTTGGTCAAGGACACTTTGACATGTGGACAGTCGGAGCCAGGATTCGAACCGCCAACCCTTCGGCCATTGGACGACCTGCTCTGCCAACATTTACCACAGCCGCCCTAAAAAGAACTGGAATAAGGTATCATGGAGTGAGAATGAAACACTCATAGTACTGTGGGAGGGTATCAATCACAGAGAAGCCAGCCTTGGAGACGGCTGAACATTTCAGAAATCTTCGAAGATAGGGGAGAAGTAATGAACAAATTCCTAAAAAACAAAACAAAACTTTAATCACACATGGTAACTGCTCAATAAGGACAACATTGGACAGCTGGAGATCAGTAGGGAGGAGTTCTAAGTACACACAACAAGGAACCATAGCAGTCCAACAAAGAATGAGCCATTAGATTCATCCAGACGTCCAACCCAAAGACGAACCAAAGCCGCTTCATGGGAAAGCCCAATAATTTGGTCTCTGTAAGAAACATATGGAGGATGGAGAGTCCACTCAGTCAGCCTAGTCTGACTAGACCCAGTCAGCCTAGACCTACTGAGTCCACTGTCCAGGTAGCGATGAGCATAGATATTCTGGTCTGCACTGAATGCAGATGGACAGACCTGGGTGAAGTCGACTGCAAAGCAAAACCAGGCAAGGCAAGGTTATTTATGTGAGGCATTTCATACAAAAGGGAAATTCTATGTGATTTATAATGAGAAAAATGACTATGTGTTGAAAATAAAATAAATGTGCCAAAACAATAAAAGATCATAAAATATAAAACCGTATAAGCCCGAGGAACGCAGAATACATAAAATCATGAGACAAGAAAATTATTTTAAAACATCAAAATGACAGCAGGAAATAGGTCATTGAGGCTGGAAACAGAGCAGTGTTCTTAGATGGTGGAAAGGTCTGGACAGAGAAGAGAAGAAGGATGACGCACATTATCGATGAGCTAGTGATGACAAAAGCACCAGCTGGATTCCAAAACCAAGGCTCGGTTCTGTTCAATAGGGCGTCGTGCAACACATTCCCCCACACACACTGAACATGAAATGATGATTTTCTACACCACAGTTCCCACCGTCCAAACCCACCTCTCAAAAAAACACCTTCTCATCCTGGGAGATTGCACTCTCCAAAGATGGCAACACGACCAAGTACTGGGAGTTCTCATCAAGGGTCTAGAGAGGCACAGACAGGTCACGAATGTAAGTCAGCCTCGAGGAGCAAGTCATCACATTAAAGTCATCAGAGAAAGTGGGATACAAACACGTCTAACGCTCCAGAACTCCACCAAGGACACTTCCCTCCAACCAGAACTGAAGAATAAGAGTCAATCTCCGACTCCTGTCACAGTGGAGGAGAAAGTCCAACATGCATCAAAGAGGAAGGGGTTTGTGGTGGTCTTGCTACTGTCAACCCCTTCCTCTTAGATGCATGTTGGACTTTCTCCTCCACTGTGATAGGAGTCGGAGATTGACTTTTATTCTTCAGTTCTGGTTGGAGTGACTAAAAGCTAAACATGTACATAACAGCAGACGGACATCCCAGCATCTAACCTATGGGGCATCGCAGGAGGTGTGACAATCTGGAATGTCACGGTGGGCCATGACCTACTTCTGAATATACATTCCATGTTCACTCTAAGCAGGATTTCCACTCCATTTTTTTTTTCAATATTAACTGATGGTGTCTCTTTTCAACATCTTGTTCTATTTTAGACGTTTTGTCCAGAATGGAGGTTTATTTTTTATGATGGTCTGTGGTGCTGAGCGAAAAACTAAGACGCAAAGACACACTGGTAGAAAAAAAGCTGACACGGTGGATGGAAAGTAGTTAGACTCAGTGGGGACTGTGGTGGAAAAATGAACAGTAAACAGGTTGGAGGACATCGTGGACAATCCGGATCATCCTCTTCACCACATTCTGACTGAGCAGACAAACAGTGACAGTGAATGCCTCACTAAAGGACTGAATGATACAGAGCGTTCTATGCCCCCTCTGTCCTCTTCAAGGTAAACAGACTACAGGCTACAGTTAAAATGTTTTGAATTTTCTTTTTAATTTTCTCCTCTTGAGCTCACAGAGTCATTTCCCTGCCGATCAATGAAGTTTGTCAGGATTTGATATAATTTACTCTGTCTGAAATCATACACCCATATGCCTGCCTAATCATATACACATTCTTTTACACTGTGTCTACCAAGACACACAAATGGTGTTTTTCCTGCTACTATCCCCTAAGACAATAATTCATGTTTATTTGTCACATCAATTAGGATATCATGCTTATATAGCCTGCTCCATCTGTAGGGAAAATTTGGTCTGCTAATTTCATCATTCCAGCAAGGCCCATTTATTCATCTATATTTTATGAACGTGGTGTTTATGCTGCAGTGAAAGCTTGCTTGGTTTTGTTTCTTTTTTTCCTCCTTTCCTCAGACTTAGCCTGTGAGGTGTACTTCTCCTTGGTTGCAATGAAATATAGATGTTAAGAGTCTGGAGAGTTCAGTGTCTCATCTGTCCTGGTGATACCATAAGGCAGCCATTAATAGTGTCAGGGAGCATCAGACATACCACAGGCACTTAATTGGATATGAGAACATAACTGAAAGCACCTGCTTGAAAATCAACAGGGCCTTCCCAGGAGGCAGGCCCTTGGTAGATTCCCAAAGATATTTGCTAAAGCCCATTCACTTCCCTGCTGGGTTGGCTTCACCCGCTGGTCTTTTCATTTCTCACTAAGGTCAACTAAAAGATGGTCACTTGTTTTCTTTTTACAATGCCATTGCGAGTATGCAAATACTTTGGATCTTTGCATAAGCACAAGCAGCGGGACCATCTGTTGTCTTGTTGACTTACCTTGTGTCTGCTAAATAATGGTGTTTTCTTGTATCTGAGTGATGTATTGGTGTATTAGCAATGTGATAATCATTTAACCTCAAAAAATGCATTCAGGCGTGTATGCAACCGTCGGAACATATGCTCAGTAAAATCTTCTGACAAAGAAGGATTTGTATTCTCCGTGGGCGGAGAGATAGAAAGAACAACAGGAAAACAAAACAATAGTATAGGATCGTGTGCATTTATGTGATGTGCGATAATATCATATTGTCAAGATGGAGATGAAAAATACCACGGAGATCAAAAGCTAAAGATTAGCGTGCGGCAAAGGCACATTTGTTGATTGAGATGCTTAACACTGGTAAAATGTTCTATAAAAATGGTAATGGTGGGGACCATGAAATAAGTCTGTCACTGATTATTTACTGAACATACTGTACCTTACGTTAAAAACATGTCCCTTATAATGTGTTTTTGTCTCACAGAACCTGAGCCAGACACCGGAAAAGGCTTTTAACTCACCACCCCCTATTTGCCCTCATAAGGTAAGCTGAGAAATGCAATGTGAAATCATACTATATTTTTTCATATTTTCCATGTTCTTATGAATTTTACATGTTGTGTCAGGAGATGTCTTGGCATTTCTCACAGCATTCCTCCCTTTAGCGTATGTTCGTTTTTTTTCTTTTTTTTTAACGCCGTGCAGTTTAATTGCTTTATAGACCAAAGCAAATAATATCGTCACATTTTTTTCCCAACATCATTTTTCTCTTCCTGTTCATTCAGATGGAATTGTAAATGTGACAGATCTGTTGGTAATAGGGTGTATTTATTCAATGCTAATTAGTTGCATCCATGCACAGTCAAAGTCATCACTTCGGTCTGATGTTCTCAAGTCAGACGCAGACCACAGTAACTTTCCCCTTCAACTCTTGCTCCTGGTGCATGTCCCTTGCAAATGTGATAATGTGCTATGTAGTGAAATTCACACAATTTCAGTTCACTTAGCACCAAACGTGTCAAAAATGCCTGTGTCCTTTTCTGGATGAGTGGCCGGTATGGTGAAGAGTGGCTTATTGCAAGAGTGGAGCTTGGTAAAAGGAACCCAATGGACAGAAGCTGTCTGACAGCCTGTCATCAACCGTTCAGAGCCTGACATCGTTCTCTGTCGCTAATGCACATCTTTTCGCCTGTAATGATGTTGGTGGCATTGAATGCTTGTAGCACAGTAAATAATAATAAATATATTTTATCCGTACATAAGGATGAGCATTTGACAATCTGGTATTGTGATGAGGTGTTCACGCATACCTTGGTTGGGTGAATTATTGAGGGTTTTGTCATTTCGTGTCTTGATTCTGTTTCCTAACTTAACATAATGATATAGAGGAGTCGCGGTGACAGAGTTATGACAGTAATCTGGCTCTTTTCTGCCTTTTTCTTGAGCATGACATGAATATACGTTTCAGCAGCTTGAGTAGCTGAATAGCTAGTAGCAGTGTGGCGGGTCGGTGTATAAAACCTATGAACCTAAACAGTAATTGACACGTGAGTGGTCGGAAACGTATGACAAAGAAACAAATGCAGCAGAGAGGTAACCGAAACAGTCGCTTTTTATTTAGCCAAAGTACAGGGATATTTAAAGGGATCGAGAATGTGGGTTTGCTAATATGGACTCTGGGACACAATGTGACATGCAAAGACACACATTTTTTATTTTATTCCCTGCTATTTTATGAATTTATTTATTTTTGGTGTTGCCAAAAAATTGCTGTACAAATGTAATTTCTCCATATTCACTAAATGAGAATTTGTGAATTTAATTGTATTTGTGTTCGACTTAATTGTCCAATAAACCCAGGGATTAGTAATTATTTTAATGGCAAAATAATGAATTACTGTGGAAAAGAGAGGTGTGTTTGGAGCACCAGTGGCTGTTTCTAGTCGTTCTGCATTTTAACTGCACTATGTTGCAAAATTAAGGAAGGTGATTGCGCTGATATGATGTTTGGCCTGATCACCCACATGCCTATCATGAGTAAAACATTAAAAATTATTGTTTTATAGTCAATACACCCTGCAGGGATTTTGCATAGCGTCTAATTAGGCTGTTTTTACTGTTACTGTAAATGTGTGAGAGAATATGCTTCTATCTAAAGCCACACAGAGTAAAATTTTCCCTCTAGTTTTTTATGATGTGCATGTTTCTGTCTCGTTCTACCTTTCCTTAACTCACTCACTTTCCGGGTTTCACACAGCTGATCAGAGCTGATGTAATGGGGGAACACCGTGGGTTTGCGGACGGCGTTATTCACGTTTTAGCTGTTAGCAGCGGAACATAATCTCCCTCTAGTCAGCTCACATTAGTCTCCATGATCCGCACCAACCCAATATGTGCAGCGAATGCAATGGGCCAGCTGGGGTAATTTAGTATGTCAGTCAGCTCAGGAGGCTGGTAAAATAAGTAAATGGCTGAATATGATTTATATGAAAAGAGTATTCTGATTATAATGGGTCTCAGAATAGAATATCCTCAGTCTTTCTACACTTCTCTTCATCTGCATTGTGTGCATCCCCCAGAAAGATAGTGAAATGAACAGAGGGCTTTTAAACTGACTGCTCTGTGATTATATTAAGAGTGTGAGAATGAGAGAGCGTGCAAAGAGAGGGGCGGGATGAGATCGGGTACCGAAGCACTAAGTATATATAATTGCTTCTTGACACATTGGCCAAATTCTGCAGTGCCAGGATCTGAGCGAAGATGATTAACGGCTGTCCGAGTGGGTGGGCACCGCAGGTCATTCGGGGCCTTTGGTTTCCATAGCGATCCCAGTCGAAAGGCCATATATCGCATATTGAAAATCCCAGAGGTCCACACATTGTTAAACTACAATTATAGCTCGCATTGAGAGTATTGTCTGTCCACCGCAAACTGTCTTTTTTTCATCCGCTGAGCAGCTCACAGCTTTCCTGTTTTTTTTTTTTTCCTTATTCACTTTATTTTTTCCCCTATTTTTCTTAAATAGTCTCCTCTAGCTTGCCAGATAAAGACCGAACATCTTGCATTCTGTGAATAATTGATGAGTGGGCTCACCTCAGAGCATTATTACAGTATGGCAGTCGGGGTAAGAGGTGAGGGTAAGATCATATTTCTGACACAAGGCTTTAGGCGGTGGAAAATTGTGTCAGTTTTTCCTTCAGAAAATACCAAATGACTAACAGTTTCTCATTATAGCGCAGCAAGACTGGAATGAAATGTGAACAGAGAGGAGAGCATACATACATGTTTCTGGATGTGAACTGTAGAATTGCATTTGTACGGTAACACAGGTGGTAAAACACGACTTCGGAAACGTCACTGTAAATATGTGTTTTTGTTTGTTTTCTTTTTCACCTAGTGAAGCACTTTGGGAGATTACCTTGTGCTTGGGTCTGTATGTGTGTAATAATGAGAGCGCCTGCATGCATAAATACATGTATGTGTCTGTGTAAACACTGCGATCTTGGTAGGTGACAGATGGAGAGGGCGAGAGATGGGGGTGGGGATCAAGCACTTCTGACAGTACGGAGCCTGCACTGCACCCTGTTCCTGTCAACTCTGAAATTGGATTCTGAAAGTTAAACTAAAGCCGCGCAACTCCGTTTACCCATTAGTCTGTTGACCCTCACCTGTGAAATTTGGCCTAAAGTTGAGAAATGAACACGCCACCCAGACGTTGAGCCTTTTTTTTTGTGCCATGCGTTACCTTATGTAGTTCAGCTGGTATGCAAATGTAAACATGCTGATTATCACAGATAAAATGCTTAAGAGATCTAGTGCGAAGCAACGTTTTTTTTTGTTTTTTTTTAAGCTAAAGAAAGGCCGCTGAATAAGCACATCTTAATAATGATTCATCCTGTATAATAAAATAAAATCCCTCTGGCATCCAAACAAGAGGCTAGTCATGCAGTAATTAAGCTTAGTTAAGGGCATCAAGCAGAGAAGGGTATGGGTGGTTAAGCCAGGCATCTCTCAGAACACCAAACGTCCACGCACTCGCACATCCAAGTGCTCTGGCAGACATGAAGTCAGACCGCTTCCGCATGCACAGGCTTCATTTGAGGTACATGTGATCTCAGAAGACAAGCAGCAACAACCCATGGCTCCATTGGGGTGCCTGGGGTAGCATTGGTGGCCATCGTCAAACAAATAATGCTTTGTGACTGAAAAAAAGACAATCCAAAAGGTCATTTCAGACCTCTGGGACCAGTGCTGTGAAGCATCTGTCACTAGCAAGCACCACATGTCTGTGTCAAATGGCGAAAGGTAAGCTGTGTACCCAGACAGCCATGTGATGAAAGCAGTAGATATATACGTTCATCCCTTGACATATGTATATATACCATCACTGCCCTCATTGCATCAAAAGAGCTTCCATTGGCCTTGGTCTTATGCAAACATAAGACCTGCTATACCCTCATATACACAAACAGCATAACATGGTGCCATGGTCACAGCGGGGTTAAAATGATGAGGTGAATCTATTAAACAACAACTTTCAAACTGCCACATTTTTAATCATTTGGGTTTTTTTTATTAGTTCAAATATGGTTACGTTGATCCTTCAGAATCCTACTCCGTCAGAAAAAAAAAAAAACAGATTGACATCCTTAGTGATCATTTCTAAAAGATCTATGTCTCTCTTAATTGCCTTAAAACTACCCTTAAATTGTGTATTTAAACCTCGGCTAAATTTTACATTTTGTAGTTGTGTGAATTATTTAGCGTAACATTCATTGGCGTCGGCCTGTGCTCATGTGGCGCTCGTTCTGTAATGGTTTATGAGGTTGAGCTAATCCCCGAGGGAATCACTAACAATGACTAGCCTCCGTGTTTGATGTTATCTCGCTTGTCACACAATTTCCACAACAAGGGTTAATGGCATCAAAAATTCAGAGGGAATTGATGAATGAATATATAATCCATGCTTCCCTCGCAGACTTGCCATGCTCATATATCAGAATCAAACCACACCTCCATGTGGAACAAATCAATAATGTTCCATTTCTAACTAAATTTCTCTTTTGAATGGTGAAATCCAATCTTCATGGACACACTAACAAATTGCATAGCCTGACAGCTGCATCGGGAAGAAGGCTGGGAAACACAAAGACAACATGGGAGGTTGTGTAAAAAATAAATAATGTATATTATGCACATTATGCAGAAATATCCCACAAAATTTCATTCTAAATTCTTTCTAAGTGCTAATTTCCCTGCACTGTTCTCCTTCTCCCTCCCTTCGCGTCTGTCCTTTCCTCTCGGTTGCCACTGCATATCTCCTACATCCAGCTAAACCAATCAGGGATTTGAGAGCCTCACTTCCAATCAATTACCACCCAAATCAGTGCAGAGGCCTTTGATATAGAATCATTTGTCAAATCAGTGCAGATGGCTGGGGGCAGGCACCCCTGTGCCATAGGCCATATCCATGTGGAAATCTCTGCTCAGGGTGGATTCTCCTGACGCGCCCCAACCTATTAATGGGAAGTCATTGTGTGCTCCAGGACTGCAGTCCAGCTGCCTCATCCCCTAGATTGCTAATGTATAAGCATCTTAGCCTGACCGCAGGATAAGTCCCAGAGTCGACCATAATGATTCAGACTATTGGAGGTAGAAAAATGTGACTTTAACACAACCTGCTGCTAAAGAACATATTTGCAGAAAGGCTGCAGGAGGTTCCTAGGGGGTCATTTTGAAATATGCACAGTTTTGTCACGTGCGTAGGTACACATGTTACGGGCATGTGTGGAGTGCATCACAAATCTGTTGGTAAAAACCAACAGGTACGTTCCGTCAAAATGATAATATATATAGATGTAGACTTCCTTTATTGTCATTACGCAGACACACACAGTAGATCTGGCAACAAAATGTTGTTTGGCAACTGACAACACAGTTTAAATAAAAAAAATACATAACTGCAAAAGTGTCCAAAGCCATGAATGGCTGCAGTGCAAAGGTGACATCATATACAGTCAATATAAATAACCAGTATAAATAAGATAGATATACGTTAATGTATATGCTGAAATAAAAGACCGTTTACATCTAAAGAGAGCAACTAAAAAGAGGTAAATGCAGCAATTACAACTCCACTTGTGGAAATATTTAATAGTGGAAGTACA
>JAPTHA010000002.1:11796634-11816061 GCA_029814585.1 Gymnapogon annona
TTCATATCAAATACATATCAAAATATACAGATAAAATGAGATAAGATACTATAAGACTATTCATCAAATAACAACAGCAACAACATGCAACAAGTTATCACAGAGAGACAAAGATAGGAAAGAGAAAGATATTTCCTATTTCTATAAATATGTATATAAATCAAGTAATTGAGTTGAAAATGTGTGATTATTATTTACCAACTTACCCCATTGATGATGATTTCTTTCGGGGTCGCTACAGCAAATCCAATTCGCATATTTGATTTGGCAGGAGTTTTTACGTTGGATGCCCTTCCTGACACAACCCATCTTCCATCTTCTCATCACAAAACTGACACTCGTCAATATGATTCTGTCCCTATCCTTAATGACCCTAACCTGCTGCACGTCCTTCCCATCTCTGTCTCTTTGCCTTGCCCACATGTATAAATCTTTCTCTCCCTCCTTACTGTCCAACCTGGCATACAAGTCATCGTAAGCCATTTGTTTGGCCTTTGCCAACTCTACTTTGACCTTACGCTGCATCTCCCTGTACTCCTGTCTACTCTCTGCAGTCCTCTCAGTATCCCACTTCTTCTCAGCTAACCTCTTTCTCTGTATATACTCCTGCACCTCCTCATTCCACCACCAACTCTCCTTATCTACTTTCCTTCCAGAGCACACGCCGAGTACTCTCCTACCTGTCTCCCTGATCACATTGGCTGTAGTTGTCCAGTCATCTGGAAGCACCTCTTGACCACCCAGTGCCTGTCTCAACTCCTTCCTAAAATTCCTACAACACTCTTCCTTTTTTAGCTTCCATCATTTTGTCCTCTCGTCTACCTTGGCTCTACAACTTTCTCACCACCAGAGTCATCCTATACACCACCATCCTATACTGTCTGGCTACATGTGACTGGACTATGGGGAGTAATTACATATAGAACCGCTCTGTCTTCCACATGGGGATGTCACAGGCTGTGCTGAATAACATATCATAAAAGGAATAGCAGCACAAGCGGCCGGATAGCTCGGGTGGTAAGGCACTGGGCTGGTGCACAGGGGACTGGGGTTAGATTCCCCATGCATCTAGTGTGGGTCCTTGGGCAAGACTCTTCATGCTACTGCCTACAACTGTAGCTTCACTGGGGGGCGACTGTGTCACATTCTGCCGGTCTCAAGACTGGATAAATACAAGGGTTGTGTCAGGAAGGCATCCGAAGTAAAAACTCATGCCAAAATCAACCCCAGAAGGGAGAACTGAAAGCAAGTAAAAGGTATAGCAGCGCCCATGCACTGTTTTTCTTCCTCTGTTTCCATCACATAAGTAAAAAACAAGTACCTCTGGCCATAGAAATGCTTGTAAATGAGCATAAACCCCGGCCAGTCCTCCATGCGGGTTTGTTTACATCAAGCCGCCACAGTACCTTGTGCTCCGGTGGTCTGTGGTGACTTGCCTGGAATGCTACAAAGCCGTGAGCCAGGGCTTGAAGTCATGACTTACAAGGCTCAAAAAAAAACCTGTCTGGACGGCAGCGTCAAAGTCCTTCAGAAATGTAAGCTGGCCTAGGTTCAAATAAGACCATCAATAGTATAGCCAAGGTGTATCTAATAAAACTGTCAATGAGTGTATTTACAGTGGTGGTAAAGAACTGCGCTTCAGTCAAAGTCCTCCAGCTGAAATATTTCTACCTTCCTTGGCTTCTTAGCATAGACACCATGACATCCTAAATTTGCATAGTAGTAAAGATCAATGTAGCTCTTAGAGGCCGGTGTGACCCTCATTCAAAACAGCTCCCCCTTTTTCCCCGGTGTAGACAGGAGCGCAAGGGGGCGAACGGCACTGACTGATGTAAAAAAAGAAAACCTGACTCTTCCTTAGCTCTGGTAAACCTCAAAGAGCATTTTGTCATGTATCTTCACTTGGTAAAGTACCTGCAACCCTCTTCACATCACCGCTGAATCAAGGTCTGTTTCACACTATTTCATGCTGTTTGATGTCAGCAGATGTGAAGCAAGTAATGGAAGGTTAAAAAAGCACATCATCTTAAAATTGGCATAGCGTTTTTTGTTTTGTTTTTTTGTTTTTTAGCACGGGATTTCTTTTTTTTTCGTTTTGTTTTGGTTTTTTGCAGTAAGCAGTGACTATTAAGTTAGATGTCACTGCATTATGAAGGATGTCCTTCAAGCTGTGCCTGATTTCAAGGGACAGCTTGACAAAACTCACTTTGAATTTGGTTGAAAGCGTGTCTAATTGAATTTTGATACGTAATTAAATCAAGCAATAAATCAGTCCAGATCCCACTGCAACCCACAATTCAACACTCCTGAGCACCACAAGCTAATTATGATGAAGTTATTATCTCAGCCAAAGGGAGTACTCTAAATGACTCCTTCTGCATCATGTAGAATCTTTTCAACTAGATTGTACTCAACCTTGAGGAAAGGGCATCTCTCATATTAAGGATTCAGAGATTCCATAAATGTCACTGGTTGGGGTCGGTAAGGCATTTGCTTTGAAACGTCGTCCCATTTTAAAGCAGGTGATTCTTAACGCAGCCGTCACGATAATATTGTTTTGACTAAACATATTGATGTCCTGAGCCAGAAAATTATCCCACGTGTTGGAAGTCACCAATTACAGATGGTAGTAATTTCTGTCAATAATCCCTTGATGTGTAGGAAGTGGTGATATTGATTTAACATGGATTTAGAGCCTCATCTTCATCATCTGGTTCCCAGTCTCATATGGTTAATCAATTACATCCCCTGCGATTTAAGTATGCTTTAGATGCCACGCACTGTGCATGTAATCTCATGACATAAGGTATTAAATGAAGTCTAATTATAACTTTGCGGCAATGTGTCATATCATGCTCCTTAATACCTACGCTAAGATGACAAATTGGTGTGTCAGGAAAAAAAAGAAGTGTGGCTTTTTTTTTTCCGTATGTGTAAAACAAAATGTGAGGTTAGTTATGGGTGGCACGTGACGGCTGTAGATAAATATGCATACATGAATAAAGTGTGTTTTAATGTTCACTTTGCTTGAAGCTGAGACCTTTTTACAAACACATAAAGAAGTGAAAAAAAAAAAAAAAGAGCATAATTCTCCAACTCCCCCGACAGTCATACCAGATCTAGCCGGTATGGTTTTTGTAAATGAATCTTCTGCAACAATTACTGGAGTAGTCTCCTTCTGCATAATTTGATGAGCAAAGAGAACATTGATGAACTTTTTTAATTATTACGCCGCTTGGGATTCTGACACAAGCAGCACAGAGGGTGTGTGTGTGTGTGTGTGTGTGCGTGTATGTGTGTGTCTGTGGAGAGAGAGGCTGTGGGGGTGTCCACCAGCACAGCTGCTCGAGAGCTTTTTTTTTTTTTTCCCCTTGTCTCTCTTTTCCTCTTTCTGCTTCCCCTTTTTTAATTCACCCAATTTGTCGGTCCAAATGAAACAGCAAAAGGTTAGAGTGTGGAGTAATTAACAGCAGATAGTCTAATGAAATCAGGAGGGGCCAGTACACTGGGAGGATCAATACCTCACTAAGACTGAAGCAAGAGGGGGGTTGTCCCAGGGAAACACACAGACACACACATACCCACCACTTAATAATAATAAGTTGATGAAAAGGCAACATGTCGTCCACTTGTAAATCAAAATTGGTTCGAACACTCGGTGACATTATTGCCGTCTAGTAATTGCGCGGAGGGAAAGTTGCTACCAGCGCTCGCTCAAGTAGTTGACAGGATTTACACCACTCTGTGCGGTTTGCTGAGAGGTTTTCCCTTTATTGAATGTCAATAAGCACATCAATATGCTTCGGACAACTGAACACCAATGCGGAGGGAAATAGGGGTTCTATTTATCGAAGACTACACTTAAGTATATTGAAGACTTTATTAGCTCCTTTTGATGAGGAGGTGTTTTGTTTGCAACAGTTTTATCACGCTGTCTAAGACGTGCTGCGTTTGCCAGAAACACAAGGGACGTCAACTTGAACTCAGTCCGCTGACTCTTCGCTGAGGCGCTCACTTCTTCTCATGGTGCCGTCGCGTGAGCAGATGGCGCGCACATCCCAGCTTTTATTTCATGAATACCCTGCATTAGCCGTGCATATGTCTGCGTGTGACTGTTTGTGGCACGGCCACCTGTAAAGCTATCATTTTCTTTCTATTGACAAACTCAGGCACATCACCTGATCCGTGGAGATAAGCGCTCGGTCGCGGGCCTTATGCTTCCCTCCCATCGCCTCTTAACGGCCTCTCTAAGTCGTAGACTGTGGCACTAGTCTGACATTTCTGGAATACTGAGTAGTCCTGACAAGTCCTGCTTGACCATTATTTTCAGCGGGTGTATGCAGGGAGACTGGCTGAACTGAACAGCAGCACGTATAGTGAGCCCCAGCAGTGAACCTTAAGTTCAAGTCACAACAAATGTGAAATAAGGGCATAGGATGGCAGCCCAAGAGATGTTGGGAGAAGGGGGGGGGGGAGTTCAGTCTCTTTGCCTTACTATCTGCCCCACTCCCCCAAAGGTTGCTTTTTTTTCATTTTTTTACACTGTGAATAAACTGTTCTACGGGTGGTTATAGAGACAGACGTGGTAGATCTCATTAGTGTTAAACAATTAAAAGCGAAGCCCCAGGGACGAGGCCTAGATGTAGCTTAAAAGTTATCGTATACCCTTCCCTCGTATCATGCCATTGTTTTTTAACTTTGGTCATTAAATGATAGAATCGTGGTTTTAATTTAATGTGTGATTCACGTTTCCTGGAGAAAAGAGCACCACTCTGTAGCTGAAATCAGTCAAGTCCAACGCCTCCAGAATAAAAGGAGGGAAATACCACATGTGAGTCTCTGACGGAGAAAAATCAAGTCAAGAATGGTGGTTGGTTTGGAATTTCACCGATAGAGTCTTGTTTCACAATGTGAAATTCGAGAATGGAAGAATATTTGTGTCGGATCTACTTTAAAACGCCATCTGTACTTTAGAAGATATTCAATTTAATGGTTCAATCAGTGAAAGATTTAAAAATCAACTGTGTAAATGTGTATAAACCAACATATATGAGTAAAAATACTTCATCGTATACATTGAAACTGGAACATTGGTCATTTGTTTTCCAGTTAATCTTACTGAAATCTGCAACATTTTGCACATTATATGTACATATATACTTTATTATATATTATTGTGTACATATATATACATATGTGTATATATATATATATATATATATATATATAAACAAAAGCCCTGAAGCTCTCTGTGTTCATTCCCCTCTTCACCTTCAAAACTGCAATACAGTCACAAATCAAACACTGCACCTGCCCCTAGTCATGAACAGAAACATCACTTCCCTTGAACGTTTGTTCGTTTTTTTTGTTTTGTACATTGTTTTTTTATCTGTCCCGTTTCCTTGTGTCGCCGTGAATCTGTTATTCACCTCTTTTATTGGATCAGCTTTTATGTATCAGCTTTTATGTTTCTGTGTTTGTGTATGTGCCAATGCTGCCTCTTGGCCAGGTCATCATTGAAAATGGATTTACCTCGAAAAATACAGGTTAAATAAATAAATATGTGAGGCATAGAGTATTTCTAAAAAAAAAAAAAAAAAAAGATAGACCAGCGATCAATGAGAAGAAAAAAACAGAACAATATGACAGATTAACAGCCTGATCACACAGACAGAACTTCAACACAAACCTTCCATATCAAGATGCCACTTTTCTCCATGGCTACAAACTTGTTTCCGCTGCATTACAGGGTCTGTCAACTGGTGTATTTTCTTTTGTTTTGTTTTTTTCCTTTTTTGCGTGTGTTGCACAGCTATGGTTTCTTTTGACAAAACCCAAGCACGAGGCTATAAATGTGAACAGCCCCCATGCAAAAAGCAGTTTATTCTAAATGAAAGGGCGCCCAGTGTTTTAGAAGCCATCATCTGTGACAGACATTTATCCACAGATGAGCTTCTGGGCAACATTACCTGTCTGCTCTTCAGTTTGTTCTGGTTTTCATATCCTCGATATCATAGTTTTCGATTTCTCTGCACAATAGAAGTCATCTCTGCCCCAATAAAACATGAACTAATACATACATTCCATAAGTACCCATAAATTGTGTGTTTTTTCTTGACAAACCGGTAGCTTTTGCCAAATATATTGAAAACTGACCTTTTGCAGTGTGATGGATTTTTGCTGAGAGTCATGTTCAGCGATAAATAAAGAGCTGTACTGGGTGCTTGTGGGAATACATCTTCTTTAATTTAGATTCATTTTATAGTCTAAATGTAAATGTATATGTACTGAGGGAGATTGATTTACGAGCCAGTCGACAAAAACTGATGAATTTTTTTCTTATTATTTTTTTTAATATGCCTGATATGCTCACCATGGAGTCATTGTGTTTTTCCTGCACGCTGCACGTTTGATGTTTTTTTAATGAACGTATTTATTTTTTTTTTATCTTGGCTGAAATATTAGCTACCCTCCAGTCATCTACATGCAGCCTGTATGCACTCTTGCCTACCTACTGCTGATACTGTTTGGTTATCACCCGGTCCCTGCGTCTCACTGCCAACCTGACATCCCAGTGCAAAGCTCCATAGTGGAGGAGAGGGTTGTTCAACTTCAACTTGTCCTCAGTTCAGACTGGAACTTAGTGGGGGGGGGTGGGGGAGAGACTCAAAGACCGTAGTCAGAGAGTGCCTATGTGACAATGGCAGAAACTGTGTACCAGTTCGGTGTACATTTTTAGATATACTGTATGTACTGTATGTCCTTAACGCTGTCCGTATGCGCTATTGTACAATCGCTGTCTCAGAATTGGGATAGATTTGGATAGAGAGAGAGAGGGAAAGGGAGAGAGAGAGAGAGAGAGAGCACAATAAGGTCTGGTGTTTTTAATCAATTATTTATCCAATATTTTAATGATCAGAGTGCCTGGGGGTGATCAAAGGGTTGGTTCGAGCTCCACTGCCTGTGCTTGCTAAGACATCCTTCTGTAGTTTGATGTGGTTCACCAATAAATTCAGTTATCTTAAGTATTACTCTCTCCCAGGCTTACATGTGGGTGCTTTGAAACAGCCAGTTTTTAGAGGCAAACGTATATAGAGAGGTAACTGTACAATCCATACGAAGAAGAGAAAAAAAAAGAGAGAGAGAGAGAAAAAGACATGTTTTTGGGACCTCGGGAATCAGACGTGCACCAACTGTTTTGAATGTGGTCTAAATATAAGATGCCCACAGGTCACCTTTCCACATCCCTCACGTACATTATTGTACACTTAATTGGTTGGCAAGGTCTCTAACTTGAAGTATGTGTCATGAGATGTTGAATAAAACATAACTGGTAGAAGAAACAACAGCACGTGATGGCAGCCTCAAGTAAAAATAAGGCTTTGAATGACCAGTCAGTGGATGTAAATGAGCAAGTCCTCAAAAACGATCTGACTGGTGGTGTATTTAAATATGAAGGAAAAAAAAAGGGGGGGAAAAAAATCCTCATATTCTATTTTTAATTACACCCATACAGAGATGTGAAGTGCGGTAACGTTTTTGCATTCCTCATTCAAATCAGGCGTTGGGATGACCTTTTTATGAGTTCAGCTTCAGTGTCAGTTAATTAACTTAGCTGCTTGTCTGCTACAGATTTGTACACTTAATCAAGTGTAAGTGAGTCTCTAGTATCACATAAGACATCCAATAGGTTATGTCTTTATGTACTTCAACGTCACATGGTGCTGAGAGGAGACAGAGGTTAAAAAGGTCAGGAAACAGTCGTCACGCACCGACATATTTCCCACAAAACACTATCTCCACTGTCCTTTTGCTTATTTTTTTAAACCAATTCGCAGGTGACGCTAAGCTTTTAAATGCCCGGTTAAATAGTCTCAAAAAGAAATAAATACGGAATCACTTTCCTCCCTGTTTTTCCTGAATGAAATCACAATGAAATGACTTAAATGCTTGATTCATCATCATTATTACCCACTGAACCGAAGCACTTGCCTTTGCGATGCATCGTACTGTTTCCTATTCTTTTGTTTTATTTAAATAAAAATCTGCTGCATTTTTCGTAACACGAAAGTTATAAGTTGTGTAACTTTGCAGCGTGCATTATTTTCTGAAATTTTTCTTTCCACCTGTTGCTAAAATCAGACGTTTTCCAATTAAAAGACCCCCCCCCCCAGAGCATGATATAGTCTAATTCTTAAAGTAAATAACACAAAATCACTAATTATACTCATTCAAACTCTATTCACTACCCTCTGTTTATCCTGAAAGAATGTTTTGAGGACTTTGGAGCTTCTTTGTCGTTGTCTGTGGTGATGATCCATTTTGTGTCTTTTTGACTTAAGGTGCATTGCTCTATCGCTCGGTGAGTAACTACATCCCTTAGCGAACAATTACGGCGGGATAATCTGTTGACATGAACTCGTTTCCTGTTCATTGTCATAGCGTTCCACCCCAGCAGTCCTCTCCGCTGCTCCCCTGTCTAAGTGGTTCCTCACTGCCAGATTCCTTCCATTTTCTTTGCAAATCAAGTCATGTACTCAGATTATTATACACAGTACAAAGAAAACAAAATTGGTGATTAAAAATTAAATACTCTTATCTCTATGTGAGTTATCTCAGTCCCCAGAGAGAGGATGCTATTTTGCCGGCTCGCGGGTGTCTTTTGTTCCCAATTTAGAAGCTTGTCGCTGTTTATTGTTAATTTTTGATGCTTCATTTGATATTCTGTTCACTTTCCTGCGTGACATGCAGAGAAAACATCTTTATCAAAGTGTGGGTTGTGTGGTTTTGCCTCGACAGGGCATCAGCTCAGGCCTGGTCCGTACATTTCTGGGGCTTTATTCTGTGTGGTCAGGTTTGTTGGTGTGCCAAATTAGAGCTGAAAAGTGCTGTACAAACTGTGTCCGGGTAAGAAAAATCGATATATATTCTAAATCGCAATTCCTGGAGAGAAAAAAAAAAAAAAAGAAGAAGCTTTAAAGCCTCAGATCTATGAGATTGTCAATGGTGAACTCTGACTGACTTAAAAAAAAAACAAAAAAGAATAAAAAAGTTCTCAGTGAAGTTTCCTCGGCTGGCTCTAAAATATCCATTTCCACAGAAAAATACTCTATAGAGTGAGACAGTTATGTGAGATGACTGTTTTTTTTCTGTCGTTGCAGGAGGCCTGTCAACTTGGCAAGATAACGTCTGTGAATGTAAGTGTTACACACCCTCTGTTGTTCTTTACTCTCCCTTGTACGAACGCCGTCACACACATGATTAGAGCCTTGTTGTGTACTGTCTGCTGCTCCTGTAATTGTATTATACATCACTTCTTTTTCTAAAATTGGCACGTCAAGCCCAGTCTGTGTCAGTTACAGTATCATTATAGAGATTATGTCACTTTAATCTAAATTAAATGTGCTATGGTTTTAAATAATCTGTGTGATGTCATAAATGAAACGCCTGACGCTTACACATAAATTATTTAAAAAGCTTCTCAAGGTGCTCATCCAAAAATAATGACAGAATTGCAAATTAGCATTTTTTTCTTCTCCTATTTATATTCACATTCTTCTGTTAATATTCCTAAACTGTGACAGACATGTTTTTTTTCCCGTTTTTTTTTTCTATATGCACATCATCTTGCATTTGTTTTTCATCCGTATTTTATAAAGCAGGAGATAGCATTAGCATATACATAACGGGCACTCCTTTTTTTTGTATTCCTCTGGAGGTTTTCTTGAGGCTCCAGTAAGATTGATTTGTGTTTGCTTTAAATTTTGTCTATTATTGGATGTTAGGAAATCCATATTTAACTGGGCACACTGCCAATTCACTGAATGACTCCTCAGTGAATCCAGTCATATCCTCCTATCTGACCATTGAATCTCCAGCTTCTTTTCTGCTGTTTTCACTCTCTCTTTAGCTTGCAGTGTGTGTCTGCACACAGGAATATTCAGAGTTCACCAGGCTTTGGTCCACAAGAGCATGGCTGTCAAAGTTCCTCTTGCAGAGGAAAAATCTACCCATACTTTTTTTATTTGAGATTCTGCACAACGCTTTTTTTGTTTTTTTTTTCTTCTGGTCTCCGTCTAAAGAACATTCGCAATGTCTTCAAAGGATATTAAATGTTTCTTTTAAGTACTTGCCCATAACATATATCCCCCTTGTTTATATCTTAAGCCGTTACATCACTGGCCTTTGCCGTTGTGTATGAAATATTTGATCATGTTTAGTGCTGGCGGACGTTGCGATGGCTCTCACGGTTCACCCTCCGCACAAGTGACTGTTGGAGTGACTCAACAACTGGTGAAATCATCTATTTCACTAACCCACTCATCTCCCAAACCAATTGATAGAATCACTTCCTGCTTGCATGTTCCTGCTAACTCACCATTTCACCCACAGTGGCAAATCACCTCGCACATAATAGGCTGCATGGATACAGCGGCTGCGGACGTCACATGGAATAAATGGGACAGTTATGTTTTTGTTTGTTATGGGACTAGATATATTGCTCATCTTTCTTTCATTTTTATTTCTCTCTCTCTCTTGCTCTCTCTCTCTCTCTCTCTCTCTCTCTGTGTACAAGACATGTGCGACACGTCAAAACCACCATCTCCTCTGAACAGATTTATGCAGGTCTAGGTGTGCCCGCGAGCTGATTCTTATCTGAAATGGCAGAGCCAATCTCCCCTGATTCACTCCTAAGTGGTCCCTGTTTATCACTCAAAGTGAGGGGGTTGTCAGCCAAGTCCCCCTCTGTGCACCACCAGCTTCTTTGCCATTTCCAGCGAGTGGTGGTTGGAAAAAGTGTATGTGTATATATATATATATATATATATATATATATATACAAACACATATATATTCACAATGACAAAGCTTAAAACATGGTGGCACAAGGTCACAGCACTGTCCTCACCTCCCCCATATGTACAAATACAAGGGTCTTCTAATCTGTAACCCATACCTCCGCCCCATCTGCGCCTCGTCCTGGTGGATTTGGATTGCCTGGCTTGCTCTATGGTATAACTTGGCACGCGTCTCTCTTGTTCATTTTTATCTCTGTGTACATACTTCTCAAGGCAGTGTTTTATCTGGCTGAATGGGCTTTGTTTGGTCTTGATATCTCCAACCGCAGCTTGTCTTTGCTTTATGGATTTCTGGCAGCTTCTTTAAATAAGTGATAATGCTTAGCAAAACATTCACCTTGACCGATCACCGGATTGTTTGTTTTTTGTTTTGCCGTCTTTACAGAAATATTTTAGTCCCATTTTTCATTACTTTTGCCAAAAACTTATTTATTCAATACCAATTAATGGTGTTTAATTGTAATTAATATTGTAGATCCAAAACAACTTAGTATTGAATGCAACGTGAAATCAAATTAGGCTTTTCTTAACATCTGGCACCAACTTGAATGGGCTTGAATAAACACCAGACTAAAAATAAAGACCCTCCTATGCAAAATGATTATGTCTTAATTGTCATGGACAGCTGTTTGTTCTAATAGATTTTGGATGCCGTTGTTGGAGCAAGTTTCCAATAATTAGAGTCATGTGGAGAGGAAGCATGCTTTCTGTGGAGCTGCCAACCTTCCGTAAGTGGGCTTTTTCTTTTGCTGGAACCTGGACTTTGCTTTTTTTTTTTTTTTTTTTTTTGTGGATTCTCCATTAATTTGAGAAACAGCTGCCAAAGCTGTTTCAGAACAAGGAGATATTTAGACTACTCAAAAGCGTGGGCAAACATGGCACACGACGACTGGTATATGATTTTGCCAACAAGGTATTCATCTCTCCTCTGTCTTAGAAAATGAATAAAACCATGAGGAGTGAGAAGGGGGGGAAAAAAAAGAAGAAAAACCTTCTCTACTGTGCAGAACTTTATATTCATTTGACAGCAGAACACATCACACTGCATGCATAAAAAAAAACAAAAAAACAGGAATACATTTGCAGAGTCCTGCATGGCATCTTTTTCATATTTCTTTATAACAACTTTGTATTTTCCTAATAGAGACAATGATAACACTTTTTTTGTTTGTATTTTTTAAATGTGTTTGTTACTTGTATTTCTCGTATTTGCCTATTCAGATGGATTAACTAAGTAGAAGAGCTAACAGCTTAAGCATCACAGTGTTAAAAGCCACTTGTTTGTTCTTTCACTGCACTAATAGTGTAGATTTAGTTTAGTCATCTCTCTCTGATAGCTTTTAAATGGAGCTTTTTGTTAACTTCATTTTTGGCAGCTCGTCCTTCGTTAATGCCAGACTTTAATTCCACTCTCTTGTCCTCTATTTTTCTGCTATTATTTAGCCTCATCAGGGAACAATAATTGCTTTATCTATGTGCTATAGTGACCAAGGTAAAAAACCTTCTGACAGAGACGTCGCCTCCTCCTGAGCTTAAAGGACCGTGTGTTAATGATGTTTTTAATTCCAGGGCTTCGCATATTGCTTTGGTTGCTATAGAGATGAAGAAAATCATGATAGTCATTTGCACTGCGGTTGGATATGCTCTGAAAAAAAAAAAAAGAAAACTTTTATCAGTTTGAATAATGGGTGGAATAAAATTCTGCAATAACTGAGGCTGAGGGTGTAATTATATTTTATGTGTTTTATGCCCCTATACAGTGTGATGTTACTCAGAAAATCATGTGAAGACAGAAATTCAGCCGACACTATATATCACCCTGACAATATTACCTGAAAACACACTCCTCATTTCTCTCTTTGTAGAACGTCATGGAAAACACATAATTAAACCGAAACACACACTCCGTGGACCCGTATCATGTGGACTATTGTCACTGTGTGGTTTGTCTTTCTGCTAACGTCGTTTCAGCCGTTACCACAACAGGCAGATACACTTTCTTTTTACCTCCAAAGAAAAGTCACGCTGTGAACTTCTGTAAACCGCCAGTGAAATCAAAGAGGCCTACATCTTTCAGAAGAAAATGCCTGGACACAAGACTTCCAGTCCAAGCTTTAGCCTACACACACTCTTCCACTTCCTTTTTGTGTCTAAATTGGGAGGAAAAAAAATATCTAGGACATAGTTCAACCTGTTAGTACAATTCTCATTTATTATCGGGGTAAGAAAGTCTCAATTATAAATCCTACAGTCGGTTTATTATCTGAAAAGTAATTTGCGGGACTCGACAGACTAGAAATCATTTTTGGGTTATGAGGTCACTGTTTCAATTAGTCCCTCTGGTGACAGGATGCAATTTTTGGCATAATTCCAATAAAAAAAAAAAAAAAAAACAGGTAAAGATGGTGTCAGGGATACAAAAGGCTTAATGCAATTAGACGAGTATTTTTTTTTCTCATAAATGCCATGTCGCACGACTCACTCACCCGTAAATGAACACTGATGTCACAAATGATAATAAGTATCATCCAGTACCCATGGATGAAACTTTCCATAACATTCACTTTCATGGAGTGGTTCAATTGGGTTTGGTAAAAGGGTGGGGGGCTTCTTTACATACGATGGCCAATGATCATCCTGCACCAACGCATCTTTATTTCTCAGATGTCTCAGTGCATCCTTTCACACGTCAACTCTACAGCAGGTGTAATCCAGCCACATCATCTTCTGACCTCCTCACGACCCACTTCCTATAAACTATGTTGGTTTCAGAAAGTCTATGGGATGCAATCTAAAAACTACAGGTGTTAAAAAACTAACCCAATTTCAGTTCGTTGTGCAACTCTTTGCCAGGTCAAAGCCATGGGTTAGTTTCAGCCACTGTCCCAGTTCAGGGTTTTATGGATTGTACTAGGGCCGGCCATGGCTCAGGCGGTAGAGCAGGGTTGACGATTCGATTTTCTGATCATGTGCTGTTGTGTTCTTGGGCAAGACACTTCACCCACCTCGCCTCCAGTGTCCCTGCACTGGTGTATGAATGTGTGTGAATGATTATCCCTGAGATGAATTGACGACTTGTCCAGGGTTACCGCCGCCTTCACCCTTGAGTATCTCAGATAGGCTCCAGGGACCCCCCCCCCCCAACCCTTTAAAGGATAAAGCAGGTTTAGAAGATGAGTGAGAGTGGATTGTACTATATGTAAAACAACAGCTAAAACATATACGTGCTGCTGGTGGATGCATCAGCACTGCTTTAAAAGGACGTTTACATGTGAGGGAAGGATTTTATTTCCAATGTCCCCTGTTTAAGAATCTGAAATGTACATGTTCAGTCTGAAACCATACATTGATCTGCTCATAGAAACGGTGAGATGCATCAAAAACAAAATGTAATCTAAAAGCCCTCAGGCGTCTCGGAGGTTAGAAAGCATTCACGGCTGCTGTTGTATAGTTGTCGTCATTTACAGTCTCTGCAAGAGATAGTTTCACAGGAAACTATTGCACACATCTGATAACAGATTAATTATTTGACTGAATTTCAGCTTGTACGCAATTTTTTTTCCTCATCATTAATTGCCAGTGCATTTATTAGCAGATACCAGCGTTAATGATGATGAGTTCTTTTGGCTTTTTCCCTTCCAAGGTCGCCAAAGCCAATCCAATTGGCATATTTGATTTGGCAGGATTTTTTACGTCAGATGCCCTTCCTGACACAACCCACTGAACACTCATCCCGGGAATTGAACCCGGGTCCCCTATGCACCAGCCCGGTGCAGCGTTAATAAATATTCTTTTTTCACTCAACCCATAATTGAGAACCACCTTCAATATCCTTGTGTTGACATGTAGACATGTTGTAAATGACTCTTTACATAAGGAAATTCAACAAGGCAAAGATAAATACTTTTGACATCAACATTTCACCTTTCACTGTCAAGTTTTTTTTTTTGGGGGGGGGAATTATGTCAGTATGTAGAAATTTTAATCAAATCAAATGGGTTTTGACCAAAGATGTAATTTGGTCAAAATAGGGGACATGGAAAGTTTTAGATTTTTTTTTTTTCACAAATAACTATCGCTATTGCCATTGGTGAGTCACCCAAAAAATTGAACTCAAGATGAACAAAGTCACCGTGACACATCATGTCTGCGTCTGTGGGAAAAGTGCTGGAAGCAGTGAACTACAAGCCTTCACATCGGGCTGAATCTCCACTTCATAGGGTAATTATGTTGAACCCAATGTTAGTTCAATCTGACCAAGCATTTAACACAACTTAGAAATGTTCAAACCACTACATAAGACATGGCTTTGATTATGGACAATTCGTTCAACTTTGGCCTTTAATTCATTATTCTCTTCCATCTTTCGTCATCATCCCGGTGTGAATTTTTTTGAAGCTGAAATGACCTCATCTTACTATAATTACTCACCTTCTAGTGTCGTACTGCCTGTTAAAACTGTTTAAAACTGAATGAGTGAACTCATTTAACTTATTAATTCCCTACTGTTTCTGGTTAAGTACCATTTATCTACCTGTTTTTCAGCTTAATACATGATCGAGTGATTACACCTTACTTAGCACCAGACTTTGTATCATAATGTTAACATTACCTTAATGTATGTTCATTTTAAACAGTCTCTAGTCTAATATTTGCCTGAGAACCCAAGATCAGTACTTAAAGTATGTGTAATTATATACAGGAACACACAGCTAGCCTGCTAAATAGACAGGTGAGTCATAACAAGTTTATTAGTGCTAGTCTGGTGCAGAGTTACTGTCTCACCCCAAAATTGATACAGATATCTTAAATTATTGTTGATAGAATAGAATAGAATAAAATACAATAGAATGAAATAGAACAGAATAGATCTAATTAAGTGTACAATGATGTAAAATGGACACAGCTAGGTAAAAACTAATCACAGAGAACAGGAATAAATTCACAGTTGCATATAAGAGACAAAACTCAGAGGTTCAAGTCTGAAGAAAAAAAACAGTTGACAGATAAAAGCAATAAGGTCCATTTTCCTTGGGGGATATTGCTATACAGTAAATGAAATATAAATTCAAATTAAGACACAATTTATTGTTCATTGCCTGGTATTTGCAATGGCAAAGAAAAAAAAACTGTACAGTTATAATACATTGTAATTTGTTCCCATCATCAATTAACATCTTGAAATCACACAAGTATTTTCAAGTAACACACACACACACACACACACACATAGACTATAAAATAGCCGAGACTCAAGACTGAAACTGCTTATTCAGTACAATTAAATCCACACTAATGTAATTCTGTCCTGTCAGTCCATATCAAAAGACTAAACACAAAGTTAAGTGACCCAAGTAAATCAACAACAGCGTAGACACATTTCAGTCAATCTGATCTGTGATCAGTGATTATAGCTGTCGACCACATATTAAACCTGCCTGGAAAACAAACACCCATCAGCCAAACTCGGAACCACGGGGTTTAATTTCTACATCCCAAAAATAGATCTCAGAGTTGGATTGAGTCCCTGCTTGCTCTTGGTCCACTTGAATTATAATATGCAGAAATGTAATTCTGGGATTTTTACCCAGTGATACAAAAAAAACCCAAAACAAATAAAAACAACAACTACGAAGCGCCACAGCGTTGAGTGGTTGAGTTAAACAATACTTTACACAGCTCTTGCAGGGTGCGTATTGATATTTATAAACATAAATCATTTATAATTATAAATAATTTATCATTATAATTATGTATTGACTTTTAGAATTATTTACTTTGGAAACGAGAAGAAAATTACTATTCTTTTTACCCCCTCCCAAAAAAAAGTTTTTTGAAAATTACAATCTCAACGTTTGGTCCCTGATGACCTAGCTTTTTAATGCCATAACCGTGAACTCCATCCTTTCAGGCCTGTTTGATGCACGGTGTTCTCTTCCTTTGCCCATTTCCTGTTGTTTCTCTCCTTTCGGCCATCCAACAAAAGCATTAAACGACAAAAACCTACATTAGATAAGCTTTACATCATCGGAGTAGCTCGGTAAAGCTCTATAAAGGTTCTATTTACAGAACCTAAAGACACTGTGGCACTAAAAGGAATTCAGATTGTAGAGCTAAAAGCATTCAATGGTTACGCTGGAAACTCCAAATGGACCTGTACGTTAGGGAACACTGACACTTCGGGAGATGATGCCGTGTGCAGTTTTTAATTAGAAGGGCCTTAGCAACAGGATTCAAAGGACATACTGGAGATCCTCCTTTATGCTTCTTACATCTGTACTTGTAAAAATAAGTTCACCTAAGTATTGAGGAAAACAACAAAATTGACCAAAAGTTTTATTCCTTCACTCCATGTCATCTCTGTTGTAATTGTGTAAGGAGCAGAATGTTTGATTGATGATTACAAACGGATTGATTCGATTGCCAGTTTTGTTCCTTTTTAACACTCGTGTCGTTCTTTATATGGGTTCAGAACACACAGTTACTGCGTTACATTATGCACCGTTGCCCATAAAGTTGGAATTATTTTGTTTTAAAGTACATTTTATTTCTATTTCATGAGAAAAAAATACAACACATTTTATTCCATTTACCTGAAGAAGTGTAAATAAATACAAGGGTTGTGTCAGGAAAGGCAACCAACATAGAAAAAAAAAACTCCTGCCAAATCAAATATGCAAATCGGATTTGCTGTGGTGACCCCGGAAGGGAGAAACCCCTAAGAACTCATCACCTGAAAAAGTGTATTTAGTGAGCAAAAATTTCTGTATTAATTTTGATTGATGATGAGTGATGTGATTGATTTCAACACATTCTACTTTACAAAAGGCTTTAAAAGACCAGTCTCGGTCCAGTTGTATATTTAGAAGACTTGAGTAGAGTGTTTATACAGGGCATTCTATGAGAGCACGTTGAATTAGTTTGCATACTGTATATATATTTATATTCCCGTGATAGCCTAAGAAATTTTGCTTTTGCTACCTCAAAATGTTCAAGATCTTCCCTGTATTTTATTACTATTATTGTTTTTGGTGGGGTTTTTTAATCGAAGACTAAAGCCCTCTACTGCCTACGACATAGACCTGGACGTGACTCAATGCTCTGAAGTCATTCATTTGTTCGTTCACGTTCCCCATTTTAATGATCATTTCATAAGAAAAGCTGAAAGTATTGTATTCCAACATTATGAATAAGTGTATCGACTGAGTAGAACTTATATACCATTGGACTATTGTCATTTTGATTAATGATGATTGATTTCCACACATTTTACTTTTCAAAGAGCGGTTTAGCTCTTTCTTTCTCGTCATGTTCCTCTTGTGCATTTATAACACTTGCGTAGAGTGTTTATATCGAGCTTAATATGAAAAAAACAAACCTTTTAAATGCATTTTTATGGTTCTTTGGTTGAATCCCTCTACATACTGTATATGTTTGAATTCCCACAACACCCTTTAAGATGTCTTGCCTTCATGCGACCTCATAAAATGCCTAGATCCGTCATGTCTCATTTATATATTTATTTATATCATCAAAAGAAAAAAAAAAAAAAAAGAAAAAAAAGCATTGCCGCTGACTCTCAATTACACGACACAGACCCGGTCCTGACACGTGAAATGCGACTAATCAATGGCTGGTTTTATTCGGCTCCAGCCTCGATGCACTGCAGCGTGTACTCGTTAGTTCAAAGTGTATTTAATTGAACATGTTTGTTGGTGTGTCACAGACCCAGCGTCGTGTGACATTCCATCTTCCAGACGGATCCCAGGAGAGCTGCAGTGACAGTGGTCTAGGAGACCCGGAGCCAAGCAGCACCACCAGCACCACCCAGCCCCTCCCCCTCAGCTTCCCCCAGGAGGAGTACTATGAGCAAACATCCCCCAACAGCCGCACCGAGGGAGATGGCAACTCCGACCCAGAGTCCAGTGAGTCACAGTTTCACATTCACCGCCAAAACCTGCTATGTTACTAGGATGAATATTTGATTTATTTATCTATTCATTTATTTAACTTACAGCTGATTCCCTTTTTTGTTTTGCCATCTGCATTTTAGACGAGTTTATCAAGATTACAGCTGTGATTTCATAGTGAAAACACCACCTTAAAAGAAAAAAAAATACACAAATGTATAAGGGGAAATATGTAAGGGGAATTAAACCTCCTGCCGCTGAATTAATTCCAATGATTCACAAGACATCTGTCACTGCGTGGCGCACTGCCCAATGGTGCTCTCCATAAAAAGGCCCATTGAACACAACCGTACACAACTTCTCCCTCATACATATACAACAGATTTTTTTTTTTTTTTTTTTTTTACAAGCGCCGCTTAACTAACTGTCTGAAGGCGAGAAAAAATATTGTTTAAGATACGACACAACGGCTAAAGTTGCAATGTAAATCCAACGGCTATGTTGGTGAGATAATGCAGAAATAACTTTACTATTAGCCTGGTTATTTTAGGTTTCATATCTATAAGTCTTCCTGACATATAACCAACACACACACACACACACACACACACACACACACACACACACACACACACACACACACACACACACACACACA
>JAPTHA010000002.1:12006574-12017898 GCA_029814585.1 Gymnapogon annona
TGTGAGTGAGTGAGTTCTGGATGTGATCTGTGTTTGGCAATGTTCTAAACTGTTAGCGGGTTAGCAGCGGTTAGCAGCGGTTAGCAACGGTTAGCAGCGGTTAGCAGCGGTTAGCAGCGGTTAGCAGCGGTTAGCAGTGGTTAGCAGCGGTTAGCAGCGGTTGCAGCAGTTAGCGCTATGCTAACGGTGGCTGCGTGGACATTCACTTTGTCTCTGCTCCGGATGAAAGCATTAACGGCCCCTCGTTATCGTTATCATTTCTGGGACTTCAATCATGTCAACTGTCTATGTGGTCCATGCTGTGCAAGAATTCAATTTGTTGTGTATCTGTTCTGCTCTGTTCTTTTTTTTCTGTTCTTTTACGCTGCTGTGTGTGAAATTTCCCCTCGCGGGACGAATAAAGGTATATTCAATTCAACAAATCCAATTATGAACATTGTAACAACCCCTTCTTACAATGAGGTCTGCCCCACACCTATTCCCCTGCTGCTCCCTGCTCCCCTAACAGTGTCACCATCCCCTCACCTCATCTGTGCTAGTTTGTCCAGTCTGCCCCTGTGACCGCGCACTGACCCGGAGACACGTGACAAATCTAGGTTAACATCCATCCAGATTTAACGTGTGTCAAATGATTTGACCTTGAAGACAGAGGTCAAGGTCAACACCCCAAAGAACTCATCCATGACCTTCCCGAGCAGCACCTAAATATTGACCATGACAGAGACACCGATGGCTGCCGCAGAGACACAGACAGATGTAGGGAGGCACACACAGAGACAGTGGGATGAAAATGGTAACTGTTTCAAAAACTGTTGGGAATTAAACCAGACATCTGCACCTGCTTTCACACGTCACTCTGTCACAGAGGGTGTGGACCAATCACAGGCTTTCGCTGACATCTTTCATCAGTGAGTGCCGTGAAGACACGAGTCAGACTCTTTTGCACAACTCTGCGGTTTGTCATAAAAGTCACGTGACAGCTACAGTTACCGTAATATTTTTGAGTCTACCTTTCCACATTTGGCACGAGAGAATTCAACACATTCAGGCAGTTTCTTACACTTGATTTAGATTAGATACACCTTTATTAGTCCCACACGGGTAAATTTCAGGTTACAGCAGCACACACAAAACAAGACACACACAAGAGATTCTGCAAATATGATAAAAAAAAATATGAGCAATTCCTAATAAAATGAACATAGAAATATAAATAAAGAAAAGAACAGATTGAGTGCAACAACAAAAATCAATGAAGAGACATAATCAATTATATAGTAATATATTGTCATATAGTAATTATAGTAATTAATAGACTAAAAAATAATAATAATAATACATTTACAGTACTGTAGTTGGTAAGGCACCGGGCTGGCGCATAGGGGATACCGGGTTCGATACCCGGTAAGAGCGTTCAATGGGTTGCATCAGGAAGGGCATCCGGTGTAAAAACTCCTGCCAAATCAAATAGGTGAACTGGATTCGCTGTGGCAACCCCGAAAGGGAAAAAGCCAAAAGAAATCATCATCACTGTAATGGCTAACTGTACTGATACTGGCACCAGCGGGTCCATGGACAATAATAATGCTAATAATAATAATTAATAATTATAGTAATTATATAGTAGTCATAGTCAATGGTCAGTCAACTTGTCACTGTTATAACACCTGACAGCTGCAGGAAGGAACAACCAGCGATACCTCTCCTTCACACACTTAGGGTGTCTCAGTCTGTCACTGAAGGAACTCTTCAGTGCAGTCGGTGTGTGTGTTCCACCTCCTACAGCTTGACTGGCAGTTGTACATACATGCATATGTCATTTTGCTCAACAAAAGAACAAAAACAAGAAAATATTGGCTTTGCTCCACAATGAAGCATACAGAAACAGGGTGTTTTCTATCATCGTATTAGATCAAATGTGTATCTGCAATTTCAAGTGGCTTCGCTGCAACAAAATGAGCGCATGCAGAGGGGACCTAAAGAAAACAATGGCATTAGTGCTGCAAAAGGGGGAGAGTCTGAGGGCACTATGTTCATCCACAGTCTAGGAATATCATAATAATAAAAGCCCATCAGAGTGAGATATGGTCTAGTAACAAGCCATTACACTGAGTAACCTCTTTTATTCTTCCAGGAGTCAAGGACACCATCTGGCTGCTATCCACATGACACATGAGATGTCCGATGTCAGACTGGTGTAGTAAACCACATTATCATTCAACATCTGTCACCCCAAACATACCTGTCTGCCTATCCAGCTAATATATGACAGCATAAAATTGGGTGGATGATGCCTGCCCGCTCAAGATTCAAATAACATATCAAAACACCAATGTTGTTATATAAATAGCATGAATATGAAGGTACAACACCAAGTACCACGAGAACACCTCAATTAAATTCAGTGTTGGCGGCTACTTTGTAAGGGTGGGAGGACGATGGCAAGATGATGTTGTGATGAACAAAGGTGAAAAAATGAGGTGAAAACTGAGATCTGTGTGAATAATTTTGCTGGAGGCTGAAGGATCAATACGCTGTGCATGTATAGGAACACATATGTGTATATGTTGATGTGTGTGATGTGAATATATTTAATTTCATTTTATTGAATTTATTGAATTTATTCTATTTATCTCCTGGGTTTTAAACAGTTCTCATTGGGTTCTTAAATATGGTTTTATGTACTTTTTACACACATACATGGTTTTGACTTGTTTTTATAGACATTAATATCTGTCTTGTGTCCCTGGTATAGTTGACTCTAGGAGTAACCGCATAAACATTCCTATGTGTTTTGCACAAATGGCAATACATTTCTTGAATTAATTGAATTGAATGAAGGATAACAACAGAGACTGTTTGATTACAGTTTGTGGTTTGATTCCTGATTGAAACAGAATCTTTATGAATTAAATGTCGGTCAAGTTGCCCTAGGTATGTGTCTTACAGTCGAGGCCAAAATTGACAACTGAAAATGTTCATTCATTCCGGTGTTGCTCTGATTTCTGTTTCACTGGCATAAACTTTAAACCTCATCTTGCACTACAGTCAAGAATACACTGTGTTTGATTTCAACATGAAACTGGTCCAATTACCTGGTTAATGTAATATCGAATGGTCTCCTGGAAAAACTTTAACACATAACCAAAATCCGATTTTTTTTTTTTATGAAAAAATTTTGAAATATTTTACCTTACCTGAAAAACAGATTTCTTGTTTAATCTTCAGCATTTAAGCAGCAGAATTATCCTCTAAGATGAATGCCTGACAGAATCCGTACATGATCCAATGACTGAATGCACCCTATCATGCAAAGGAATGTTCCAAGGTTTTTGTCTCCAGCGTCCCTCTTTTAGAGCTAAAAAATGTTTGCCTCTCTAGAAAGGAAGAAGGGGGGGGGACTTTCCTCTTTTAAAAGGAAACTCCCGATAAGTTCCTTCCTCTGTCCAACGTCAACAATTGCATTCAAACAACTGGGGGCACAGTTATCATATCCTGTGTTTGAGGTAAAACAGCTTTTACAAAAGCCTTCCCATAGCAACTCCATTCCCATAACTAAAGACTTTTATTATGCTTAAATATTCTTAGTTCTTGTCTGTGACAAAACCATTACACACTCTATAATGTTTATAAAACAATTATTCAAGCTAAACCACTGAACGCTGACAGAACACTCAAGAATGTGCAATGACTGACTGATCTCAATAAATGCCGTTGTATATCTAGCATGATCTTGTTGCATTTGGCATGGTACTTGTTTTTTTTTTTTTACCTTTCACGTGTTATTCAATGCCGTTTGATATCATGTCAATTGACTCTAACATCTCTGGTTCACATCACTCTAACCCTCAACGCAGTGGTATTTGACAGTGATCGAGTTAGGGCAGAGGGCTAATAATGGTGGCCAGTTATGATATCACCTTGTAGAAGTCACTCACAGCTATTTCATCACCAACCTCATATCAGTCTTATGTCCTGGTCCCAGAACATAGACGGTATTATTTTAAACACCAAACTAGCTTTACACCAAACTAAAGCTAACAACCTCATCTTTCTGAATATTTAAACCATTCTGAAGTGCAGCAGGCAGCATCACAAACACGAAAGATTGTTTTTCCAAAAAGAAAAATGTGATAAATGTGTGTTTTCTCACTTTTGTAGGCTGTGTACAGACCAAACATCCACCGATCCCAATAAATATGGTCAGGTTTTCTTCCTAACATTACAGAGAGTATAATCTGGTAAGAAATCTAGGCCCAAAACACATCTAAGATCCACAAAGGCATGAATATTTGTCTGTTGTCAGCTGAATAGTGGCAGTTTTCTCTATTTTCCTCAAACATATCCTCTGTTATTTACTTTTT
This sequence comes from Gymnapogon annona, assembly GCA_029814585.1. Classification (NCBI taxonomy): domain Eukaryota; kingdom Metazoa; phylum Chordata; class Actinopteri; order Kurtiformes; family Apogonidae; genus Gymnapogon; species Gymnapogon annona. The sequence goes on from JAPTHA010000002.1 coordinate 12,010,939, forward strand.
CTGCTCGTGGCACCAGTAAAGGTTGATAGACTAACGTGTTACCTTTTGATTGACATCTAACTTCCCATGCTTGAGGTGGTTGTCTGATGTTACTGGGTTTAAAAATGATTAGATCTTGTCTCACTCACAATGTCTTCAGTGCCCATGTTGAGAAAAGGTATATGTGTTTTCATTCATTTTCTTTTCTTAAAAGACCACAACAATAAAGTCAAACATTACAAAACAACAGACAAAGTACAACTTATGTGAAAAAGACAGCACTAAAAGTAGGTTAAATCATTCTTTAAAGAGCTCAGGGGAAAGCCAATGATTTTTGTTGAGATTAAATTGAGAATGCAAGGACTTGAGGTGAAGAGGGTGAAGGATTTTAAGCATTGAGGGTCCACCTTTGAGAGCAGTAGGGAGGTTGGATTGGAGGTGGAGAGCAGAGCGCAGGCGGAGTTGAATGGGTGTCAGATGTAAGAAAAGAAGCATCTGCAAGGCTTAAAGGTGTACTGGATGGTAGTGAGACCGGCGAAGTTCGGACAGATGCACTGGCCAAAAGACAGGAAGCAGAGCCTAAGATTTGGTGATTTTCTTTGGCAGGGAAGAACATGCGAGGGATAGAAACGAACACATCAGGACAGCTCAGGTCGGATGCTTCAGGGGCAAAATGAGAGAGGACAGATTGGGATGGATCGTACTTGTGCAGAAGAGGGAGAGTGAAGGTATTGGTAGAAGGAAGATAAAGATGAAGCTACCAAACATGAAGCAAAGAGAAAGATTTATGGATGTGGCAAAGGAGGGCATTGTTGCGAAAGAAGAAGAAGCAAGAGACTGATTTGCTGTGGCGACCACTGAAGGGAGCAGATAAATGTAGTGGTAGCACACAATTAGTACATCCCACATCGTGATCCATTGAAAAACAAAAATAACCTACAATAATAATTTGATGGTGGTCAGATTTAGTCATGCTGTTATTTTGAGCACTGTTAAAGATATAGTATGAAAGTAATCATTGCATTCCATACAGGATCATGTCAAAGTGACAGTGATATCCAAGTGAGAAAGGCAGAAGCAGAGGGAGAACTGCGTACTGTGTAGTTCGTATTGTCAATGTCTGGTCTTGTCTTTGTCTGTCTTTGTTTTGTCTCGTCTTGCCTCATGCTGTTTGGTTTTGTTCTGGTTTTGTTTTGGCTGTCGCCTCTGGCCTTGTTAATGTGGGTGGGGGGTGTGGCCTTGTGGTGAACAAATGTGACTGTTGTGTAATATAATGTAATGTTGTTGTCTAATGAAAAAATTTTTTTTTTTTTTAAAAAAAGAGAGAATTGAAGAAGAGAGTCTCTCGGAGCAATACAAAATGATGTGAAAGAGAAAAGGGCAGGCAAATTAAAATGTACTTCAAAAAATCTATATTATGTTATTTTTGTATGTGAAAACAATTAAAAATCTTAGTATTCAAATGTGAAAGTTTGTTCACTCATCTCTAATTAATGTTGCATAAAATTGTAATATGTATTATAACTTGAATATTGATCCATACCTGCAGTGTTACATATTTAGGTTTTGAAGCATTTTAGTGGTTGGGCCCAAACTGATACTTTTTTACATGGCCCCTAATCCTCTGTGGCTCCTTGGGTGTAAATGCTTGGCTGAGAAGGCAGTGGTGTGGAGCTAATGTCTGTGGAATTTATGAGTTAACATGTTTAAATTAGAATCCTGTCTAGACTGTCTACAATCCTGTCGAGAGATTAGATTAGATTGGGTTAGGTTAGATTACATTACATTAGATTACATTAGATTAGACCTTCATTGTCATTGTCTCTTGTGCAAGGAAACTGGAACAGCATCCTAAAACGTGCCAGTCAGTGTACAAGTAACAGGAACTCCAGTTGGTCTCCAATGTGTAAAGGAAAGGATACACTTATTCAATGTGTTTTATTGTAATTTTTTTTAGGAACGAAGGCATAAAATACAAATTTGTGTTCAGTTAATGTACATTTTCTCTAATACCTATTTTCTGTTGACATATCGATTAAATAACTTGAACTTTTTTTTACAATTAACCCAGGTAATATACAGCAAACACATAAATAACACATAAGATCGGCATTTAATTCACTTAAGGTTCCTTGGGGGACTGATTTGATGGTTCACCCTCTAATATTACCGATGGAGAGAGCCCCTTGTAAGAAAATGGTGTCCTATATTTATAATATCTTCAGGTCTCATGCTCCCATAGAATCATCTATATGTAGTTCATGGAAGCAAGATATACATCATGGAACAGAGACAATTAATTGGGAGGTAGCATGGAGAAATGTATTCCAGTCATCTAAAAATCCAAATCACCACTTAATTCTTTACAAAATCTGTCACAGGACCTATTTATCGCCTCGTAAGAGGCATCTGATGGGGCTAGCTCCCAATCCTTATTGTAAACTCTGTAGCCACGACGTTCTGGGTACACTGATGCACGTCTTGCGGGAGTGTCCAGGTTTTCAATGCCTCTGGGGTAAAGTTGTGGATAACATGCCTAATTTGATAGGGACGAAAGTCCCACTAGATCCGGCACTACTCCTTTTAAATGATGATTCTAGGTTTCAGTTCACTCAGGTCGAATGTAAACTTGGGTTGGCTGGCATGACAGCAGCAAAAAAAATGATAGTTTTGAGGTGGCTTCCTCCACATCATTTATCAACACAACATTTGCTGCAAACTCTTCTTGAGGTGGACTACCTGGAATGGTCATCAGCCCGCATTAATAATTCAAAGCCCAGAACATTGGTGATGTGGGAAAAAGATGTAGAGGACATTAAGATATTGATGTCAGGACTTGGGAGGCCTACCTGAGGTTACATTCTATGTTTGACTTGTAATCCAGTTCATTATTTCATTTCATACAATGACTATGCTGCGATTTTGTATATGTAAAACATCTCTATCCTGTACTACGTGCCCTAGGGTCGGGGTGGGGGGTTTGTATGTTTAGAGTATTTGGTTTGTACGGTTTCTGTATTGTGTTGTATTGTTTTTGTATTATATTTTCTATTTATTTATTTTATTTTTTCTTTTTGTGTCATCGTCTGAAAACCAATTAATAAAAAGTCAATTACAAAAAATAAAGTGTATGAATTTAAAACATGCAATGTGTGAATTTAATGTCAGAGATCACAGTTTGGATTTATTACTTAAGTGTGTGGGTTCACTAATATTCATAGAAAGTTAGCTAACAAGCTAATGTGAAGATTGTATACTCTATTATTAACATCTTCACTGATAAACATGTTTATGCTTTTACATGAAACATATCAGATTGTCAAAGACACCAATCGGGTTTCGAACAATTGAAAACAGATAGGTGATAAATACTACACTGATAATATCCCAGTGCTGCAGTATAATGTCTATGATCGCACAAGAAACACGCCCAATAACACTCAGTGTGACACAACCATATCATGTAAAGACCAGAGCAAAAAAGGAAATATTGTAGATCTTTTTATTTTGTTTATTTGGCAGAATGCACACAAAAAGATAGATCTGAGATTTATGTTCTACCAGCATCATATCTGATTAAACCTAAACACAACTCTCTATCAAAATAATTTCAGTTTGCAAACAGATGACATCAGAAAGTGTTTTGTGACGTTTTCCACATAATCATAATTAGTACAAAAACAGTGATGAAGGAGGGAAAAAGGAAAAATAAAACAGTTGAAAATGACACAGGTATTGAAAGAAGACTTAAAAAGAAAATTATTTTGGAAAATTACAGAATTTAATAGTCAATACATTCGCTGAACAGTGAATGAAAAAGTACTGACAGCACTTAAGAGTGTTGATAGTTTACAAATATTGTGATTGTCTATGCAATTATGGAAAGCAAGTATATACACCATCACTCTGTAGAATATTTTATAAAGGGCCAGCTCTGTCTTGCATTAATATGCCTCTGCACTGATTATATTAGAGCTAAAATCTAAAAACATGTCATACTTGAAAAAAAAAAAATCAAATGGTAACTGTTTATAGCTGCTGTCTGGGGTTTCTAAACATTTTTTTTTTCCTTCAAATAACTATTATAACTCTCTGTTTTGTGCACTCGACCCCTGCATAGAGATACAGTATACTGCAACTGTCTGTTACCAGCATTTATTTAATAGATTGATAAAGGACAATATAAAAACCCTGTGATGAACTGAGGCGAAAATTTTGTGAGATGGTATAGGTTCAATAAATCCGGACTATATACAAAAATATTTCTATTAGAATACAAATTAATCTTATTTACATAATAATGGATTTTAAACAATCTCATGACCTGTAATGGTAGTAAAATTTTTGACTGTAACAGTCAACATTGAGATGACAGTATACCTCAGTATTTGTCATTTTGGGAGAGGATGTTTTAATGTTCATGAGAGAGTTTAATTTTCCTAATAATTAATCATGTTTCGGTGAAACAGACAGCTCTAGTTTCGGGAACTTGAAACCACCTTTTGAACCGCTTTCACTGCTAGAAGTCGAAGACAATCTTGACTTTTTAGAGGGTAGTGAAACACCTGCATTTCCCTCCACTGATGCTTCACTATCATCACCAAGTGTCACTTCATATGAGCCCTTTGACTTTGAACCAAAGCCCCCAAAGGTGCCAAACTTCAATTTTCCTTTCTTTCCTTTGCCCTTGGCTCCTCCCAAGTCTAACGAAATGTCACCTTCTGCTTCTAAATGAGCTGCAGAGGAACTAACAGCAAGCCCTCCCTCATCAGAAGTGGATCGATGCTTTGATTTCTTAAATAGGTCCAGTGAGGCTGACTTTCCTTTAGCTGATATGCTGACACAAGGATCTCCCTCAAATGTTAAGTTTCCACTCTGTATGTCACCCCCATGCACAGTTATGTCTTTAGAGACTATCCCTCCTTTTCCACTTGTACTTAATCCCACCTCTGGTTCTGTAATGTCACTTGCACTACTTCCCTTTGCTTTTGACTTACCAAAAAATTTTGGAATTTTGACCTTCACTTTGCTTTCACTAACTTTCAGTTCAGGACTTGGAACCTCAACATTAAGTGAACCACTTTGACCACTTGCAGATGGAGACTGAATGTTTATTCCTCTGTTAGACACGAGTTTTGATTCTACATTACCTTGTCCTTCCTGGCCTTCTAACTGGGGCAGAGCTATACCAAACTTTGGCATCTTGATTTTAGGAAATGTAACGGAACCCTCCGGGAATTGAAGGGAAGTAGATCCATTATCTTCTGCAACATCTATATCAGCCTGAATACCACTTTTAATGTTCATTTGTCCACTTTGAAGATCTGCAGATAGAGATGTTTCTCCGGAATAAGAAGAGGACACCTTCTGAGTTGGAATTTTAATATTAGATGTCACACCTGTCCCCTCCAAACTAACTTTTGGACTTCCAGTACCAGAAACAACAATGGTATTGTTCAAAGATGCACTTGACAAATCTACATCTGACAACTTCAATCCTGAAGAAGATCCTTCTGCTTTTGACTTTGGTGATTTGATGTCTAATTCCACATCAGGAAAATGTAGTTTACCAAAACGTGGTTTTTTGGTGCCTTTTAAGTGGATGTTAGGTGTGTCTAAATCAAGATCAACATCAGGTGATGTAAATTCAGCTTCTGGTTTCTTTGCCTTTCCTTTCACTTTAGGTAGTTTAAACTTGCCCTTTTTCCCCTTTACACTGATGTCAGTGTCAGGCACTTCAAGGTTTGCATCAGTATCTGGAAGGCTAAATTCTGTTTTAGGACCTTTGGAACTGATAGTCAAAGTGGATGGCAAATTTGTGCATTCACTTGCTTCTACATTTGGTGTTTTCACTCCAAACTTAGGCCCCTTAAACTTGGGAAACTTGACACCAGATTTTTCAATGTCAAGAGAGGAACCTTCCATTGTAATAGTAGGTGTGTTCATTTGAGCCCCTCCTTCCAATTTGGGAACAGGTGATTTTACGTGTCCTTTGATTTTAGCCCCTTTGAGATTGATATCAACACCAGGTGATTTAGATTCAAGTTTTGCTTTAGGAAGATTTGTGTCAATCTGTGAGCCCTTCGAGCTCTTCATATCAAATGATGGCATTTTTATTTTTGGCATATAAAACCCTCCTTGAACGTCAACCTCTGGTCCCTTAATTTCACCAGTAGGAACATTGAAGTCAATTTCAGGTTTGGGAATGTCGACATTGAAATCAAGACCCTCTCTTTTTGGATCACCAATGTTAATAGAGGGCATTTTTATTTGGGGGTTTTCTACCACACCACTTGGACATTGTATATCAATTTGAGGACCCTTCATTCCAACATCATCCAAATCACATTTGACATTAGGACCTTTCAAATTCAAGTCAACATTTGGCATTGACATTTTGGGCCCTGAAATGCTTGACATCTTGAATTTTGGACCTTTGATTTTATCATCAGGTCTCTCAATGTCAATTTCTGGGCCGCTCACATCCACATCAGGTCCTTGTATATGAATGTCAGGTTTTTCAACATCGATGTCAACATCTGCTCCTTTGAAACCCAGAGAAGGGATTTTGAATTTTGGAAATTTTAATGCTCCTCCGCTCTCAATGCCTACATCTGGTCCTTCAATGTCAACTTCAGGAATTTTAATATCGCCCTCAATTTTTGGACCGGACACATCAACATCACCTTTTACTTTAGGGCCTTTCAAATTGAGATCAATATCTGGCATTGACATTTTTGGCCCTGAAATGCTTGGCATCTTGAATGTTGGACCTTTGATTTTACCACTAGGTCTCTCAATGTCAATTTCTGGGCCGCTTATGTCCACGTCAGGTCCTTTTATGTCAATGTCAGGTTTTTCAACTTTGATGTCGGCATCTGTTGTTTTTGAACCAAAAGATGGCATTTTGAATTTGGGCAATTTTATTCCTCCTCCGCCCCCAAAGCCTACATCTGGTCCTTCAATATCAACTTCAGGAAG
>JAPTHA010000002.1:12078276-12091785 GCA_029814585.1 Gymnapogon annona
CAAAGGGGGTCCCCGGCCAAGGGACAAAGGTGTTTGGGGGGCCTTGGCATGGAAAAGTTTGGGAACCCCTGCTCTAGGGAACCATTGCTTTCTGCTAAGGAATGTCTATGTGTGAATAGACCAAATCAATATTACGGTCACTGTAGTCTGTTTATAAAGGGACGATTTATCACTTTGTTACAGGAACATACACACCAGCAGCAGCAGTACTGGGCAGAACTCTGAAGCGCACAAGAACCCAAAACCATCAATGACTGAATGTATCCCCATGTAACGGAAGCATTGTGGTGCTTCCACTTGACATACATGGTTTCTTTTAGGTGTCGCAGGGTCCCGGTTTGGCTGCCGGAAGTGGGAACAATTTAGTTTCCATGAGGCACGCTCCGGATAGGTCACATGTGTGGGTTCTCCCGCAGAAGAAAAATAATAATAATTGTTTTAATATGTGCAGTATGACCATGCATATTGAGATTAAGTTCATGCTATGCTGAAGTTATTTAATTGATTATTTATTCATTATTTTATAGCGGGGAAAGTGCGCGCAGAGCTGTGACTGACACCTTGTTTATTTTATTTTATGTACAGAGAATAAACGGCTTGTGAACTGTTTTATCCTGAGACTCCTCCTCCTTCCGTCCGCGGGACGATCACCCAAAACAAAACAGAGGAGAACCGCACAGATAACCACACTACCACCGCAATTGCTTACGTGGGTGCAGTGATGGGTTACACCCAGACGGCATCACTCACTGAATAAATGATCTAGGTCATTGTTTCCACACATCTGTACTATGTATCACCAAGTTTTATTCATCAAACAAAACATGACTGCTGGTTATTCTGACAGCTGGTAAAAGAAACAATTAATTATATTCTTTATACACCGTGAACAGCTCTGTTAACTCTGTTTTTAAGCAGAAAACAGGCAGTAAAATCACAAATCATCTCCGTTTTCTGTATGATGATGATTTTTCAGCCCCTTCTGGGGTCGCCACAGCGAATCCTATTCGCATGTTTGATTTGGCAGGAGTTTTTACGTCAGATGCCCTTCCTGACACAACCCACTGGATGCTCACCCCAGGAATCAAACCCAGGTCCCCTATGCACCAGCCCGGTGTATTACCAACTGAGCTATCCAGCCGGGACCTCTGTTTTCTGTATGACTTGTATTAATGTATTAATATCTGCACTAAACATCTGTTTGGAATTGTTTGAACAAGGTCAGAAGTGTCAAGAGTTTAATCTGAACCATGGATCAGCAGAAAGCAAATAGATTAAGGATAAAAGTGTTAGTTTTCCTCACCATGGAGATCAGCAGAGTGACTCACTACTCCCTCTAGTGGTCATATAACTATGCATGATGTATGAATGGATATGGTTGATACTGTCTCTACTCTATTCACTGGATCTGCATTTCATCATTGCTCTTTCTAAATTCTAATGATCATTTTAGGTGATTTTTACTATATGTTGAAATACTACGTGCCTTTAAGGCTATCGTAGGCAGCAATCAGGGAAAAAGTCAGTATTGTCACTGTCTCCTTTGTGTCCTACACAAATGGTACAGTGACAATTAAGCATCTGACAGATTCCTGCTGTCAATAACCCATATTTACATCCTCTTCTCTTCATAACATGCACTTTCTGACAATGAAAAAATAGTCAAAACGAGGTGCAGAAGTGTTTGTTTCCTCTCAGACTTGTTAGAATTTACTTAAAGCTTATTATAGATTTTTTTAAGCCAGTGACACCAGAAAATATTGTCTACTGCAGTTTAAAATATATATAATAAATGTGTTGTTGCCCACATATAAAACATTACAGATTTGAAAACAGACATAAATTTGACCCACCTATGAGGGGCACAGAGTCAGACGTGGCAGGCATGATCTCTGCCACCAGGAGCATGAAGACCGTCAGCGACAGAAGCACAGTGATACCTGGGGACAGATGTGAGGACCAGCAGACAACATTAGCATAAACATGGACAGAGACACAGACATACACATACCAACATCACGGTCACAGGAATGGGAAACTATCCATGTAATTACTTGTGTATGTAATCAGTTATGATCTCATGACCACAACCATTTGTCAGCTGGTGGCTCATCAGACATAGGTTACACCTCCATCACCAATCGACGTGGCTATTTATCAAAGTTCTTGGCAATGACAGCATTTCCAAAGTAACGACAGGAATATTCCTAAGTTGAAATGCAATCATTCCAAGGTCATTTGATGTGCATGTGTTCATGTTTGTCTATGAAAACACAAACAAGTGACAGTCGTTTAGGCTTTACACTACACATTTCACCTCAAATTCCTATAAATATATTTTGTTCAATGCTCCGTCATATTTATGTTGCTTTTGTTTTGTGATTACTTTAACCCATCTTGTATATTCTTGTACAAGAAATCAATTGTTGTTTATCGGTCTGCTCTGTTTTTCTACTCTTTGTATTCTGCTGCTGTTATTTGTATTTTCCCCTAGTCGGACAATAAAGGCATCTAATCTAATCTAAAATAAAGACCCAAACAGCCACTGGTACCCAAAAACCTATACTGATTTAGAAGTGTTTTATAATGCACTAAAAATTCTATCGATACGTGTAAATAATTGGTGTAAAATACAGTTATTCAACCTTTCATGGTCATCAGATATTCCCCATTTGGACGTTCAGAGGCCTGATAGTTACCGTGGAAACACTCATCCTCTACAACATTGATTCATCTTTAAAACCCATAGAGCTGAATCAATGACAGGGTTTCTGTTCAGTTATTGATTTGCTGACAAAGTCCTTTTTTCCTCAGTTTTCTCTGCTTCTAATATAATAACTCTTTCTCTCAAAAAAATCCCTCAAAATACAGATAAATAAATGATGATATAATAAATGTGAAAACAGTTCAACCGTTCAATAGAGGAAATCGTTTTTTTATGTCTTTTACTTCTCTTTTGTTGTTCTTTCAAGTGATCAAGAACTCAATAAAATGCCCTGAATTCAATTGTTTTGCAAAGCCAAGACATTTTTACACTTTCTTAAAACTTTGTTTGCTCATGTGTTTTCCTGCGTCCTACCCAGAGAGATTTTTTCTCCAGAGTCTGCAGGAAGAAGGAACACCAGCAGGGCCAAGCCAGAGATCAGCACACATGGAATAAGCAGATTGAGTCCATAATACAGAGTCCTTCTGCGCATGGTGACGGTAAATGTCACGTCTGGGTACGGCTCCTTACAGCACTCATAGTACAGCTCATTACGCTTGGCTGGCACACCTGAGGGCGGAGCGCACACAGACAGGCACACACACAGCACTGATCCACTGGAATAAGATGAAGGATTAGCAGATTTTAAAACACATGGGAACTGCCAAACATTATTGATGTCTCTTCTTGTATGGTCAGTTGATTGTATTTTTAAATATATCCTTTCGTGCTGACGGAACAAAAACACACAGGGTCTGATAATATATAGATTAACTCAGCACCACAGCACTGTGTCAACTGCTCAGCCATGAACACTTTCCACAGGAGTGAATCCGAGTCCAACCAGGTTGAGAAATTTGCAATTTATGAAACTTTTTTTTGATACTTTTTAATTTTAAAAAATAACATAGCATAAAAGACTGAGCAAGTGTAACAGTCAGGCAATGACAAAGTCGTCATGGTGACAATGACGTGGTGTGTGTGATGTTCTCACAAATGGCCTGGCTATATCCCTGTCTATATGTCAGATTATTCTTCTGTGTGCCATCTGCTCTGTCTGACATCCATTTCCAGCTAATCAACACCTCGGGGGCTGAGGCACTGGGATGTGCCATCACTACCCCAGCTGGAAATACTCTGGCCGGGAGGTCTTCCAAACAGTCTCCCCACTGTGATTACATCCAAGTTTATCCTATTAAATGATGTCCCATTGAAAACAGGCCCACAATTCAATAGAAAGATCTGCTTTAGACATAGGACGTCAGCAAGGTTTGACTTCAACATAACGTGCGGAGTGCAAAAATACAAAGTAGTGATGATGTAATTTCCCATAATAAATCAGCCCATTGCATTTGACAAATCCTGATAAAGGAGAACTGTCGTGTCCAGACTCGATACATCATTATATCCTATGGAGTGTTTCCTGTCTAGTTTTTTTTTTTTTCTTTCATTTTTTATTTTATCTCTATCAAATGGAAAAATCCAGGACATACATTAAAGTAAATGGGTTTTGTAGAGATACACGTGTTCAAAAACCTGATGGGAACACAGAGAGGAGCCATTTACTCCAAAGACCATAGAAGAATCACAAGGTCTCTTACCCACAAGGTCCCACTCGCCGTTGGGTATATAGGTGGAGGTGTCCACATCAAGCATCTGGAGGTCCAGGAGCCAACCGTTGTGTGTCCAGGAGCCAAACTTTAAATTGCACTTTTGCACATCGAAGGGGAACCAACGCACGTCGATGTAGCAGGTGCTCTTTAAGATGCCAGGAGGGATGTACTGGCAGTGACCAGACGCATTCACTAGGACGTTGGTGTGGAAGGTGGCGTCAAAGCGCTCATCCGCACTGGAGAGGGATTAAAGAAGAGTGATGTGTGCGTACGTTTGAAAACATGTCCTCATTTGGTCAGAAGCTAAAACTGTATCAATTTCTATCTGAAATCTCTTCAGTGGCATTTTGATTGTTTCTCTCCTAAGGGGCTGAAAGTTGGCAAACTACTGCCACATTTTCCAAAATTGGTTTTGTCACTGGCTATGATCCCAGTGAAGCTAAACCTCATCAAAAATGAGCTTGTAATGAATATAGACTCAGAAGAAGCCTGAGGTCACAGGAGGGTAATGCCTTCACTTTGACAATTCTTCCAGTCAGTGGGAATTTGCAAGTATGTTTCTCAAGAAAATAGATAGAAATAGATGACCTGAAGTTGTAAAAGAGTGAAATCTATATTTTTAATGTGGCTTTGTTCATGTTTTGTATGCAATGAATACAAATGTTGTGCAAAAATTTCAATTTTGTTGCATATCTGCTCTTTTTTTTCTACTCTGTGCTGCTAATGACATTTCATTGCCAGATCATTGGTCTGTGCAATGACAAATAAAGGAATAAAGGTAAAGGAAAGGAAATGATGTAGATACAGTATATTGAGAGGAGTCAATCACATTTTTTCGGTGTTAGTATTGTACGTAATACATAAACCAGACATTTTTAAGTCATATCTATGGTTTGATTGAACAGGAGTCTTGGTAGAAAGTAAAAGTAAAGTAAAATACAATAAAGGGGGAAATGATTCCTCCCTTCAAGGCTCTACAGCCTCCCGTCTACTGGGACAACACAAGGGCATGTATTGACTTCATATTCGTATAAATGTCCTAGATTTTCACTGTTTGAGTTGTGTTAAAATTGGCTTATCAGACTTTCAGATACTGACAAAAGTTAATCATTTTGATAATGAATTAAACTGCGTGGTCTGAGAGTCTTGGACAAATAGAAGCAGTTTAGGCCAAATGTCCGACTAAGCACAAAACTTGAACTTTAGATCCTCTTCAGCTCTTGCCTGAAATAGAACTCTTGAGCTCAAATGATGAATTAAAGATCACCTTTTCTGGTGTCCGTGGGAAAAGTCTGAAGACAGGAAATTTAGTCCTTGCCCATTGTTTCTGTTTGTAATTTCAGATTTCTGTTTGTGCTGCTACATCCAGGTGGAGGAATGTTGTCAGAGTGGGTTTTATTGTGGGAATATATGAGTCTCTTTTCTATTTCCTGTGTGTGTGTGGGTGTGTTTTTTACTGTGCGCACAGGGATTGATTGCAGCTGGCGGTGATCTGGGAGCGACTGAACCACCTGCATCAGATCTGGATCATCACAGACTCCTTTAAGAGGGACGCCATCTCACCACTCAGTTGTCTGACAGTTCTACTGGTCCGTCATCTGAGACCTCTTTGTGGATTAGTCCTGTACTTTGCCACACAGGGTTTGAGATTGATTCTAACGTGCTTCTTGTTTTTGTGTTTGTTTCACTGTGCTCCAGTAGCTGCCCGCACCTGAGCATTTGGGGTTTTTTTTGTATTTCCCTCTCCCTGGAGGATGTGTAACCTGGACTCATGATTGGAAGGAAACAGACTAGACACTGGATTTTCGTTATATTTTTTGAGACTTGGACTCTTATTATTCACTGTGGAAACCTGTTTTTGCGGACTCTTTTTGTTAAATACTATTGGACTCTCTTATCTTTTTGTATTCTGTTTTGTGATTAATTCCCGTTCTTGTGGACACTTTCTGTTAGTACATTTAATACTTTTAGTTATCGTTTCAAGAAAAATAACCTTGGTTCAATTGAAGTTAAATTCAATTTTGCTTTTACGTCTACTCCTCTGCGTTTGGTTTGTTCACGCAAACATGACAAATGTAATGCCTTTTCTCCTCATCATCATCATCACTTTGTATCATATCTTTGCTCCTGAGGATAGAAAGTAGGGCAAGTCATGAGACGATGTGCAGTGAACTTTATCCAGATGACACTGTAATGTGATAATGAAAACACTAGGGATGCGGAAGTATAAATGAACAAATACACATACATATTTATCTGCTTCAGTCATCCACACAGTGTGTGCTCAGTTGTTTCACTCAAATTGTTGACTCTCAAGAATGGCAGTGGACCTTTACTCACATGTTGACAGTGTGGAGAGAGTGACTTCAGTGATAGCTGTGTCCCATCACTGGAGCAAAAGAATTCTCAACATCAGAAAAATTCCTTAACTGAATACTGTACAATCAGGGCAGCCACACTTGATTTCACATCTAACACTAGGAAAATGTTTTTTTTTTTTTCACAGAAATTTATTTTTTAAGGTGAACTAGAATGCAGCATTCATGAAATAAGTAACAAATCATATTCACCCTTTAACAGGGAAAAGGACTTTTTGAACAATGTTATCCGTAGTAAAAATGTGCTGGTATGTCTGCAGGGCAATGCCAACATGACACAACACTGCATTAAGAATAAAAGCGATGACGTATACTTGAATAATTAAACAGAAAGGTGACTGGATGAGAACCACGGCCAATGTAACAGTAGCAGTAACACACCTCTCTACTCACGTGTTTGTAAGAGCAGAACTTACAAAAGCTCTTTGTAAGGTCCTTTTCACTCTGCACCAACTTTGAAATCACACACACTGACATGTATAGTGTTAAAGCTTACACAATAGCACCTATACATGCACACACACACTTTTCAATCCCCAACAGCAGCGATAATGTCGCTCTTTCTGAAACACAGTGGAACCTCATTCAGCTGCAACAAAAGAGTGTGGCCTGCATTTGAAGAGACTCATTTCTTTGTCCTTACCTTCCCTGAGATTGAGCGATGTGCTTTTTTTTCCAGCGGTTAAGTGTGGTAATTTATTTCTGTTATGTGTGTTGCTATCATCTGTAGCTGGGGGGGCTGTGGGTCTGTGGGATGGGGGGGTTGGCTAAGACAGAGCCATGTAATGAATTATTCAAGCTTCAGCCTTACTTTATTTGAAGGTGAGCGCTTTCTCGCAATCTGCACAGCAAAGCAGAGTGTACTGAAGGGTTTGTGTATGTGCACCGGGGAGTACACACTGTACAACACAGACTAAATAAGCACAGGGACACGTTAATACTTGTGAACAAAAGCAGTTTTGATTTTGGAGTCACGAGATTTGAAATATGTGGAAAAAAAAATCGCCAGATGACTTTTCCGTAGACAGACAGGCTGTTTCAGACACTGTCCACCACGACAATGGTGGCAGTGACAGGCTGCTGCACCATGGGAAATGACTCACTATACGCTTTCTTTCAGTCACTCATCACCTGGTGCACAAAGCTACACACCGCTGAAGACACAGAAAGCTGAACGGGGGAAATACGTTACTACATTACATTTAATATGCAAAGTACTGTTTTCAGGGTCTTTTAACTGCACCTAACTTTTTACAGCATTTTAAAGTGTTGCGACCAATGTCTCATGCTTGAGTGAAGTGTCCGTAACTGAACAATCTCCATGATAAGATAAACACAGATGTAGGTACACTTCAGGAGCAATGAGTGAGAAATCTTTTCTTTGTTTTTTTTTCTGTCACAGGGTAATATAATTTAGTTCTAATTTCATATATTCCAAAAAAAATGCACCTAATATTTTAATGACAGTATTGAAAAATGAAGAGCTGGTAAAATATGCCAAAGATACAGAGCCATTGGATTGTGGAGATTTCCACTGATAATGCTTAAAGCAACAGTCAGGCAGATGAATATGATCACTATAGAGAGGCAGTGAGTCATTTTGCCGGTCATCCATGGTGATGGGAACTGACACCACGGGGCCTCTGACCAAAGCACCACAACACGGTGAGATGAGATCCGCTAAGAGACAACTCTCCAGTTAAGGAAAGTGACAGGGTTCTTAAAGATGGAGACAGTGCTGTTGTTTTCATTACGGGACATGGCTCCAAACGAAAAGAATAGACTTTGATGCTGAAATTTCTCTACATAGTTTGATTCTGAGGTTTGTGGAGGCCTAGAATTATGTGACGTTATCTTCTTTGCCATGTTGGCCGTTTGTTGATCGGTTCAGACTACTGTCACAGTTCTGACCTTGTCTGGATGAGTCTAAACAGACCTTTAGTGCAGCTACTGACAACACAAGCCATCCATACAAACAAAGGGGATTCAGGGCTTCACTGCAACTGTTTTCTGTGTGTGACATGGTGCGAATGTGACACTGGCTATGATGATGCCAGTATGCAAACCTATATATGATATGATACGATAGAACTTTATTAATCCCTCGGGAAGGTTCCTCTGGGAAATTAGTGTTCCAGCACAGTCCACCATATAATACACAATAAACACAGAGTAAAACAAAATATACAATACAACACAGAATAAAACAGTATGTGTATATATGAATATATAAATATATATACGATACCCCCACAATATAGACAAATATTTTGGCACAGCCAAACACACAGACAGACTTTGTGCTAGTGGAGCAAAGGAGTTTTTAAGTCTATTAGTCCATGATTTGGGGAGAAGTAGCCTGTTGCTGAAGAGAATTCTCTGGTTGGTGATGACAGTGTGGAGAGGGTGTGTGTCACTGTCCAGGGTATAGATGCAAACCTTTATAATTGATTGTGTGTCAGAGTCTGTGGACGACTGTGTATATTTGTTGTTACATTGTGGTGCATGCAACATTTGTCTCCTTAAAATTGAACTTAAAATAAAAAAAAATAACATTTTTTTAATTAAAAATAATAATAAATAATAATAATAATCATAAATTAATTTTTATTAATTAAAAAAATGTTTTAAATTGAAATTTTTGTTTTATTTTTAAGAGTAACGCAAAGCTATACACTTTGAACGCTATTTGATTTGTAAGAAATCAATCAAGGAATTTATATACGAGACAGAGCAGAATTACAGAAGAAATAAAAGAACATCATATACATCGCTAGAGAGAGTGCAGTTGAAGTCCTGTGTGGATGTTTTCGTCGTGCAGAGCTGAGGCCCACAGAACATCTGCACCTCCTCTGACTGCATTAAGGAGGGATCTATCCATCCATGCACATTATGTCATATCCTAGAAACACAGAAGCACACTAAACAGCCTATGGGCTGTGGACATTACACATTCTGTCTGAAAGCCTTAAGGCTCTGTGCTTAACAAGGAGCACAAGGTAACCGCAGGCGAGAAGTGCAGTATATTTCCTATTTACTGAGAGATATTTTTGTTCCTGTAAAGGCAGTGGATACATATGTATATACATAAGCACCATTGAGAATTGTTCATAAACATCTTCAATCACGAATATAGAGAAACATATAAAGCTTAGAGTGAATCTGTTTGGTTAATGATATGTGACATCAATGTCTCATTATATCAACTGTTCAATCCATTATAGGAATTAAAATTGAGCGTCACCGACTTCCATTTTCTCTTTTGGTATCGGGGTGACAGTAGAGTTAATGCCATACAACAGCGCCACACACACAAGTAGACAGACATTTGCATATGCCACAAATCAGTTACTAATTAGTTTTGAGGTCAGGCTGCTTTTGGGTGTTTTATATAATAACTTGACCTAATTGAAGTAAGTACACAAAGGTTTATTTACATACCCAGGAAATTATACACACATAGTGTAATCCCATATTCATAGTTAAAACACAGGGTCCAACCTGAAAAACAGTCTAGACTAATGTAGAGTGTCTTCCTTTGTTTAGTGCTATTGCTTCTAGGTAAATGTGTGCCTTGTAAGAAATCAATCTAAAAAAAAAAAAAAAAACATAACATAAAAATCCCTCCAACTACCCAGTTTCATTTTCATGGCCTCTTACTGTTCTCTGGTTACATTCGTGCGTCCACCTGTGCCATCGGACTCAGTCTGAGGTTTACCCGAGTTTGACGACCTTCATGTGCCTCATCGATCGTCAGTCAAGTGAGACCAATGACTTTTTTTTTCACTAATGAGAGAGGAGGTCAAGAGCCTATGCCACAGTTCTAGAGAGTTATACCATACTGTTAACATACACAAGTGCACACAAGCGGCGTCATAGTTTTATCTGAGATATAAACACACACAAAAGTCATACAAACACTTTTACGGGTACACACCAGCATTTACAGCAGACGAGATGGAGCCGGCATAAATTTGACAGTTTGTCCTTGTTTATCAGGAGGGAGAGCTTTAGTTTCTACACGTGTCTTAGTCCATTATTTAAGTGCATTTGTCCTTTTGTTTTAATTCCTCACTATTTATTTATATCAAGGAGAATTATCTGCACCAGAACAAATGGCCAAAGGCTTAGAAATCCGTCACATTCTTGTAAGAAAAATTAAAAAAGAATTAAATTTCTGCTGTGATTTATAGTGTAAAACCGATGTAAATGTGGTGTAGATGTAGTCTCCCACGGGGGGACATGCACAGCTCAAATCTCAATCTGGACTCCGTGACTCATAGTATGGATTATGCATGCGTGTAAACTATGACGACGATCTGGAAATATGACAATGAATCTGTGCAAGACATGAACAGAAGTCAGAGTGGAGTGATGTGACCTGGATGACTCCTGAAAGCTCGTATCGTTGCCTCTGTCTTCTTGAACATACATATTAGTGATTGCAAACAGGCATCTTAATTCGCATCACTTCTAAATGTAATGAACTCCGTATTAAAGCAACAGAAGTAACTTGTCTGAGCAGCACATTAATAAGTCAGAATGCGTACATTTTAAGATAAAAGATATTCCTTTATTAGTTAAACAATTGTATTGTATTGTTATTAGCCACAGCCTGATAGATCAGTGTGTAAAGTGTGTACTTTATCTTTACCAATTGGAATTTTGTGACTGAAAATATTGATTGATTGATTGATTGATTGATTATGGGCAACATTCGTTAATTACGCTTTGTTGGATTTTAGACATCTGTTTACAAGACTGTGGATATATTATTATGTGCTTTGAGCAGACATTCTCTGTGATTATAGGTGTGTGATGTAATTAGGTGTCCTGAGCTGCTTCCACCAGCGGTCCATACAGCTGAAGACAGTAAATGTTCAACATTCCTCTGGGGGAATGTAACCAGTTCGGCTATAAACTGAACGTTCCCTTTCAGTTTCACAGTGTGCATCTTTGACAGCTTCGGCAGGGGGGAAAATAACCTAAATATAATAATAAATATAAATGTATGGCTGTTTTTGGCAGGTTAGTAAAAGCGCTTTGTATCATTGCTATGCAACAACCACATCACATAGAAAACATCTAAGGCCCATATTATATGTTTATTCAGTGACACAATGGCTTTCATTTACATTGCCATATGTGGTAGAAAACACATTATCAATGCACTGGACCTCTTCTTTTGTCCTTTGTAATAAAAAGATATGCATGTATGTATGAACTAAAATATAAATTATGCTAAAAATATAAATATACAATAAGGAGATTATTTGTTTTTTTCTTCACTGCCAGTGCCTTTTATGTGCTTTTATTAAATGATCAACTACGGAAAAATCAAGTTGAAGAAGATCAGATATTCAGTGAGAGGTAATGTTGCTAAATTTTTCAACAAGTGGCTTCCCTTTCTATCATTCTTTCACTCTCTTCACTCTATTCCTTCTGACTGACGGACCCCTCTTCCTCTTCTTCTTCTTCTCCATTTTAAATGTATTTACTTATTTATTTATTTTTTCTCTTTCCTCTTATTTTATTTACTTATTATTAAATATTTACTTATTTTATTTCATTTAGTCATCCTAGCAGAATTTAGCATTTCCCTTTGGAACAAAAAACTCATTATTTATCTTTTTTATAAGTTAATCCACTCCTTTTTTCGTCTCCTGTTCGGCCCAGTTTTGTTCCTATGGGCCACACAATAAAAATAAAAAAGGAGGTAGACTATGCCTTACTCTTCACCAATCAAGATGTACAGAATCACTAATATGTTCATATTTACCCATTGTTTATTTTTGCACTTTTTATTTATTTTCATTTTAATTTTCATACCTATTGTATAACATATGTGATGCTGTACTCAATGTGCCTTACCTCTTAATACAAATATTTCAAAAAAAAAAAAAAAAACTACGGAAAAATCACGGAATCATCCAACCCAAGTCAGATCTGTCACAGTTTAGTCTGAAATTGACTTGAATTTGAGCTACATTAACCCATAAAGACCCAAACATCTGCCAGTGACCACAACCATCTACAGATCTAATCTGTTTAATACCTGCTCATTATTCAGTCTTACCAATGTAACTGGTGTAAAATTCAGTTATTCATCTTTTCATGTTGATCTGATATGACCCATTTGGACATTTAGAGGAGTAGTTACCATGGAAACACCATCATCTTCTACAACATTGATTTATTTTTGTCTGACTTTGATATTATAATCCATAACCATTTAATCTCAGGTTTTATGAACATCTACATGATCATTAATTAAATATGGGAAAATGCCCAATGTTCACAGAAAAAAAGACAAAATACAGAGGATTATATTTAAATAAATGGTGATAAATCAATTAAGAAAGGTTAGATATAGAAAACATTTCCTTTGGGAACTGACACAATAGAAGCACTGGGTCTTTAGGAGTTAAATGTTTTTCTTTGATTTTTTTTTTCATTTGACAACAACATTACATTACACCACAAAACAATCACATATAATCACTACCAGGCCTCACCCCCCCACCCACACCACCAGGGCCAGAGGCGACAGCCAAAACAACACAAGCAAAACAAGACAAAACAGCACCAGAGAAGACAAAACAGAATGAAAGAAGACAAATCAAGGCACGACACGTCCAGACAAGACAAAACAAAGACAGACACGACAATACCAGACCTTAACTATACAAACTATGCAGAGAGACACATGTTAAACTCATGTCTCCTCCATCCCATACGTGGAGCTGAGTCCATGTGGTGTATATCAGGTATATAGAGCTGAGTCCATGTGGTGTATATCAGGTATATAGAGCTG
>JAPTHA010000002.1:12092622-12104721 GCA_029814585.1 Gymnapogon annona
GGTATATAGAGCTGAGTCCATGTGGTGTATATCAGGTATATAGAGCTGAGTCCATGTGGTGTATATCAGGTATATGGGGCTGAGTCCATGTGGTGTATATCAGGTATATGGGGCTGAGTCCATGTGGTGTACTGGTACATTTCCCAAGTAATTTAAGAATGGTTGCCATATCTTATAGAAGATCCCACTTTTCCTATGCATCCAGTAGGTAATTTCTTCCAGGTTCACACAACTGTTGACTTCTTCTAACCACATGCTGATTGGAAGGTAGGCGTCTAATTTCCATTTTCTAGCAATACATTTTTGGTGACAGTGAGCAGGATTTCAGTCAGTTTCTTAGCCCACTTGGATAGTTTGAGTTTAGTTAGAGTCCCTAGTAGACAGACTTCAGGATTCAGTGGGAATGTAACCCCGTGGATATTAGATAGAGTTTCACACCACCCCCTGCCAAAACCCCTGCAATTTGAAACACTGCCATGTGGAGTGGAGAAATGAGGTGGTACATTATTATTATATTTATGCAGCTTTTGTGGAGTTATATACAACTGATGTTTTTCGTGGTGAAGGGGGCGTTATAGCGATGGCTTGACAGTAAAAATCTGGACCTGTTTCTGCAGTTGATGTGATCTGCAATGATGGAGTTTTACTTTTAACTGTTTCAGTGTATGGTGCAGTTGATTCACTTATTTGTCTTACATAATTAACAGTCTGGGCAGAAAAAAGGTTAATGGTCATTTAAATATTTCTCAAAACCATGACATGTTTGAGTTCACCAGGTTTTTATATCCAGCGGTCCAACCCATACTTCATACAATGATTTACATTCTAAATATATGAAATAAATAAATAGTCCATGCTGCAGTAAAGTTTCTATCGAACTTGTATTTGGCAGAGGAAGTTAGTCAAATCTATATACAGATATTTTATTGGAGTTTGTATTTTCACATGTTAACAGACGGTTGGGTTAGGAGAAGCTCAAAGAGAGTCAAGATGGAAACAGGTAGAGTATGAGAGGAGGAGCAGAGCAACATGCTGACACCTTGACATACAGAGACAGGTAGATGGAATGATTTATAAAGAGCAGTCAGTGAAGGCTGGAAATGATAAAATATGGAGGGAAAGGTCTGATTGAATAGAGTGAACCATAGTGAGACAGTGAGTTATGAAAGAGAGACGGAGACGCAAATAGAATGAGATGAAGAGAGAGATGGTGAGGATGGATGGATGATGGAGGAATAGACGCAGAGGGAAAAGGCAGGGTGGGGGAGAAAGAGGGGTGAGAACAGGGAGATTAGGATGGGTAATCCCTGGCAGATCTAAAAACTGAGCTTTTAAAATTTGGGTTAATACTCCGAAACCTTTGTTTTTTTTTTTTTTTCCTTTCGCGATGATGCACTGGTGGGTCTATTTGGGTGCATTAAGAGGGATGAAGAGTAACATATCAGTTTCTTCTTTCTATCTGCTCAGTGACACCAGCGAAGCTCTGCGGCAAAGTCTCTCGAAACCTCACTTTACGTCTTAGAATTTAACCCATAAAATCCTAGTGTTTCTTTTGTGGCAGTTCCAAAACATTCTCTCTATTTAACCCTTCTTAAGTGATTTATCACCATTCATTCTAATATTATCCTCAGTATTTTGCGTTTTGTCAATATAAATCATATGTTTTACTGTATTTAATTTGCTGATTATGTAGCTGTTCATTAAAGATCAGGATAAAGTTGAGGTTTATCAAATCAAAAACAGAAAAACTGAAGAAAAAATTACTTTCACTAGAAAATCATTGACTGGACATAAATCCATCCACTGTCATTGATTCAACACTATGGGTTTTACTGGTGAATCAATGTTGCAGTACATGACAGCATTTACATGGTAACTATTGAGCCTCTAAAGGTCCAATTGGGTCATATCTGATGACCACGAAAAGATGAATAACTGTACTTTACACCAATTATTGACATGTATCAATAGGATTAATGGATGAACATGTATTAAACAGTTTAAATCAGTGGTTGCATTTGGTCAATGATGGACGTTTGGGTCTTTATGGATTAAGTTTTAGTCTGGTTTAGTCTCTCAATAGAAGATTCCATCAACTGAATAGGTGCTGTCGATCATCTGTCTTTTACTCAGGCATGCAATCACAGTGCAATTATTTGTTTTAGTGGAACACAACTGGCCTGCATTCCTAATTGACATCAGAAAGCTTTGCAAAAAGCATGACATATTGAGTATTAGGAATTGCGTGCAACACTGGCACAGCCTTAATCACAAAATGCAGTACTGTATAAGTTCACTCAGTGTCATTTATTAACATACTGTATAACCTTTGACATCAACTGTAATGTAATTTTAATTTTGAAAAAAAAAGTTTGTTTTTCATGGATGCTGCAGCTTAAGAGTTATTTTACAGGGTTTACAGAGAGGATTAGGGTGATATTTCATTGATTCTTATAAAACTAAATAAAGTTTATCAAAAGGCCATCTGACAGATGTGTTTATCTGCTGTAGAGGAATGACATGATGAGATCAAGGTGTCTATTTCATCACGTTTGCTGTCAAGAGAAAAGGAACAGCGCAGCATTTACAAATAAAAGAATGTGAAATGTCGTAACCTTCTCCGAGTCGCACCAAAGAGCGTAGTGAAAGGAGACACATCTGACCTGTTGTACAGGAGGATATCAGGGGTCCAGATCTGATCTGACGGGAATCGCAGATTTTGCACCCCGGGGTAGTTGTCTGGATTCCAGCTGAGGTAAACATCTGTCCAGTACTGAGAGGAGGAAAAAGAAATGTTCAGTTCTGGTTTAATTATATTTACTGAAAGTTTACAACATTTAATTAGTGTAACTGGTCACATTAGAAATAATTTGGAGTATAAGCACCCAGTCAGTGATTTGTTCACCGACATTTACATGAACTCAAATAACTGACTTAGACTTAGACTTCCTTTATTGTCATTACACAGACACGCACAGTGAATCTGGTAACAAAATGTCATAGCTTGGAAACAGATAACACAAAATAAATATGGAATACAAAAGTGCAAGATTGCTTGAAGTGAATCCAAAGCCATAAGTGGCTGCGGTGCAATGTGACAACAAAAATTCAACAGTCAATATAAATAAGAAATAAATAAGATGGACAGTAACAATGTAAACAGTACTATAAATAGTGTAAATATTACACACCAATGTAAACAGTACTATAAACAGTGGAAATACCCCACACCAATGTAAACAGTACTATAAAAAGTAATTGTTTATGAATGTTTATAAAAACTGTATGAAAACATGTACATATAGAAGCAAAAGCTACAAATATAAATGTTACAATTCAGCTGCACTTCTCATCCTGCTGATGATAGTCACACTGTTCAGTGTTTATAGCTTTAAAGCCTCTTTATGGATGAATGCAAACTAGGAACTAATTTTTCTACAGCACTAACTTTCACATTTTACTCATAGACCAGTGAAATTGAACCTATTGCGGCTGACTTTCAGATGTGTCCACCATTCCACCGGGTTTACATCCTTCCAATGCAAATAGCACAGTCTGAATGCAACGTGCATGTTGCTTTGTTTTTTTATGGTGTTGCATATTTTATATTGTATTGCATGAAGCTGTTATTCCATAGCTGGAGGTACAAACTCACTGCTCCCTGAAAAAAAAAAATGAAAAAAACAAACAAACAAAAAAACAACAAGAAAGTGCAGTGGACAGGAAATACAAGTAAATACACCACCATACACTTTCAGAGGTGATGATTAAGATGGATTAGTATTCCATACCATTATCATAACAACGCAGAAAAGAGGAAACAATTTCTTAAGATATGGTTCCTCTTCAAAATCTTATCTGTGTGTTTGGAGCTTTTCTAGCAAGAAGCAAAGATTTTTTTTTTCTGCACAAGACGGCCAGCGCCAAACTAACCTTGTCATATCTGAAAAACCCACAGACTAATTTGCCTGGAGGATATGAATCCGTCTGTGGAATTAACAGTGAAGTTGATTGACACTTAAAGATGCTTCCTAAATATACTGCGGTTCCAGCCCCTTATTCCCCACACAGTCTGCAAGACAATCTGCCAGAAGTGAAGCTCATGAGTCTGCTGATGCAGCATGGGAGAAACTTACCAAGAGTCATCTGTCTCTCTCTCTCTCTCTCTCTCTCTCTCTCTCACACACACTCACACACACAGATGAGCATCTGTATGAATGATGATTGTTCAACATACATCCCTCTATGGCTCATACGGTTCATATATTTCAGGGTTGGTTGTCCTCTATCATCAGTGTACCTGTCTTGTTTTTTCCTTTGCCTTTTTTTTTTCTTTATGTATGTGTGTGTGTGTGTGGGTGTGTGTGTATTTGTCTGTTGTATCTGACCTTGTCCAATGAAAATCTAAATAAAATATTATCAGATAAAAGAAAGGATGATCGTTATGATAGAGTGTGATGATTTCTTGTACCTTTGCACTACAATGTATTTGACTGACCTTTTGCACTGCAGTGAATTTTTTTTTCACCGTGATTTGACACTATTGCTTTCTTTTAATCTATATACTGTTTTGTTTTTGTACCTGCCATCATGCGGAGTTGTCAAACTGACTTTCGCAGTGAATGTTGTTGACAAGGTTTACAGCGACAATGAAATGATTCTGATTCTGATGAACATGTACCTATGAGTACAGAGAAAGCTGCACATCTGACAGATGGGCAAAACCATTGTTTAGGGCTGACTGGATAGACAGTATATATGAGATCAATGCCTTTAGACTGAATTCATGGTGCCTCTGCTCTGATAAAATGTAATATCGTTCACAACTACTTGAAGTCATACACCTTAAGTGGAGAATCAGGTAACACAAGAATGAACTCCAACATCATGGTGATGATCTGCCTCGTCAGATTTTTTCTGTTTCCCACTCACCAGCTGCAGCCAGGCATTGGTCATCAGCACTTGGTTCTTCTCATCCTGAAAAGGAAAACAGAGGAGCATGAAGAGAGTAAAAGAGAGAATGCATTTGTCTTTTTGTTTAAGAGAGCATAAGCAGGACAATCCATATTTAATCAAGTAGAAGGGGCTGTCATAAGCAAGTTTTTTTCACATCCAGAGAACAAACCAGACTGAAAAATTTTGGTGAAACTTGGTTTTTGTAACCAGGGAAGTTTCTTTGGAACCATTTCATAGCAGAGCCGCTTCAAAAATTACGCAGGCCTTTTTAAAATTCACAATATATCCTTGAGGATTTGCAGTATCAACATCACAAAATGAGTTTTTTTTTCTTATCCATCTGCACAACAACCAGCTCTGTGGCGGATCTGTGTGTAAAGATTGTAATCAAAGTGTACACAGACACTTAAACATGGTCTGCAAACGTGACAAACATTATTTTGTAGTAACATTACAATGCAAGTGCACTAATTTGGCACATCACAGAGATGAAGGCAGTTCTGTGTTTGTGTTAAATAAATGGAAAGTCAAGCAGAAAATAAAAAGAAAGTGCTAAACAACAAAAGTTACAAATATTGAAAATATCATTTAAAAGAAGTAGATGGCATGGTAATGTAAGACAAAAACATCATTAACGAATGATGATAGACTCAGGAAAATAGAATTTTTTTAACCTGGATTTAACCTGAATAAAAAATGACTGTGTATTGGTTATTTTCTTCAATTGCAGTTGCAGCATCAAGATTAAATGCCTTTGAGTTTGTACTATACTACCTGACACTCTGATGTGGTTACACCAAACATATCAGAGACATATTTAATGTCAATAATGACATCTACTCTGTAATGAACTAGAATCAATGCACAGATTGTCAATGGCAAGTACTTTTGTTTTAAAAAAAAAAGACAGACTCCTACATGGTCCTCTACCAACTTTCTAGCTGGTGGAGCAACACTTGCATTATTTATAATGTCCAATGTAGCACTGACATCTAATAAAACAAAACTAAAACACACTCTAAGACTGAAAATACTGCTGTTCAGATGTAAGTACTGATAAAACTACAATGAAAATAAAAGTATATGTAGCGTCGTATAATACTTGTAATTGCTGTACGTGGCTGACGTCTCAGTCTTATGTCTGTTAATAATTTTAGGCTCATCAGAAACAGATGTAATGGTTTAGTAAATTCTAAAAGTAATGAAACAGCAATTAAATCACCAGATTTTTGCCTCATAATAAATTCTTGCCTGGATTTGCTGGGGAAAAAGAAGACATCAAATCTAAGCAGGGTCAAGGTTGTTTTTTTGTGTTTTTTTGTGTGTGTTTTTTAATAAAGCTGTTTAAGCCTGTGTCTGTGCATGTGTTTGTCGGTATACTTTCTGTCCTTAGAGTTGAAAATATCTGCACATATGGCAAACACTTAACACTGTAATGTCTTTCTGAAAGCAGATGACCCGTATGATCCAATAAAACACACAGCTGAAGGTAGTGATCAAAATATACGTCTCCTCTGGGGATTTCACGTCCCCCAGTGGCTTGTGTGTTAGCAATTTGTTAAAATGATAAACACAGAAGTGTGGATTGTATAAAATTTATAACCTGAAAATATTATCTTGACTCCTCAATCCAAGGTCAGAGTAACAAAGCGCCTGGAGCCAGCAGACAAATCATCAACACACACACACTCCCGTCCACCCATTAGAAACACTATACACTCCTCATGTGTCAACGACGTTATTCATCACTGACAATATTCCAGTCTTGGTAAAGTTTGTTTACTGGGTATCCATGACAACACACAGCCCGTCTGCTGAAATATTCAATTAAAACAGGTAGAAAACTACTCCAAAGAGGAAAGTAGCACTTAGTCATTAGAGCAGATTATTTTGAACAGTGAGTGTATACACATGAATGGGATTAATGTGGATTTACATTGAAACATACACTATTGACGAAAAAGTTGGATTCATTTGGATTTTTTATTATTGACCAATTCCTCTTTCTATTGCTACTCATACTGTACATAACAGGTAATAACCTTTGACCATGAGCAATGATTACATACTGACTATCCATCAAAAATAAATATCATTAACATAACATTTTCATGTGAAGAATCTATTTTTATTCCAACTTTATAGACAACTGTGCATTCACTGCAAAACTTGAAAAAATTTAACAAATTTTCACAAATTCATTGTTCACTTGAGAGTTTTTGTCTTTATCTCTAAAGAGTTAAAAAAAAAAAAAAAGAGAAGAGGAATTCTGTCATAATGAACAGTCATGACACTGACCAGCTCTAATTAGATCCGAGTTTTTTCTGGGTGAAAGTATGGCTGTGAGTTCAATCGTTAGTGTGCACTGATGAGGAAACTGAATTAATGCTCTGTTTCACCCATGAAAGAAAACATTACGAGGATTTTACGTAGATAGTAATAACTTCTCCTCTTCTGTTTCTACAGACGTGTATCATAACCTACAACATCATCTGTGGACGATATGTTGTAGCTGAGATGATATTTTTCCAAAGTGATTTATGGAAATGCTCGGGTTCACAGTTCATATAATAAAAGAGTGTATATTGAGTCATCATTGATGGGTTTCACTAAAAAAAAAAAAAAGAAGAAACTTCAATGTGGCTTAATTAAACGACGCTTGTTGATGTTTACTGATCTGTAAGCCAGTGTTGACCTCTGACCCCGAGCACCTCCAGCAACTTCATCCCTTTAGCCAAATACAGACACTATCAGCTCCAAGGGTCCAACATGATCGTGGCCAAATTGCAAATACTGACTTGGTAATATTCATCCGCTGACAAGTCATGAGCTTGAACCAACTGCTTTATTACTCCATGGTTCAGAGTCCAAATCATATACAAACAGATCTTTACGGTTGCCAAATCAAAAGTACAACTTTATTTTTGCATTTGCAGAGTCGTACAACTCAGGATGACAGCAGCACGAGAACACATCTGTACAACATCCTGAATAACTCAACAAAGCACAGCAGAAGACAAACGTGCAAACTTGCTTCAGATTACTGGACATGAAACTAAAAAAACAGACGCAGTGCGATTGTTATTTCAGAAACCCAAGCTACGGCTTCATTTGAATTGCATGCAGACTGACTCTGCATCACTTCTTATCTTTTGTTCTTTTTTCCATCAGCGTGTGTAAAACAGGTTGGTCATTTGTTTCTTGTCTATTTTCCTTTCATTTTATCCATGAGCACATGCTTCTTTCCTTCCGTCCTTCTCTCTAGGTCTGTGTGTGCACATTCACTATTCCTGACCTGGAAACATGTTAGCACTATTTGGGTTAAATCTGATGAATAAACATCATGAACATCACTGCTCCCAAAACAACTGGACCATACTGTGATTACCCACCTTGGATTCTCAGTAAGTCACATTTTCTAAAAAGAAAAAAAAAAACTACCATCAATCCTGCATGATGTAATTACAAGTCTTTTTTTTTCTCCACGAAGGCAATAAAACATAATTAGGTGTTAATTTTGAGGAGAAGATCAGTGGGTTGTCTGCAGGCTGAGAAAGATACACAAATTCCAGACATCTAATAGTACCATAGGCCTCTCTTACTCATAAAATAACAGCAAAGCAAGGGTACAACGGTTGTAAATAACATTTTTTCATTCATTGACTTTAATTCTAAGCTCAGGAATGTTGCCTCTTTCTCAGACTGGTTAAACAACAGATACCAAGGACAAACTACCTTTATTTTCCATTGTGAGACCCTGTGGGAAGAACAGACACTGACAAATAAGAACAAACATCTGTCTGGCGAAAACCTGTGGACCAATATATAAACAGGAGGCAAAGTGACACAGCTTTTTGGTGGTTAATAAGTTTAGGCTTCATTTTGGTCCCTATTTACACTTAAGAGCCGTTTTGCTGTTTAGAAAACCAATAAGGATTGCAGAATTGATTTATGGGCCACAGACTGAAGGACGGAGGAAGGAATTAGCATTTTCATGAAATGGGAATGCGTCAAAAGTGTCAAACTCAGGCTGACATGAACCTATGATGGGGCTGAAGTCCTACAGGCGCAGATTGACACGTCTAATCTGTGGTTTAGATCCGATGTGACTGGGGAAAGTAAATAAGCCATGTGCTCTGCATGGGCAGCAGACACTCACTTCAACTGTTAAGAATATTTACCGGTACAACAATGCTCGGCCACCTTTCCTTGGACCTATTAAACCTATTAGACCTATTAGTTACTCTCGGCTTTGGATTCATTTCAGCAACTGTGCACTTTTATATTTCCATATTTATTTGGGTTATCAGCTGACAATCTATGACATTTCGTTACACCAGATTCATTGTGTGTGTCTGTGTAATGACAATAAAGGAAGTCTAAGTCTAAAACTAATTAAACATTAGCACCTATAAGTGAAATAAAGACATGATGTTTCTATCAATTTAGGATGTGCAACCAATGATAGAACAAAAGAAAAATCGCCATTAAAGAGAGATTTGCTTAAAGAATAGAATCTTAAAGTCTCCAGTGTGTGTGTGTGTGTGTGTGTGTGTGTGCGTATTTGTATGGATACATGTATTTGTGTGTCTGACAGAAATGATCTCATTGCAGCCCAGTGGGTCTTTATGTAATAGAAGTCAATCAGCAGGATTGTATTACTTCAACACTCATTCAGCACTGGTTCAAAAGCACAAACCTCCTGCTGAATGGCATCATAAACACCTACAATATAAATTATGCAGCAACCTCCTAAATAGTTTCAGTTTCCATTACATGTCAAACTGTTTGTCCAATGAAAGACAAAGATTCCTGCTCTCTCAAAAACTCTGCGCCGCCCAAACTCTGCCCTCCGCCTCAAATACAAACATACAAGAGCAACAAAACGGAGCCTCACCACGTCTATAATCTGCAGCAGCGTGAGGCCCAGCTCCACCAGGATAGGGGCTGAATCATTGACTACAGGTCTCTCCAGGCGGTTGTAGTTAGACAGGAGGTCCCTGTAAAGCTTCCTCTGGTGCTCCCCCTGCAGGGATCCTGAGGGGAAAAAGAGCAAGAGGGTTTGTTTTGTGTGATGGACTTTTTTTTCTTTTTTTTTTTTTTTAAACTTTCAAGGTGAAAACAAGTCACAACAGAATGTTTGATGAAACACCCGCCCCAGGGGATTATGTGCTCAGACCTCTCTAATGCAGGCAAAAGAGCCTACATTATTCAAATACCTGAGTTGGTATTTGAATAAAATATAGCGAGAGGCAAAACAACTGATCACGACAGTTCAAATAAGGTTAAATGAAAGTGGTCTCCGCTCCCACTGACCAAACAAACACTTCAATCTCTACAGAGACACCGGTTCCATTGGCTAATGAAGATTGTATGATGTAGTCAGATCCACCCTCCTAGTCAATATAAATAGTGTGTGGAGGTCACTCTGTGATTTACAGACATCCACAGCAGTATTTTGATTTGCATTTTTAAATCATAAATCTAATGCTGGAGCAGAAGAGGATTTTTTTTTTTTTTTAAATGTTCTCAATTCTTTGGCTTGAATTACCCTTGTCCTGCAAATTGTTCCTTGGATCGTATACTTGTGTACTGACACTGAATTCTAATCCAGAAAAGTAACTTTAATTGTCTCTGTAACCTTTTACCCTTCCTGCGTTGGCACCAACGCTACAGGGAAATGATAATACACCTGGAAAATTCCACCACAGGTTGTCCTCGTGCTGTATTCAGTGTGAGCTGCGTAGTGATTCCTATGGATGCCACAGATGAGAAAGGTCATTTGTTGAAGTTTTTGCTAAATAGCTGTTTAGGTAAACATGTGCTGACGCCTGCATGCACCTCAAGACTGCAACGCACACACAAATAGTGACAGTTTGCGAGTCAGGGTAGTGTTACAGTCCAGGGTGATTAAGATGATGCGTTTGTTGGCCCGACACTCGTCACCATTATTGATCCTCAGTACCTCACCTTCCACACATATTTAGCACCACTCATTTGTCCCAAAATAAAGGGACACAAACACAAAAGAAAATCTGACCAAGTTAACACACCAATAATTAATGTCACCATATTCATCAATATTAACTGTGTTCATTTCAGTTCCATATTCACTATAGTAAGAAAATGTTGGAAAAGGAACCGTTGTGGGATTTAAAAAACTTGCTTTCTTTTGTTTGACGTGTTTTTTGGATTGGAACAGGTACATACTAATCATCCCAATATCTATTTTTTTTAACTCTTTGATGCATAAATGATGATTCGATAAACCTTTATTTGTCCCACTCAGGGAAATTAAAAAAAAAAGATATTTCATGATAACCTACTCCAGGATTTCTTTGTGACTGTGACATAAAGACTCATTAAAATAGAAAACAACCTTTTAATAACTGTCCACAGTAGTGACAACTGTATTAAAACCAAGCAGCTTACATATGCAACACCAACACATACTGGTAAAAACTGGCACAAAAATATAGAGTTGTTCACACAGAGTCATAAATCAACACCTCTATTGTACATTTCCAACCTGTCAGTGCCAGACAGACACCACATGTGCTCAGCAGGTCATCCTCATCTGCAGCGTAGTGACGCCCTCGTAAAAAAAGTGAAGTCTATACGACTGAAAAAGTACAGTCATGGAAGGAGGAGGTGAAAAGAAACAAGACTTTAAAAGACACAGAACAAAGAAAAAGAGTGAAAAAATGACATGGATAAAGATAGGTACGTGGTGTCTGCGAGAAATAAAAAGTGTGTATTACAGAATGAGGAGGAGGGGGGAGAGCCCTGTAAAGCAGTGAAGGACAGAGGAGTGTGCCTGTGGCCCGGTACGCCTCTGATTGACCCATTAAGGTTGTAATGAAGAGAGTTATAGGACTGAGCCGGAGGTCAGAGAAAGAGGAGCTACATGAAGCTGCTCAGCAAAGCAAAATCCATTTCCCTCCACCCAGAGGAGGCACACCAACGCCTATGAACATCTCTGGCTTTACTTTCTCAACTCACATATCCACATACAGTACAGGCCAAAAGTTTGGACACACCTTCTCATTTCAATGCATTTTCTTTTTTTTCATGACTTTATTTTCATGACTATTTCATACTACACCTCTGGGAACTCCTTCCAGACTGTTGGAAAACCATTTC
>JAPTHA010000002.1:12197198-12208041 GCA_029814585.1 Gymnapogon annona
AGTACACATAATAAAATGCTCTTATAGTATATTTCTTTTTGGTAAGGGTTTCTTATTTTATGCTTTTATAAAATTTGAATTGTGCCACCATTTATATGTTTATCCATTTAAAATATAGTTTTAGGAGCCCAGAAAGTTGCAAAGATGTTAGACGCATCTAGTTTTGTTGTAAACAGCTCAACAGGCTGCATTTCTCCGTTGACCAAAGCAGCCACTGACTATATTTTGCATCAAAAATTGAGTGTGAGGTGGAGAAGTGTGAAAACGACATGACTACAGGCCTGAACCCATCATCTACTGCGACAGCTCTGAACAGTTTTTGGTGACTTTCCAATTTTATGGTGTGTAATTTTTCTATTTGCATATTTTCACAGTTTGACAACACATTCCTACTTTCTTGACTTGTGAAAATTATCCTTTAAATGGACACACATCATATATTTGATTGAAAGAGGATCATATAACTACTTGTCTCTGACTGTTGACTGGGGTACTGGAAATAAAGTCTTGTGCCCCCCACCACAAGAGGCGGGACTTCACCTGTCTCCAATGATCTCCAATAATCTGATGGTAAAACACAACGATGATTAAAAATTGACTGAAAATAATGTGTGTTTATATAACTGGGTTAAATACTGTAGCATAAAGTGTCCAGTCAATGCATATTTGACTCATCAGGATTCACTGGTTGCTTTCATTTCCCTTTATTGATGCAGTCATCAGGTCCATGACAGTCCTTTTACTACAATTCTCAGCCTTTAAGAACTCACACAACATGACTGCAAGGTGGGATGAAAAAATAAAAAAAAAAAAGTTTCATTCCATCCACTCAGAGCACAAAGTGACGCGCTAACAACTGAGCACGGCTGGATGAGTACAGTACACCTTGCTTAACATTGGTAGCAGTGACAGACAAGTGCATCATGACAGGTACGGTCTGGACGGGGATTCAAGTAACGTTTCTGAGAACAGGCCCGCAACAATCAAGCATAGTATCAGCACAGCAGAATGCAATAGAGAGCCAGTGAAGAGCACAACCGTTTGGCTAATTTGCTCCAGGTCAGTGTATAAAATACTTACAATATTATTGCTGCTGGTTTCCATGGCGATTGATGCTGACAAACACGCTGGACGAAGACCAGCGTTCTGTACCGTTAAAAGAATCTGGGCGGGCAGCAACAGTTCCATGTCATTGGTTTTAGTTTTGTTTTGTTTTTTTTATTATTGTTATTATTTTGTCATTTCTAGCTGCTTCTAAACAACACAACAGCAGCACAGCGAGAATTTTACGGGTCCGTTAAGTCAAGCCAGAGCCCGAACCGTGTGGTTTAAGTGAAGGTAAAAAACAGCCCACGCACGCTCATTAAAGATTTAGACAGAACAACAATAAGACCACGACATGTTTAACATCCCTTCTAGCTCTCCTTCTCAAGGCAAATATTAGAAATTCATACAATTTGTGTGCTATTGGCAAAAGGACAAAGGGAGGTGATGTTCTGACACAAAGGGAAAGAGGTGTCGACGTGAGGTCCGATATCTGCTCGTGTGCTTCAGAGGCTTTGTTCATCTTTGAGCTCTTTGTTTCTCAGTTAACTTAAAAAGAACTAAAACACTATATTAGTTTAGAGGCAGAAAGAGAGAAATATATGGCAAAAAAAAAAAAAGAAAACAGATCCTGATGAAAAAAAAATAAAGTCCTGAGTTGTTTTTGTCTGGGTAGATCTTTGGGATCAGGGATTGATACGTTTTAGGTTTCACCAAAAAGTAGAATATTTCCTCTAGAAAGCGCTACATCTAAACTGTTGGAGAGCTGCACTGGTTCCCAAGGAACGATTACAGACCGGTGTTCAGTCTCGTTTCATATTAAAATCTTTAAACATTGCTACTATACAACTGTCACCAGCGTTGGCAGAACTGGACGGCCAAAATGAGACCCGTATTGCAATAAATCACAGTAAAATGACAATAAATGAATCCAAGTCCCTTTCTGGTCAATATATATTAGCTTTGCAGAGGATGTAACTGGCAGGGGATGCAAGAAAAAAATAGGAGAGGAGGTGGAATCAGAAGTCAAAAGTATATGGTCATTATTTCCCAGTGACAGTGCAGTGCCAGTACAGTGTTAAAAGGATCTCAGAGCTCTGTTTCTGGAGGGACTCAAACATCTGCATGGCTCACGTTGACAGGAAAAGTCACATGTCAGTTATGGTCCATGTCCTCGATGATGGGGGTGTTGTAACTCTGAAACAATGGCTGCATGAAGAGGCCAACCGTCCCCACAACGCACACCAGAACAAAAATCCACAGGAAGAGACGGTCGATCACCATGGCAACGTATTTCCAATCTTCAATTATCTGCACACACAGACAGACAGCAGATGTTGTTAGCATTTATTAACCAGTGGCTGAAAGGTTTTGAGCAGTACATGCCAGTGGAGGCATTTCAACTTATGTGAAATTTTGTCTCTGCTGACTATGAAAGTGATAAGTTACAAAATAATAATAATAATAATAAATCACACTCCGAATGCACGACAGACCACATGGGGAAAAATTCAAAGAGATGTAAAGTTTTGTACAAAACACAAAATATCACTGCTAATGAATGAAAGGCTATGCTTTCTTATTGTATTTTTTATGAATTTTTTTTATTACTTTTATTCATTTTATTTTTTTTGAGTTTATTGGTTTTATATTGGATCTTGTGACTGTAATCAAGCTGAATTTAATTGAATTGAAGCCAGATAGTAGTGGAACTCGTACATAAACCTTATACAAGCCTACAGATAATAAAAACAATGCTATCGTTTCTGCATATTTGACTTTTCTGCATCTGTGAACCAAGACTATGATTCCTAGCAAGACTTTGTCATTTGTCTGTACGTCAACATTATAGAATTTCAACAAACTACAAAATTACTGTAGAAAATGGTTGGGACAGTTGCTTAATATATATCCTTACTCCAATGCATTTTTAGACTAATGCAATAACAGTTGGTGAGGGGTAGGCAAACTACATTTTTAATATACTGTAAGAGTTACTTTATGATCTTTGAGAGCTTCACTGTATTAAATCTTTTTCAGCTTTTCCTAACCATACAAATTATTATATCTGTTACATATTTATGCATAAGCACGACACTTAAACATATTTTTGGTGCATAAATATTATGCGCTTGTGTGTTGTATATGATCCCCTCGACAGTGACGTCATTTACAGATTCTCTCTTCTGTTCATTCCTTTCTATTCAGTCACTGACATTTCAAGTTGCTCTTCTATTACCTCGTACGTGATTATAAAGACTTTTGGAAGTGGATAGACTTTATAAATAAAGCAACAATTTGTTTCTAAATATGAAAAAAAAGCTGACCCTAGCAAATGTTAGCAAGGGAGCAAACTAATGTAAGTAATGTAATAATAATTTGCCACACTAGATTATTACTTATTACTGATATATAATCTGACTGACGCGTTTGTTTCACATCTTTATATCTCATTTGGTTCATCAGTCCTGCATCTGTGTTGTCCAGTTCAGCTTAGGTTAAATAAAGAAATAATGCATATTATTGACATGCATCATTGCTTTATTTATTATTTATTTAGATGATATGATATCAAACACACGCAGACATGCACAATGTAAAGTGATGTGAATACATAAGACAGTTAAAATCACAGTCTTCTGCAGTTAAAACTCTGTGGAGACTATGAAACATAGTTGAAATTACTATATTTTGGTTAAATCAATTATTTAGTTCCTTAAATCGAAAAGAAAGAGGTAAGAGTAAAACAAGAAGACTTCAACTATTTGAGCTAGAAACTGGTTCCAATTTAACATGAGGAAGAGTTTATTGCAGTCGTACGTGACAGACTTCATTTACCAATAGATTTGTCACATATAAAGAATATTGAATTCATTCATCTCTAATGTTTTTGATAATAGAATGGCTGTTGGTGACATTCCTTTCAGTAAAGTCCAGTCTGTATCTGGGCTTAAACCAGTGTTTCCTGTACCCACCCCCTCATCGTCATCCTCACTCTTCATTTTCTCAGCAATGTAGCGCACTCCGTCCACAGCGTCCTCCACGTCAATGTTGGACTTGAGCGTCATCCGTTTCCTGAACTCCGTGTTTTCTGACAAGCTGTTGAACTTCCAGCCGTAGCATTTGGCCGAGTCCTCATTGACGTAAAAGGAGGAGGATGAATCCGCCATTCCTGGAGGACTCCCAGGCCCCCCGTCCATGCCACGCTTCTGCTCAGAGTATGATCTCTGCTGGTGTTTTTTCCGGAATCTCTCACGTATGTTGGAGCTGCCGGGTCGCCGCATAAAGAGGTAGGAAGGGAGTCTGTACAGGAAGACACGCTTGACCCATGCAGGCATGGTGTGGGTACTGGGGGATCGATGGTGAACGTTAAGTACGCAGACGCTGGTGACGATGGAGAACGTGACGAGCACCATCGTGAACATCAGATACTTCCCGATCAGAGGCACTGCTAGAGATGTAGGTGGCACAATCTTGGAGATTAGAAGTAAAAACACAGTCAGGGCCAGGAGCACAGAGATGCAGAGGGTCATCTTCTCACCACAGTCTGACGGGAGGTAGAAGACCAGAATAGCCAGGGAGGTGATCAGGATACAGGGGATGATCAGGTTGATGGTGTAGAACAGAGGTTTTCTCCTGATAATAAAGTCATAGGTGATATCCAGATACCTGATGTCATTGGGGTCTTCGTTTTTGCGTCCAGGCAGGGAAACAATATCCCACTCGCCGCTGGGTTTGAAGTCGTCCCGACTGGCGAAATCACTGAGCAGGATGAGATCAATCTCGGTGTGGTCGTAGGTCCAGGAGCGGAATTTGAGGGTGCAGTTCTGCTGGTCAAAGGGGAAATCACGCACTTCAATTTTGCAGGCAGACTTGTAGATGGCTGGTGGAAGCCACGCCACCTCGCCGTTATTGGAGACCACAGCATTGGAGTAGAAGGACACTTCATAGGTCCCATCAGCACTGGAAATAGAAAAATAACACAAAACACAGTTAAATGAGTTAAGGTATGGACCGGTAGGACTGCATGTGATATTGATCATGATACTGGTAATGCTGCTGTGGTGAGTTTTCTGTGTATGTCTGTGCAAGGTATTACTGTTCTACTATACCAGTCCTTCTCAATGCAATTGGATGTCATCCAGGGTGACCACCCCAAAACTGTGAAAAAAAGATAAAACCTATTTTTCACAGTTTTAGGGCGGTCACTCCAGATGACATCCAAAAGTGGCCACACGACAACGACCAGTGCCTCTGGTGCCTCTGGACCAGTGCAGATGTTTTTCCAGTTGCAACACTGTTTGGGTGGAGGTTGCAAAATCTGAAGTTTGAGCACCACCACGTTACACTGTGATTACATGTCAATGTTGCGTCTGCAAACCGGCTCCCAACACTTAAAAGCTTTAAGATGCTCTGTTTCCTTTGTCTACAGCGGTGACACATGCAACAGTTATGTCTGACACAAGTTATAAGCTGTAGAAAAGCCCAGCTGGGGACAGACCTCAACAGCTGCACCCACGCTCCTCAAATCTGCTGAGACTGACTTTTTTTTCATCATCTCAGCAGGGCTACCAGTGATGCATTATAGATAAGTGGCCTATCAATTATAAATCAGGTCAGGAATGCAACCATCACACTTGGTCTCTAATGCTTTGGGGTGCACTGAATATGCAGACTAATTAAAAATGCAGAGGATGCACCTGCTTACTGCAACCTCTGGTCCCCCACACTTGGCCAGCGACCTCAACGTGAAGTCGTCCAGAACTGCTGATCATCTCATATCATTTTGCCCCTTAAGCCATCCTGCTTTGTGTGCGGTCTTCAGCTGACCAGTAATCAGTCATAATAAAAGATGAATGTCTACTAGAGCTGTGTAAACACTGGGACATACACTTCTGACCCAAACGCAAACACTGCACGTCCACACTATTTCAATCAAACTGACAAATAATCAATCTTTCCAGAACACTATTGTCAAATATTGGACACTTTTTAGGAACCAGAGCTGTACCTCTGGGATGGCAGATGGCAGCAGTTTTTATTTTCCAAGCATACGAGAGAGGACTACATTCTTTAAGACCGGGATGTAAGACAGTCTGTAATGAAATGTACTGAAAACTGTGTTTACTGCAAAGTGTTCTTTTACTGGTTGTGCTCATAACCATGTGAAGCGGTTGTGTTCGACACATTTTTTGCTTTAAATGGTGAGTAATAAAACTGTAAAAGTAACTGAGCCATAACCATTTTCCCCGGACAATTTATTATGCGCTCGATATACAGTCCTGTAGTAACAAACTGGACTAGATCAATATAAACCCAGAATTTTCTGATCCGGTGGTAATTTAATCCAGAGAAGAAATGGACAAGTCATGTATTTCCTAGACTTTGACAGTTGAAGCCAATAAATTCATTTTTAATTTTTATATAAAGTGAAGCCTCTTCATGTCAATATTTTGAGCAAGTTGTATTTTACAGTCATATTCGTGACAACTTTCAAATAATTTTTTCCTCTACGCTGAACATTTGCTGGACTGAGTGAGAAGTCATGCACGAAGACAAGGCCCTATTTTATTTTGTAAGATTTTATATTATTCTTTTGTGTCACTTTAAAGTGGAATTACAGACCTTGAAGATGCTCAAAAACTCACCAAATTTTCCACGGATGTCAGGTCTGGTGAAAATCTTCATAAAATATAAAATATGATACCCATAGGTAAAAAAAAATGCCCCTAGTGGCAAGTAGGAGTGTCAACATGTTTGTCACGTCAAGCCTGACAAATCACACAGGTACCCATGAGGTCATTCCAACAGGAAGTTAATGATTTGCTTTCACTGTTAAATGCTCTAATCTCTGATCGTTATGTCATAGAGAAAAGAAACTAATGCCAAAATGTTTGTCTGATCCATCTCTAAAAACCACATACTGACACATGAGCTAACTCCAACAGGAAGTTCTCATCTGCTTTTCAGTGTAGAATTTAAAAACCACATCTCCTCTGAGGCCATTTATTATATTGGCTTCTAAATGGCAACAAAGAGAGTAAACCCTTAACATGAAAATAATCTTGGAACTTTGTAATAATTGTTTTATTTTTCGATTTTTTTAGAAGCCCTGAAAGTTGCAACATCCAGAGCTGCGGAACTCCAGACTTTCCCCCCACGCACAAGTGTCCTGTGCAAAACTTTTTCTGATACGATGAATGGTAATGGATTAATCACAGTTTGTTGATTACTACACACTTTCCACTTTAAACTGCTATTTGTCCTCTTCAGCATACTAAAAACTCATCAAATTTGCCATGCATGTGTCATATCTAGTAAACAAAGCGTTCACAAGACTCTCCACAATCCTCAAGTGGAATAATTGTAACTGTTATTAGAGCCATCAGTTGTGATCATGGTTCTGTTCACAGTGCCGTCACAAGTTGGATGAATTGTCTGTATATATTCCGTCCACGTGTCTTCTAGCATCTCAATGTCTTTTTGACTCAAGGTAATTATGTTAACAGTTCTTATTTTCCCTGTATGATCCGCCAGACGGAGCACTTCATTATTAAACCGATTAAAACCCTACTACATTGTATACCTGTAGAATACGCGCAGCCTTATAACCACCACAAGCAATGTCGCGATTTTAAGTCTCCAGATCATATTGAAACCACATCAGCAAGTATATACCCATTTTTAAGCATTTACCTGTTGACACGCCAACATTAGCCATGATTTAATAAATCACGATGATTTAATGAATCACAATGATTTAATCAGATTAGTGTAGTTTATCAAGTTGTCCGCCAGAGGACACAGTTCATTATTTAAATTAGGGAGTTGAATGCGGTGCGAGGTCTCGCCCACTGCTGTTTACAGGTTAATATTATCCTTTGCATTCTGCAGCAAAAACAAAGAATTCTATGTGGATGTTCAGAAAAACTCAGCGTAAATTCTAAAGTGGCATATATTATCTATCTACTGAAATAAAATGTCTAAACCCCGTTGATCCATTAATCCTAACAATGCATGTCAATAATTGGTGTAAAATACAATTATTCATCTTGTCATCACCATCAGATATGACCCATTTGGATGTTCAGAGGCTCTGTAATTACCGTGGGAACACCTTCATTCTTCTACAACATTGATTGACCAGTAAAACCCATGGAGTTGAATCACTGACAGTGGATGGACACACTGGGTTTATGTTTAACTGATGATATATTTGTTGAATAGGTCACTTTTTATTGAGATTTGTCTGTTTTTAATACAATAACCCTGCATAATAAGCTGAGATTATATTAACTTCATAATCAGTGAATTACATAGAGGATGATACCAGATTTATAGTTGAAATGCAAAATACAGAACACAATATTACTGATGTGGTCTGGTGTGACTTACTTGTTGTAGAGGACAATGTCTGGCAGCCAAATGTGTTGTGACGGGAGGCGGATTTTCTTGATTCCGTCATATTCCTCTGGGTCCCACATCAGTCTGTAATCATTCCACACCTGATGAAGACGTGCACACAGACAGAGGCGTCAGTGGATACTAACAACACTGGTCCAGGCAAATTTATTTGTATAGCACAATTCACAGTGTTTTACAGACATTGCAATCATTAAAATCCATTTCAAAAGAAAAAGAAAGAAAAGCAAAAGAAGATTATACCAGTAAAAGAGTAAAATAATGTCAAGAGCAATGAAATATGTTGAGTCTAAATAAAAGTGAAGGTGGGAGCAAACGAATGTTTTCAAGCCTGTTTTGAATGAGTGAACAGTTGGTGCAGAGCTCAGGTGTGAGTGTTCCACAGGCGAGGAGCTGAGTAAGAACTCAAAGAGGCTTCACTTTGTTTGGTTCTGATTCTGGGAACACACAGTAGAGCTGTCTCTGATGACCTGAGGGCTCTGGATGCTTCATATGGAGTTAATAAGGCTAGAATACATTTTGGTCCAAAACCATTTAGTGCTTTGTACACCAACAGAAAGATTTTAAAGTCTATTCTCTACCTCACAGGTAGCCAATGTAGTGACCTGGGCACTGGTCTAATATCCTCCATTTTCCTGTTGTTTGTAAGAACTCTTGCTGCAGCATTCTGGATCAACTGGAGTGACCAGTAAAGACGGGATTACAATAGTCCAATCTACTGAAAATAAACGCGTGAACAAGTGTCTTCTTTGGACAGAAATCCCTTGATTCTGGTGATATTTTCAGGTGGTAATAAGCCAATTTTAGTAATGAGTTTTAGACGGTTGCTAAAATTGACACTACACCCAACCCGAAACATGCACAAAATCGTATCAGTGAGTGTGTTTAATGACTACTGCGTCAGATACTTGACAAACAAACATTTACACAAAGACCAGAGCAAGAGGACACGCAGGGAGACAAACCTGAGTCAGCCAACAGTTGGTGGTCATTATCTGCTCCCTCTCATTCTGAAACACACACAAACAGGGTAAAGGATGAAAACACAACTGTAGCATTTAGCACACACAGGCTCCCGCTGA
Organism: Gymnapogon annona; assembly: GCA_029814585.1. Lineage (NCBI taxonomy): Eukaryota > Metazoa > Chordata > Actinopteri > Kurtiformes > Apogonidae > Gymnapogon > Gymnapogon annona. The sequence continues at coordinate 12,206,747 of JAPTHA010000002.1, forward strand.
TGTCCCATTACAAAAACCATCTCATACTGACAGACATTACCAGATTCTGTAGAAACACATTAAACACTTGAGCACAAATTGGTGTGTGGTTTTCTTATTATGTAAAGATGCCAAATAAAAAGCAGGGGACAACGACTTATCGGATTGAGGTCAACATAAACTAATGAAGGTCAATTATTGTATTCGATTTTTTATTCAAATTTAATACAACTGCCCGTCTTGATGGGAATAGATTGCACTAATTCAGCCACAACAGGAAGAAGACAGTATTTAAAAGCAATCCACTGAAAGGCTATAGCACTTTTACTTTAAAGAGTGTTATGTTTGTATAAAAGCACAATATAGTACATGCAACAACGCCAATGTGAGCGCATCAAAACAACCACTTCTACTTAAACAGAGATGGTTACATACAAAACCCTATTTCAAACACAAACATTCTTCAGATGAAGGCCAGGTACCTCCTGCAGCTGAGGAAGTAAAGGTCAGGGGTCATTGTTTGAGGAAATACAGAAAGTTGCCAAATAATAGTTAGAATATTGGAGTTGTAGTTCATAGGCATCAGTTAACATCAAACCCCAGACACAGATGGAGGTGCAGAGGCAGCTGTGTGCAGGAGTGTGTGTTCGGTTACATATCACAGATCAGGTCTTGCTTTTGACAGGATCAGAAGTGACAGCACTGTTGAAATATGCCAGAAAACTCCTCTGTTTATTCATTCATTCATTCATCTTCCAAACCTGCTTTATCCTTTGCATGGTCGCAGGGGCGGAGGATGCCTGGACAAGTCACCAGCTCATCACAGGATCATCATTCACACACACATTCATACACACTGAAGGCAAGGTGGGTGAAGTGTCTTGCCCAAGGACACAATAGCACATGATCGGGAGAGAGCAGGAACCAAACCGCCAACCCTTTGGTTCGCCGACGACCTGCTCAACCACCTGAGCCATGGCCGCCCCCTCCTCTGTTTAAAGTTTATTTTTAGAAATACAGATGTTTAGATTTTCAGAAACACTTGACACATAGTTTTCTGTACTTTGACACATAGGAGATATTAGGGCTTGTAAACATCCAGGACCTTAAAAAAGTCATTTGTGACCAGTGGGGGGTGGATGACGCATAAAACGGGTGGTGAGGGGTGTACGCATGATGAGATGCCACTATGACACTGACCGCTTTCGGATCATTTAGATTCAGAGATTCAGATTCATATTATTGTCATTGCACAGACCAATGGTCTGGCAACGAAATGTCAAAGCAGCAGCAGCACAGAGTAGAAAAAAGGCAGA
>JAPTHA010000002.1:12218096-12229914 GCA_029814585.1 Gymnapogon annona
TATATATATATACACATACATACATACACACACACACACACATCACACAGCCGTTAAAGAGGTGGATAGAGACAGTTGTGCAAAATAACTGTAGTTGATTTCAGTAACTGCTATAATTATAATTAATGTTTGTTTATTTATTAAAAAAGGGACAGTGCACATTGATCAACATGAATTAGTACATGTATATGTGCCAGAGTTAGCCGTACAGGCTAATTTTCATCTGTAGTCCCATTGGCAGGTTGATGGCAAGGTAAAAACAGGACATAGACAAAAGAACATTCAGGCCATTACACATGACAATGACATTAAAGGTCAGTGAATACTACTGTACACATATCAATAAAATGGGGAACCTAATAAAAGCACATGTAGCACATAGATTCAAGACACAAACCAGTCACACACAAGTCAGACATATTTGGATAAATTGCTGTGATAGTAAAACACATAAATTACATATGTTGACAGGTCTGATTGTTCAGAAGCCATTGTTTGACTGATCTACTAAAGGTACGGAGAGAGAGTTATGTAATAGCCAGGTCTAGGACTGCGACAGTGGTGTGTTCAGATTGAACACTAACCACAAAAGGCAGAGTACTGAAACATCACGGTGAGCCCTTTGAACTCACATCAGCAGTACACATTGGTCCAGACATGTGAAAACTGTACATTTAGCAGATTTGGATAACTGTGACTGTGTGCACTTCATGTGGACTGACACACTAGTTTAACTACACTGCCAACTGTCCGGCAAGGATCTCGGTTCTTGTTTTCAGAGTCCGTCGGGGGCAAAGTGATAAGAGGAGACACTGTGCTTCAGAGGCAGGTGCAGAAGTAGGAACTATCCCCTCCACCTGGTCACTCTACATTAACCTTCAGCAGGCCTCCACGCCAAGACACGACAGGAGAGGAGCTCAACGTCTGAGCAACTATGACATGACACTAAACCAAGAGGGGAACAGTCCTGAGAGAGAGCTCTGAAACGGAGCTGTGTCTGTCGAGCTCAGGCCCAGACCAGAGGCCAAGACACGCGAGAGCTAACAGGAACTGCACGCACACACACGCACACACACGCACACACACGCACAAGCACAACAACAAAACAACAGCAGCCTCAAGGTGTGAGACCAAGACTCCCAGATCAGCGCACGCCACTGTAACCAGTATAAACCAGTATACAGAGATTCACCAGTGTCCGCTTGACCTTCACAGACAACAGCGACAACCGCCAAAGCTCCTTCAGATCTCATGTTTCATGACCTTTGACCTCCTCCTCCTCCTATCCATACGTTTCAATAATTCAGGGAAAACGCAGCTTCTCAGCTTTTCAGTGGCATCACATCTGGCCAGTGAGGAGTGAACGTGGAAACGCCATCCCCATGTGCAGCACAGACTCAGCAGTCACACTCATGTAGTTTGACCAATGACTGTGGGTGCAGACGCTTGTTTTTGCGTCCAGTTAATGATACATTTTACGGTGATAATAAGGTTTTCTCTGTTTTGATGTGACCTAGGAGTGACTCTACGTGGACTATAAACTAAAACACAGGAAAATGCACACAAAAAAAAATGCAGAGGATTATATTACAATGAGTACTGATAAAGTTTGATGGTGGACAAAAAAAATAATTCATCTGAGAGCTGCCACAATAATATAGGTAAATAGCTGAATGCTAAAATACTGCATTTGTGTTGTTATTTAACAGCAAACGGTGTGGTTTAGAGATTCTGTTGGCCTGAGCACTGAGACCAGACTACTCATAAATCCTGTTGGTTTAGCTCATTGTTTCCTTTTCAGCTTTATTTGCTTCAGTTAATAGGATTAAAGTCCAGTTAAAAAAAAAAAAAAACATTTAAACTGCAGACTAATGGCAAACAGATGAAGGGCCTTGAAATATATTGTGAGAAGATGTGTTTATTTTATGCTGCTTATTGACTAATCAGTAAAATGTATATCTAACCAGTGGAAAGGGGGGGGCTGTTTAATTAAATAGATATTTTACTGGTATTCAATTTATAGTATGGCGCCTGCCTTTGGCATTAGGGGTATTAAGTTAGAAACATGACTGGGATACCCTTTCTGCACATACTGTAGGTATGAAGTAAAACTACTGCACAAATTGCAACTTAGAATTCATCAAATCAGCCCCACAATCATGCTGAGTCCGAGAAACAAAGACGTGAGAATGTTCAAACGTGTGATGAAGCTTATGTAAAAATAAACCACGCACAAAAAATGGGGAACAGTGATGGGAAAAATGTCTCCCCGCATATGTGCATGAGGGCAGAGGGTATTGAAGAGGCACGGTGTAGACTCATGCACTAATGTAAGGTATTGGCCTTGACATTAAACACTAAAACAGTAGATGAATCTAAAATGAGATGTGTGTGAGTCTGATGTATGTGAGCAGAAATGGAGCATTAGGGAGTCTACCAGCAGGTCTCATCACACATGTATGCACACGCGCGCACACACACACACACACACACACACAAATAGGCACACATACTCCTGTCCGCCTCGCTGCACTCTCCACACCTCAATAATTCATTGCCGCTAAAATAAAAATTCCATCATCTCACAAGCAAAGAGACTCAACACAATCAAAGGTGATTCTCCACAGTGCTCCTCAAACAGATCAAATCAACACATTGGCTTCACCGCGGACATGCACACCTGACAAAAACCTCTCCACATCTGGGATACCGTTGACGGACGAGCTGCTGCATCATCAATCCAGAGAGAAGCATCCGGATTCTGCATCCTGTAGGTTGTTTTTTAGGGTAGTGAGGTTCACTAAGTAAATTATTCAAAGCTTTACTATCTGGGGTGGTCCGGACTATTCAGGTTTCTGCTGTGGCTCTGCTCAGTCTACTCTTATCAGTGAGGGTTAGAAAAACTGACCACGTGCCGGTCATATCCATCCGCAGACTGACTCTCAACACACACTGCCCATTTTCATAAAGATCTGTGCACGGTTTGATATCTTTTGACATCTGATGATGTTTGTACCATACATTTAATGACCTAATATTTTTTTTAGAATATTTTATTTGGATTTTTCATAGGACAACAATACAATTACAACCCCAACCCACAACAGCACAATAGGGGGAAGCATCACTCACACACACACACACACACACACACACACACACAAAGAAACAAACAAAACAAGAAAAAAAACAAGATAGTTAAACTGACTGAAGAGCAAAAAAAAGAAAATAAATAAACCTTATGAGCCAGAGAGAGACCTATGACCTCACACCTCCTAAGACTACCATGCTAATGTTTTTATATACAATATCTTCAATATATGAAATCTTTCTGTCCACAGTGTGTATAGATGATGTCAAAAGGGCCTTTTATTGGTACCATTTAAACATTTCAGATCTGATCAGCTGCTGTTGATCAAACGCACCTGCTGATCTACAATGTTTGAGAATAATCCAGATCAAGTGCAGTTTTTCTGCTTCTTCGAAGGACCAGAGTGACCACACACTCCCCAGTGCATGTGGAAACACCATCGTTTTCACCAGTGAACTCCAAATGCAGTGTGACAAAGTGCAGCAGTTGTAGACGAATGTTCAGCTTAATAATATATTCTGTTAAAAACAGACTTTCTGTTCAGTCTTATAATGTAACCATCAAATTTTCTCTGTGATCAGAAAATTCATTATAGGAAAATATGTGAAATGGGTGTAGTTGGACATCCGAGGGCTGTTGTAGAAATCTGCTTTTATGCTCTGTTAATGATGTGTTTGTGCAAAATTTCATTTGTTTAAATCGTCTTTGAATGAACTTTTGTGAACACCCACATAGTCAGTGAATAAAACACTTGAAAAGACCGACTTTTCACTGAAAATGCGTACTGCATTAGATAAAGAGGAGAAGATGAAGAACAATTCATCTGGAAGTCATTTAGAAAATCACTCGTATTCCTTCAGGGTTGATGAAACATACTTAACTAAATATACCTTCTGCAGCTCAGGACCTTCCCCTCGTTCATATTCATCTCTCATTATCAAAGAGCAACAACATCAACTCAAGCGCTTTACAGTGATGACTAATAGCTTACTCTTAAGTGTTGACTCACCGATGCCGCTTTGCAAAAGGAACATGTGAGAAACAAGATCACCGGCCCTTTCATAACACCATGACCAAACTAGCAGCTGCATTTGTCTGCCCACCCACATATCGCGCTGTTTCCCAGGGGCCACAGAGGAGCAGAGTCAGGGTTTGCGTGCAACATGCTCAACGCATCTTAAACTCCTGGGCAATTTAAATGAACACAACATCTAACTGGAGGAGCCATAGGGGACATTAGCAGCTGAACTTCTGCATGAACCTGCTGTGGGATACAAGACAGGAGAGAATAATGAGGACACGTCAGGGTATGGTATGAGAAAAAGTCTGGATGAAGTGAGATGAAATGGAATAAAAATGAAAATGTGACATACAGGAAGGGACAGAAAGAGGCACGAAAGCCCAGACGGGAGACGGAAGGAGACAAATCCATCTCAACAATAGTGGCCGCATGAGTTTAGTAGTTTGACTGTAGCAGGAAGGACGAGGTTTGATAGGAGGGATTGATAGAGACGCAGTGGTGTAGACAGAGAAAAGGTGATGGTGATGGAGTCATACAGAAAAGAGACAGGCTCAAAAACAGTGGAGAGGAAGGAATCTATTGATTATCTTATTGATCGATGATACTGTATGTACATCAGCCAGTGTACAAGGTGAAAAATCTGACAACCACAGTCGATCCTAAAAGATGAGTTGCACTTCCGGAGTGTTCCCAGTACTGTGGTCGTAAAAGGTTAAGATAAAGTGAATCAAATTAAATACTGAGAACGGATTATTCTAAACGTACAAAAAGAGGTTAACTCTGTGTAAAAAGTAACCTTGCACATACTTTATGTTCAGGCAGGTAAGAACTGTATTAATCATTGCTATTAATTATAACTCCTAACTGTGTCCATTTGTACTGTTAGGTCAGGTTTATTTAGGAGATAATGGCTTTTGCAGAGATTTTGGTTTTCCTCAGAATGCAATCCTTGCATTTCTTCAGTGACTAATTGAAAGACCTTGAATTAATTTAACTTTAGAGAACAATTGACTGTAAAAAACACAGTTAATGCAAGTACAAGGAAAACTAAAATGCCATCTATCTATCTACAGTATCTATCTATTTGTCTATCTATTTATCTTCTATACAGTATCTATCAATCTATTTATCTACAGTATCTATCTATAGTATTAATCTATCTACAGTATCTATCTATCTATCTATCTATCATCTATACAGTATCTATCTATCTATCTGTCTATCTATCTATCTATCTATCTACAGTATCTATCTACAGTATTTATCTAACAATCTATCCTTGACACATATCCCAGGCCATTAGTCACAGTGGGGCCCTGTAAATATTATTAAGTGGCTTTAACAACTTAATTCAGTCCCACTTGTGCTTTCTATTCAATTGCAGATGTGTTTAATGAGCCATGATTAGACCCCAGTGCCAAACCGGTGAAGATTATTGGGTTTGTTATGTGAAAGGAGAGGAAATAGATGGATCTAACTAGATAAGACCCCCCCCCATCAAAAGTTCACACCCTTATTGCGCGCGTACATAATAAATAAAGGCATTTCCACGATGATTGTTAAAGTTGCGAAGAAGAGAAATTGAGTTAATTGAGGTGTAATGAATAATCACGTGCTGAACGAGTCTGACGCAGGGAAGCGACACTATACTTTCCCCACCGGCTCGTTTTCCGGTGTTGCATGCAGTATCTGATCCCAAATGTGCGTAAAACATAGCAATAGTAAGACATTACAGCGACTTTGTTACACATTAGAACAATATTAATGAGTGGTAATAGTGACATAGGCTGCAGCGGGTGTCAGGATCCAGATGTTAATATCTGGAGCGACCATGCTTAGATAGAGTAGCTGATAGTATATTTACACACACACTGTCGTCTGATTCATAAAGTCTATTTAATCCCCCTCTACACACACACACACACACACACACACAACCCAAGACCCACTGCTCTGTCCGGTTTCGGGAACATTTAAGGGGATTACTCACTTGCCACGGTGAGAACCAGGAGAACCAGGGCTGCTTTCACCGGGACTGCCATCGCTTCCTCCCCGCCAGTGCGACACACGCACACACACACACACACACACACACACACGCAAACTTACAGATGTTGACTACTCGAGTATCTCTTTCTCTCTTTTTTTTGTTCTCCTTTCTTCTTGAGTAGTAGTAAGAAGTGAATGACAAAGATAAATTAAGTCATTCCAAGGGGCTGTGCAGATGAGGACTGAGGTTTGGAGTCATGGAAGACCGAGCAAAGAGCTGAAGTGCTGGATGATGCTCTGTGCCAGAGCGCACCGACTCCTCCGCTGGTCCCGGAGCTGTGATTGCGCGCAGAGGAAACCGGCTGCAGAGCACACACTCCCCCCTTAGAATTCTTCCTGAGCGATGCAAGCAAGGTTTTCTCGGAAATATTGGACAACAGCTAGTGTGGATACACCAGTCGTGTTATGGCCGAAGGAGCCATTCTTCAGATAAAAGATTTAAGCGCTCCGGTCTTAACGGCGTCCTGCGCGCTGCCCCGCGGCGTCACTTTCACTCGCCATCCTGATCGACACAGTTTGACACGTGTGACAACAAACAGGAAGTGATAAGAGTCAGAAATCTCTCAAGGGGAAGGGATTTATAACCACCAGCCCACACAAGCCCTTTATTCACCAATCAGGCCTGAATTCCAGTGTAATTTCAAATTCATTAAAACTCACTTTTATATATATATTAAACCAAGGAGACACATTCCAAGAAGTGTTTCTGTTTGATCTGTGGCCAAAAAATAAATAAATAAAATAAAACACACATATAAAAATAGAACTTAGGCAAAGAAATGCAAAGAGAAAATAAAAACTTTAACATCCAGAAAGATATGGGAAGATTACACACTGATTTGGAGTTTTCACTTTGGCTTTGACACATATGGTGCAGTCAACACACACACGGTGGGGACAGTCAGACAGTTGCCATGCGATTTTAGCAAGATGATTTCTTTCAGCTTCTCCACAGTGAATCCAATTTGTATATTTGATTTGGCAGGAGGTTTTACGTCGGATGCCCTTCCTGACACAGCCCACTGGACACTCACCCCGGGAATCAAACCCAGGTCCCCTATGTACCAGCCTGGTGCCTTATCAACTGAGCTATCCAGCCGGATCGTTTCACTTCAAATATAATGGTTGTTTAAAGGGTTTAAGAAACAAGTGTCCTCCAGCTAAGCATAGAGGTCAGAGGTCAGAGTCAACGTCAGGACACATCAGCAACAGAGACCTGAACATCGCTCACAATGATGTGATTTACTGATTATAACAAAACTAACCACCTGATTTTTCAGATAGACGACATGTGTGGTATGTGAAGCTTAAGAAAAGCTAATGGACCAAAGCTACCGCATCAGTCTGTCATTATAGCAAAACCCTATCACCACCTACTGAAAATAACAAGAGTTGAGCGTTTTTTGTTTTTTTTTCCTTATGGTGCATTTACATCCACAGAGGGGGCAGGCTTTGTGGTGGAGTTACATCATTACCTTTCTATAGTAGTTAAGAACCGTGGATGCGTCCTCTGCTTTTTCCATTTTACATCAAGTGTCATCCAACTATTATCAAATCAATCAAATATTATTTATATAGCCCTTAATCACACAACAGGTCTCAAAGGGCTTCACACACCCACAGATGACAATAAATAACGACATCCCCTGAAAAAGAGACGAGTGGAACCCCCATAGCACCTACCCACAGAGATTGCAATCCGGGAGGAATCCAACTCACTGCAGCCGCTGATCAGACCTCGGTAAATGGTCAATGGACTGCATTTATATAGCGCTTTTCCACACATATGTACTCAAAGCGCTTTACATTGGCCTCACATTCACCCATTCACACACACATTCACACACCAGTGGGCGACTGCTGCCAGGCTCCACTGGTCTTGCTCAGGGACACTTCGACATGTGGACAGTCGGAGCCAGGATTCGAACCGCCGACCCTTTGGACATTGGACGAAAGTGGAAGTTACGTACTATAACATTCTTCTGCTACCCGAACCACCAACAAATCAATGCTATATACTAAATGGTAAATGGATTGCACTTATATAGCATATTTCTACACATTTATGGTGCCTTTACATTGGCCTCACATTCATCCATTTGAACACACATTCACACACTAGTGGGCCACTGCTGCCATGCAAGGCACTGCAAGGCTCCACTGGGAGCACTTTAGGGTTCAGTGTCTTGCTCAAGGACACTTCAACACGTGGTCAGTTGGAGCCAGGATTCAAACCGCCAACCCTTCAGGCATTAGACGACCCGCCGCCCTATACTACAGACTGTATCACTCACCGAGAGTATGAAGTTCATGGTATTTAGACAGCAGCTACAGTGACACCACAAATCACACATCACCTCCACTCTTTGACTGGAGTGTGTTTTCACTAAAGATCTGTTTAAATTTCAACTGTCACAGTTCGTTTCTGGAACACGGGTCAACAAATGGTGAAATTAGCAAAGATAATAACATCACAAAGTAAAGTTTGTAAAATTATAAGTATCATCGTGCCTCTTGGTCACCGTGGGAGACCAACAGAGTGACTCACTACTCGATCACTCTCTGCATCTCTCTACAGCCCAGCACATCTGCATCCATGGCATAACCTTAGAGATCTTCAGTGTAAATACTCAAGAATAATTGTAGTTCTTTTTAATATTTTGAATGCTACATCCCTTTAAATTCAGTGTCATCAGGGTTGGAGTGTAAATCATATGTATTGTCCCACTAATTGAAAACCACTAAAGGAAAAATTGTTATTCCATCAAAAATAACAAAAATAAAATAATCTTAACAAACTGTTGTGTACAATCATGCATTCGTTCGTGTTCCTAAACCATTTAATCATTGGGGGGGAGGGGGTCACAGAGTCCAAAGGCAGGGTGTGTGACACTATATATACATATAAAAATAGCGAGAGAGAGAAGAAGAACCATATGGGACGGGGAGGAAGTCAGAGAAGCTGTGATTGTACTGAGACTGAGCCCAGGGTTGAAGTGTGAGGTGACAGTGATAACCACTGCACCCTCATTTGCATAATTGATCTTGGAATCCAATCCCATCTCAACCCTATCACCCTGAACTGCCAAAGGAGGAGCAAACTTATTAACACCCAAAAAACACTGCACAGCTTTGTTCTGTATAGAAGCAGCACTTTTGTGTTTTATTTAAACCTTCAAATCCCAGATGACCAGTTAAACACTGGGTGGATGGGAGGGGGGAGGGGGGGTGCATGCCTCATAGGGCTGAGAACAAGTAAAGGACCCAAGACCTTTAACTTTTAACCACAACCGACGTTTGACTAAAAAAAAACTCAACAAAACTGGACCCATTTGGAAATAATGTGAAATGTGTTTTGTTTTTAAATTTTCACTTTTTTGTTTTTATTTCATGGTATTGTTTTAAAAAGGCCCAACCAGGGACTTGAGTTGAAAATTAGCATTAGCTACAAACTTATATGCACCACATAAACTGCAGGCTTGTAACTATGTCTGCTTGCATTGTCCCTGTCAAACAAATATATAACACAACATACTCTAATGTTACTGTATTTCTACAGGAGGGGTTCATATATGGAACAACTGCAGTGAAGAAATGAAAAAATGTCAAACAATAGGTAGATTCAAACAAATCTTTAAAGATAATGTTATTAAGCGATATGGAATAGTATAAGAGGTTATTGAAACAGTGTATAATTTATACTACAGTGATTTGTGTTGTGTTAAAAGCTTATACCAAATGTTGTGGCAACTGGAAATCGCTATGTCTATAAAAGCCTCAAATTTGAAATTTGAGTTACTGATTTAAAAATTTATAAAAAAAAAAAAAAAGGGTTAGAACTAGATAACTGTTTCACTTCATCCCACACCGTTTTCGAACTTCAAAGAGTCTGATTGTGGTTTTTTTTGTTTTGTTTTTTTTTTACCTTATTTGTTTTTGTTATTTTTTGGTTCGAATAAATTTAAATAAAAAAAAAATGTTCTCCATGATGAAGTTTCTTTATGAACTTCAACAACAGCTTAGCCCCAGAACTCTTTAAGAGTAAAAAATGTTAAATCTATACTTAGATGTTATAGAACCAGATACCAGATATTTTGTGTTTTGCACTGGCCTTCACTGATCATCAGTGGATGATGGAAAACAGGAACACCAATGAGCACATGAGCCAGAGCAGTGGAAGGACTGAACTAGATGGAACACACCAGGGGAGGGGGGCATGTCAATGCTCGCCCAGAGGAATCTGGAGTGGTGATGTTTGATTACCTTACATCCCAGAATAGTCAACAGATCGGAAAAATAATGACGACCCATGAGTATGCAGGTTGAAGAAGTACTTCAGTTTGAAGTCACAGTGTGTACAGATGGTACATGCATCTGTCATATGTCAAATCAAAGTTGATTGTTTATATTTATGTCAACGCAAAGACAGACTATAGTAATAGCATTACAGGCAAAATCTAATGACTCTAATCTAATCCGCCCCTCATCAGCTCCGTCCTCTGAGCTGCAACCTAAATATATTTCTCTTCCACTGTGAACTTCAAGTCAAGTCAAACTGTGTAGGCAGCGAACACAGTCTGCAGCCGCACATCCATCAAAGGACGAACAGTGACAGGCAGTACTTTTTATCCTGTCTGATGTGGTGAGGAAACCTCAGCTGGTGGGTCAGGGGTTTGTCGTGTGTGTGTGTGTGTGTGTGTGTGTGTGTGTGTGTGTGTGTGTGTGTGTGTGTGTGTGTGTGAGATCGAGTGCAAAGGCTGCAGGCTTGCTCACACATCAGTGTGGCAAATAGCTCAGATGTTCCTTTGGTCATGTGAGGAGAGGAAGGAGCAGAAGGAAGACAGGACTCGAAATGCTGTTCGTGAAATGACCGGTAATTATTGAACACTGAGAAGAGAAGCGGCGGGGGGGATTCCTCTACAAAAAGGAAAGGGATAGGAGACACTGCGGTAAAAGACTTTAACGATGAATGACAGGTTAGAATCGAGACATGATAGACGGATGCTCTGACTTCTTCTCACCTGAACCTTGACCTCCACACACGACTGAGGCATTTTTACGGATCATACATTTCTATATAGACGCCACAAAATTAACCCCCCAGTCACCGCCCCAAATGCAACTAAATTGTATTACCTCCCCATCACTCCACATTACAGGCACACTTTAGCATCCTGCCTCCCAAAGTCCCCGCCCGTCTCTTCTAATGAGCATTATCTCGGAACCCTAAAAGCAATGGAGAGCAGCAGAGGGAGGCCAAATGTAATCAGAGTTACTTAGAGCTCGCTGTGGGGTCTGCCGGGGCTCGGACAGGAACAAACACTCACAGACACACACAAAGACTCAAATCTATGAACACTTTGTTCTTTGTTAGAAAGTTAACGTATCGTATTCCCTGAACCGTTAAGTATACATGAAGTACAGTTTATACACGTGTTGTCCGTTTTGCAGCATAAATTAACATCAGGCCTTTAGACCAGACAGGTTTCTGTTTGTTATTCTTTCACAGTGTGGAAGAAAACACCTTCTAATAACCTGCCACTCACTCTACATGAGTCGCAGCAGCCAAAGAAATGTACAATACTGAGGGTTTGCAGATACTCATGTGTCTCCTCTATTCATTCATTCATTTTCCAAACCCGCTTTATCTTTTGCAG
>JAPTHA010000002.1:12241059-12256719 GCA_029814585.1 Gymnapogon annona
CGTAATGCAAGTCAATCCAATTTACACTACCTGGAACTGGAGGAAAGGCAGTAAAAATAAAGCCTTGACATCCCCAGTTTGGTGTAAATACTACAGCAGCATGGCGCAAAAAAGGAAAACAGAACAAATATGAGGAAACGACATTAGATGATGTTTAAAGCGTCGGTCATGATGCAACTCTTTGCTAGGAGGACAAGAGACTATAAATTGGACAGTGACTGCTACTGACAGCACGGAATTCACATCTTACCAGAGGTTATTGTGTCGGTTTAGCAAAAGAGGCACGGAAAAGAAATGTGTTTCTACCGGCAATAAAAAGCTGTCCTTGAGTGCCTGCATACTTCAAGTCAGATAGCGTCCCTGGTGAGAACTGATTGAGTCTCTGTGCCTCCAGCAGCTCCATGAAAGTCTGACATTTTCTGCTGCAAAGCCCAGAGGTGACGTCTGCCTGTGGATTTCACATGCGGCTGATGAGTATGTACAGTAACGCGGTTCGTTATCTGTTAATTGACAGAAAGAGGAAGACAACAGACATGTGCAGGACTGAGAAACAGCAGCGTGCAGCGAGTAGACGGACTACAGGCTGGTTTATACAGCGGCTCTGTTTGTCACCATAAAAAAAAAAGTCAGATGAGCATTGGGACGAGAACACATCGTATTAAGTTTATTAATCTGTCCATTATCATATGATTCGTTTGATGCTGAAGAGCCATATGAGGAGCGAAGGTAAACCAATGACACTGTCTAGTGGCAGTCTGTGGCCATTGCAACTAAAGGAAAAAGAAGGTACTTGAGCAGTCAACGTTTCAATTTTACGCGCAAAATTTTAAATAAAAATCTCAGTGTTGACTTTGAGCCATTATTCACACAATAAAGACAGACTTCTACCTAAATAAATGGGGAAAATAACACATCCACAATGCATATATCACTAAAGTGAAATAACCATTTTTAAAAGTGAAAAAAATTCAAATTCAAACCATTTTTAAAAGTGAAAAAAAAAAACAAACAGCACTATAGTTGAAATGTGTGATCATTTTCAGTATTCTGCATTTTTCAAATCTTATTTTTAAAAAGTGTAATAATTATCTTTATTTTAAGATCAACCAAAAACAACCCAATGGTATGATCAGACTATTTAGAGTAAAGACTTCTAATATCACAGTAGATGTCCATTTGTGTTGCAGACATGTCTCTGTGAATGTGTGTGACCACTAGAGGGAGTATAGAGTAACACCAGCTGAGGACGAGAACCAAAAGGTGTCACCTTTCAGACAAAGTGATCACTTCTGGATGCACTGTCCCTTCTGTCTCAAAACAAGAGTAAAATGTAAACCATGAACAGGTAAAGCATTTGTGTTATTTTTTTCCCCAACTGCCAAAATGTGTTTTTGTTTGAGGAATACATTACATGACACAGGTATTCAAAGATATAAACAGAGGGCGACATTTAAAAAGTTCTTATCAAGCTTTTTATTTGGTATACAGATATTCATAGATTTATACAGTATATATAGATATATGTATATATGTAACACATGTGCCACCGCAAAGTCACAGACAAAATTATGTTTGCCAAGAAACAACAGGAAAAGGAAAAAATATATATAATGTGCTTACTTTCAACAGTAGCGCTGTGAAGCACTAGTAACGAATAGCGACCAAAACCGGAATGATGAGGTAACTGCCAGGCAGGAAAACAAACACATGTAATAATGAAATAATAACAACAATAATTATAATAATAATCCCAAACAGATTAAATAGGCAACCAAGAAGCATAGTGGCAGCATGGACCCTTAGTGTTAAACTAGAAAAAAAGGAATTAAGTCTATAACATACATACACACATAGTATGCATACAGACACACAGTGCATAAACGTACAAACAGGAAGTAAAGTCAGTCACTCAAGAGAGAAATACTCTCATTGTCATTACTCTGTTGTCTGATACACAACAAAAAAACTCATGCTCCAAAGCACCTACAAATCTCACACTCACACACATAATCATGTACCGTGGCCCATAATCATTGGGCGACCAATCAAAGCTTGCACAGTTGTGGTCCATGCACGTGCACACACACACACACTCACCCACACACACATGCAGCACTGCAGAATAGTGGGTCAGGCAGGACATTATGCACAGAAAACTGTGAGGGCATGTGTGCATATGAGCAGGGAAACAAAAGTAAATATGTAAAAGAAAAAAATAAAGATACGTCTAACATCAGAAGGAAGAGTGAACGAGGAATCAAAGAGAACTGGGGGAAATGGATGAGAAAGTGCTGCACAAAAAGGCAAGGTAAGGTTCTGTGAGAGTGTGTGTATGAGCACGCACATGTGTCTCGATAGATCAGGAACAGGCAGTGCTGAAGGTGTTTGACAGAAAAGAAGTGTTTAGCTCCCTCGTGTGGTCACTCCGAGTCCCGCTGCACTTCAGAAGCATCAGCCCGACAAATGGGACAAGTCCTGTTGGCCTGGAGACAGAGTGGAAACGAAAGCTCATTTTTAAAGCCAGAGTATCAAACACAAAGTAAAACACCTTGACCCAAAATCTACATTTATCTGTAAAGTATGTTTTCTTGCAGATGAAACCATTAAACATGGCATTGGTTTGTAATCTCCAAAAGTGTCATTCACACGAGGGTTTGGTGACACCACATGCCTCTCAATCATGAGACGCTGTCAAGATTAACAGAGGAACTTTATCCTCAAGACACTTCAGTGGGAAATCACACGGAGAGGCGTGTGCTGCTTTCTCAGACGTCAGGTTTGGTGATGTTTGCAGAGTTCAGCAAGTGCTTGAGGTGCGATCATTCAGAAGGCTATTTCTGGATGCTAAAAAGTGAGGCTTTCAAAACGCCTGTATAATTGCACTTTTTCTGCGTCAAACCCTTAAAGTTCTTATGTACATATTCATTCCATTCACCAGGTTTCTTTCCTGGATTCTTATACAATCACTTCAAAAAAACAAAGTTAAACAGCGCTTCATTGACTGATTGATCAGTGGGCTCATCACAATGAGACATTTCTGCTGAGACGTTAAACTGCTGTGTGATTGTATGGGACTTACCCTCAGCCATTTGTCCACGCACTTTCCATGGAATTCGTGGCTACAGGGCAGGACTCGCAACAACTGGCGGGACTCGAAATCACTCATACACACTACGCACCTGCAACAATAAGCAACACGGTCATTAAGTGGCAACATGCGATATCAGTTTAGAAACTGAAGTCACTCACAGTGTCTGTTCAGACTGATGGTTATTAGGATTGAACCGATAGGAGGGAAGCTGTTCAATATCTCCCTTGGTCAGTCCTCGGAGTTTGGCTTCTCCTAGACGCTCAGCGAGGTTCAGGAGGGCCTGGGAAAGCAAAAGAGTAAGTACTGACTCCAGGGCAATAGAGAATCCAGGAAATATAGGATCAGTGTTTAGATAGAGACACACCTCGTAGTTCTCCACTTCTCCATCATCTACATCCAGCTCCAGACTGATTGCAGGGCCCGTAGGCTGGACTGGCAGCATTGAACTACACAGACAGATGCAACACCAGAGCTTTTCAGTTTTAGAAAAGAGCTAATTCACAACTTGACATGGAAGAGCTAATATTTCAAATTCTGTCTTAAAAAAAGGCCTTTGTGTATTTTGAGTTTATGAGGCAGCAAACACATTATCGTAGAGATGCATTTGTTTAAGCAAACTATTTTTCAAGGTTATGAGACACAATAGTGTGGAACTAATGCTCCATTGACTGCTTTTAGTGGCATACAACACACTGGCTGCTGCTGATCTATACTTCTTGCACCTTTGCGGGGCAGGAATTCAACACTGGACACTTTACTTTAAAGACCAACAAAAAAGACAATTACATTTTTCCATAGTTTCAGTGACAAGCAAGCAACAAGGTTTATTCTATGTTAGTGTTTTTTTATTTGTTCATGTTAAAGTCAACTTCCCATGTTTATCAATGTTTTTAATGCAGAATAATGTACAGTTTAACATGTTTTTGTATGGGTTTTATATATAAAACAGAAGCATCTGACATCTGAGTGTGTTGATGAGATGATGACAGGATAATGTATTGTCAGAGCATGAGTTTTTTGTTCCATTTCATTGATAGTCCTCACAGTGGGTGTGGAGGGTGATCCTGCTAAATAACCCTTCAGTAAATAAAGACCAAATTATACTTGTGCTTCATGAAAACAGACATACTTACAATAGAGGGCTGGTCATGATTATAAAATAAACCCAGAGAGGGTCATGCAGGACGGAGAGCCTTAATCACCCTTAATGAATACATTACAATAATGATGATTTGGTAAAGAAGTCAGTAATTTACCTAAAAATTCTGACATAAAAGCAACACAATTGAGTTAATATGTAATAGAAGATCAGAATCAGTTTTAATTTTAATATCAAAGCCACATAACAAAACTGCTTGAAGAGTTGTGATATACATAGAAGTACTCACAGGAAGTAAGGCAGGAGGCTGGGGTGGTAAGGCGAAGGTGGCAGTGGTTGTTGTGATCGATACCGTCGACCTGGGATACGCCGAGGAATGAAATTGGGATAGGACTGAGGAGAGAAATGGACACAAATTGAATCATCCAGGCCAACAAAAATAGCACAATTATTTAATATGTTGGTAGCGAATATGTGTTTACCACTCCAAAGAACTCCTGGGGCAAAGGGTCGTGAGACAGGAAGTGAAGCTGGGTAGAGTGAGGGGTGAGAGCAGGATGGGTGGTGGGGGGGTAGTGGAGCCCTGCACCCAGAGACAGGTGCTCTCCAAGCAGCTCCACATCATTCTCTATCCTCTGCAAAGGCTGGAAAATGGACAACAAACACTAAATATGACAAGTTGACTAAAGAGACAATGGCATTTCATGAAATCAGAACAGGAGGAGGAGGAGATGGGTTTGATCAAACAATAAAACAACTCCATGAGTTCAACGCTACCATGGAACAAAGATCAGCCAGACTTTTGTTCTTTGATCATGATTCATTGAAATAAAATTATCTTCTACTCAAATTAAAATAAAGACATTTCAAGGTTTGCATTTCAGGTTGACTCAAAGACTGAATTGTTCCTGGCATTGTTTTGTTGTCACTTCAAGTAGTGTCTATATGAATCAATCCCAAAGTTACAAAACCAAAAGCACAGCGTGGACAAATTTAAAAAGTAAATAGAATTAGCTTAATGACTTCAGAAACAAAATCGTCCCAATACAGTTCGACAAGAGCTGCTTTTACAGGCATTTTCTTGCTTTAATTTCCAACATCGATATCTTCTATAAAAATTACATTACTAAATATTTAACTATCTAAACCATTAAACCATCCTTAATTGTCACGAGCACAGTACAAGTACAGTACAAGCGAAATTGGCCATCAACCTGTCCGCACAGGCAGACCCAACAGGCAGACAGAAATACTAAGAACTGTTATACTAGATACTAGAACTATTAGTAAAGTACAAGTAGATCGACACAATTCACTTCAGCGAAAGGGTATAAAATATAACACTGTATTTTTATGCATTTGGTGGACAACATTCACCACAAAGTCTAGGAAGAAAATGTCTAGGCAGAAAATAAATGGCATATCTTACAGTAATTCAAAGTCAGACAAAAGACAACAAACAGAAGCTGACAAGTCTGATATGATAACTGAATTTCATACATACAAATTTGTAGAAAGTTATTTTGGTGTCCTTTATAATGAAAGTTGTCAACACATGCAATAAGTTTGTACTCACCGACCGCGCCTGCTGGGTTGGATAAGGCCCAAACTGTCCAGGCTGTGGCAGGTGAGGTGGGTGATGGGAAAGGTGTGTTGGGGGGTGGGGTAGGTGTGGAGGGGGAAGTAGGAAGGCTGGATCGCTGGACAGCAGAGATGGGAATGGGTAGGGCATGGGTAAGTGCTGCACAGAACAGGTCTGAAGAACCTAACAGAGAGGAAAAGATTTAGTAAACATGCCACTGACACACTGAATCCATATAATTGTATTCAAGTATAAAACAAATCGAAATACATGCTATTCATTCTCACACTTGAAAAACAAATGAATAGAGTCTGGCTTTTTATCGCAGGATTTGGTTCCATAAAGACACTGTCTGTGTTTTCTTAGATTTTTGTTCTAATGACAAGACAAAATGGTCAGATTAGATTGCACCATATCCTTTTGAGATTGGTGTTCTTAACTTCAAAAATAGAACATGTAAGACATTACTTAAATGACCACCAATCATGTTTGTAACAGGGCAATAAAAACGATACAGAACCTAAGGGAAAAAAACTGAACCAAACAGTCAACTGTGCAGTGATCATCAGCAGCATTAATGTAACGTCTCTACAGGCAGGCATTTAATTTGATATTTGCTGCTTCCTGTTTGATGGTGAGGAGAGCACATCTATTGGTCGCTGAAAATGTAGGTGTTAGTGTTTGTGCTAAGGATTAAAAAAAAAATTAACTCAATTTTAAAAACAGGCTTGGTTAGCTTGAAAAAAAAAACAAAAAAAAAACAAGAACACGGGGTCAAGGCAGCATGGACTGAATTTTGTGACCACATTACACCAAACTGATGACAGGAGCATGCCTCGATTCCAATATTAACACAAAGGTTTTATTCAGACAGTCCAACATTGGGATGACTTGAAACATCATCTGATGTACAGTAAGCCTTCCTCACGTTGTACAGGGAGATAACCTCAATTTGATTATATTTTTGGTAAACTCAGTTAGAAATAACACAGAGAGCAAATTAAACCTCCAGCTTTGGATAAAAAAAGGCAACGCATCGTAGAGTCATTATGGCCAAGCACTTTTGACAGAACATGTCGAGACGCAAAAAGTACTCAGTGCCATGTAATCATCTAAAACATTAGGATCAAAAAAGGCTTTATTTATTCCAGAAGGGCATTTAGGAAAGGCGAAGAACGGCACAAAGAGCAACAGGGAAGAAAAAAATTAAAATAATTAGCAGTTAAACATATACTTAATTAATACAGCGCCACCTTGAGGACAATGACATTTTTGGAATTTGGCACCAACCTGCACATTCAGTCTCTCTAGGTCTAAACATACTATTTGCACAAACATAATTAGTAGAAAATAATACAAAAGACAGATTCTAATCGCAACTGATTAACAAGTAGAAACTGGGAATTAATCTCAGACATGCAAACACACTCACGGGGGGTGGGACACTGCAGACAGGATAGTGTTGTCCACTGAAGACCACAGAGCATGCTGGGATCTGTTGTGGTGCAGAGCGAGGCGGCAGGCCCGGTGGCGCCCCAGGAGGAGACACGGGATACGATCCTGGAGCTGAACCCTGAACATGGAGATCAAAGGGCCACAGTCCTCACATGTATGCACTGACACAGCGAGCAGCTACAGTAACAGGACCAGATGCCCATCAGCACTGACACTGGAGATGGCTGGGTTTCAACACTGTTTGAGACCAATTTAACACAAAGATGTTCTGAGATGAACATTTCATTTAGGTCTAAATTTCCATACTATGGCAGTACATATGTATAGCACCAAAGTGGTATTTTTTCACAGCATCTACGTCAAAGGAAGATCAAATGTTAGGCATTTTCTTCCACGTTATACATTTCATTGATACTCCAGTCAAATCCCTCATTCTTCTTTAACAAATGTTATTTATTTTTAATGGTGACACAAAAATGTAGGATGAACATTAACTTTACAAGATCATGGTTACTTCTTCCATGAATACATTTCTTCCACTTTAAGTGCAAAACACAAAATACAGTGATAACAAGTCAAGTACCATCAAACCCCCAGACCCAATGTTTGAAACTGAGGCACTTCAGCAGAATTTAGAGAAAACCCTGGATCATCTGTTTTTATAGGAATTTGAACAAAATAGGAAATCTAAAACCTGATGTAAATTATTTTTGGTAGAAACATTATATTTCTCACAATTTTTAGGCTGTTTGAGATAATAACATTTCCATTAGTCGGGTTAATTTAATGAAATATTTTTAGTGACTAGGGGCAACATAAACAAACCAGATAGATATTCAGCCCATTTATATACAGGTTTCCAAATTAATACATGATGTCCTATATGTATGGGTATGGTCAATTAAAGACCAACTAGAGAAAAAAGCATTGCTGCACTGAAACGCAATTGCTTTAAACCTTAGTCAGTCACCTGTGTAGGTAAACTTATTTCAAAAACAAACAAGAACAGGTTGCATCTGCTCTTCCTCCCACCTGCTCATGGAGGTCCAGCACCACACTGCTTTGCTGCTGGGATGGGAGGGGATGTGGGTGCTGTGGATGAGCCGCAGGGTGCAGCAGCCGTGGAGACAGGTTTGGGGACTGGTGCAGGGGCCTCGGGGAGGGGTTTGGAGGATGGTAGCCAGGGCGCTCGTCAGGACCGGGGCCTAGTCCAGGCCCTCGAGGAGGTTGCTGGCTATAGGGTGGGTAACCCTGAGGGGGAGCCGGGTGGCGGTAATTCTCATCCTGATGGCCTGGCGACGGGCCGTGGTGGGAGTGCAGGTGGTGGTGATGGTGGTGAGCGTTAGGGTGGTGATGGTGGTGATGATGGTTGTTGTTGTTGTTGTAGTGGTGGTTGTTGTGGACATGGTGGTGGTGGTGGCGAGTCAGGCGGTCTCTTCGGCCCCGCTGGCGTCTCATTGGAGGACTGAGGCAGAAGAAAAAAAGAGACTAAACAGGCAGAAGGAGCCATGTTGAAAATTGTGTCATGAAAACTACAGGGCCTGACTATATTTAGCCCTGTTTTAATGGATTATATCAACAAACTTCAGAACACAAGAATCATTTTAAGCTTGTTGAAATCCTTTCAGCTTTAGACACATCTCTATTTTTGACATAAAAAGACATTCCACAATAGTCCGCAACCTACAACATCAATAATAATGCAATAAGTGATCAATTAATCTAACTTAAAACTAATTTGATGAACAATGAATCATTTAAGTGATTTATTCCAGTTCTTAAGTGTAAAAGTACTTTCTTCAAATCTACAAATCATTCATTCAGAAGACCTGAAAGCATATCCTTTTAATTCTTAATAGAATGTCTGATTGTTTTCTTTATCAATAAATGTTTTGTCTATTCATTTCTGGTGGGAATTAATTATACAATAATATTAATTATATAAACTGAACAACAACCATGAAATTATGGAGATGTGAGCCATGTTTGTGTCAGACAAATGAACTTACCTGCGCCGGTTGCGAACAGGCGTGTGGCATCTCTCTGGCATGTAGTGGGGGTGTGGTCTGCGGCTGGCTGGCAGCTCCCACGGGCGAATGGGAGATGGTGGAGTAGAGGGAGGGGCAGAGCTTAGATCCAACATGGACTGCTGGGAAAGACGCTGCCTTTTCGGGCTTGGGCTGTCTTCCATCTACACTCAGGAGGTGTGCGAGGAAGGAGAAAGAGGAAAAACAAAAGAGGATAGATGAGAAGGGAGGATGAACACAATGACATACAAATCCTATTCAAACAAGAGGCAGGTGGAGGCTACAGGCACTGTTCATGTATCCCACTTACTTTGTCCCGGTCCTCACTGCACACATTATCTGGATGAAAATGTAGCACTCCTCCTGTAGGACACATAGTAAAAAAACATAATCAGATAAGACAGGACTGAGAACAACATCAACACCACAGGACACATGGATATATGCTTGCTGAACAACACCCTCACACATACATTTTCCTGATGTTGATTTAATTATCCACTGAAAAATAACACTGGGTGCCAAAAAAGTGATTATGTTTATAGATGTTGATGTGCTGGAACTCATCTACAGCCTCAAGACAAAAGAAAAAAAAATAACTGATGTTTCTACGCAAACAGTCCTGAAGTCCCAGCAAGTATCTCCCTTCCAAGCAGCCTTTGGAGTGTCCTGCTTTAGAGCAACGGACACGAAACAAGCCATCTCTGGAAGACGTCACGCTAGACTCTTCTTGTCCAACTGTCAAAGACAAATTATTCCCTCTGATCTACCTTGAAAAACATGATGTTTTTGGTTACACACGAGCGCATGCTATGTCTGCACAGTTTCACAGACAGAAACAGAGGATGCCTTTTGCTTCCCAAGGTAAGCTACATGTTATGCCTTTGAAACTATCGCCAGCACTAACACATTTCTTCAAGGAATCAAAGTAAACCTAACTCATAAATTGGACCGGGGATTATAGAAAATATCTACCACCAAAATAACAGGCACAAATCTGGGTTTGGGCAAGAAAGTATCCCATTTGGTTCACCCTACTCTTTGATCACCATGTAAAAAGGGAAAAATAAGAATCTCTCTTTAAAGATCAATAAAGCATCACTAGAAAGAACAACAGCAGGAGTTGTTCATAAAAACCCAGATTTGTTTTGCCAAAAATATAAAGCTAAAAAGACAAATAATACCAACCCTGAATAAAAGCTGCAATGCCATAAACATAATCTCAACAAAACACAGTGCTCTTCCAGCTGTTTATCTGACGGTCCACATGTGAAATCTGGATGCAGCATGTGCACACAGACAATGCAGCTTAAGAAGGATGCCCTTGAACTCAGTTGACAACAGTTTCCTCTTAGCAGTCCGCTAAAAACCTTTAATCACCAAAAAGAGTGTAGGAAAAAAAAAAGCTCTCTCTCCTCATCTCTTTCTGTCTCTATGCCTCCGTCCTCCGAACAGCCCCTTCTGCCTCCTCAGAAACAACAGATCTGAAAGTGTTCCCACACCCCTTTCTTGTCTTTGCAACGCCACTCCAGAGCCATGTGAAGTCTGCTGATAGTGACAGCTCAAAGACGCCCTGCCAGTGGCTGCGGAGAACAGAGGGAAAGACGGTTGACTGACTAACCAGCAGCAGGCCAACACACTAATGTTACATTTTCATTCAAATACATCCCTTTACTTAAAGCCTTACAGTGTCCTAAGCCTGGGCTGCATGTGTGTTTTGTGGAGAACTAAGTCTGTTAATGCTAATTCACCCCAGGGGCCATAGGGGAAAGGATGGTGGGTGAGACTGGATGAATCCTGTTGGCGAGCAGACACGACCTCGTTTCCTTCAAGCGTGGCTGCTGGGGAAGACTAACACCTTTTTTTCCCACAACTGAGAATCAGTTCAAGTGGAGAACTATACGTATCCACTTCAGTTCTGTTACAGATTCATGCCGACTTTAACAATTATTTGCAAAAAAAAAAAGAGCTGACAGATAATTCATGTTACTGCTATAAGCTCAGCGATTCTCTCTCTGGAGGTCTGCTGATCTCTTTTGCTTCTGTGGTAAACTTTCCAGTAAAACCTGTTCAGTAAGACAAGTACTATTAAATTATTTTTGATTGTTTGTGTCAGATATGATGCCCCAATAATTTGATCAGATACAGTGAGAGAATTTTAGTAGTTGGAGAGAGATACAGTACTACATGACCTGCTCACTGTGGCACTTTCCAAAACCTAATGATAATAATGGTCTCGTTGAGGACTGAAATTAAACAACACTATTAAATTGCTATGCCAACTAGCTGCTGGATGCAACACTGACTATTAAAGCTGCTTTGATAGTGATAACTTAAAAAAAAAAGAAAAGCGTAATGAAGAAAAATGCAAATTGGGAGGGGCAAACTTTTTTTTTACTCCATCAAATGTACTTCTCAACACATTCAACATTAAAAAAAAAAGTGTACTGCCAGAAATACAGAGTACACTGTCAAACAGTAAATCAGAGGTACAATTAAATAGGGGGTTATTTTGCTGATACACACAGACCATAACCATTAAGAGAGGTATGTGCAGCTGCTAAGACAAAGGAGGCAGCTCACACAAATGAAAGATACACTGTTGGAGCCAAGTTACCAAACCTCCCCAAGTAGTCTCTCAAGATGGGAATCTTGTTTGTCAGTGTCCACTCCCACAAAATTCGGTGGCAAATTGGGGCATAAAATGTTTTATGCTTTTGTACTGGTACCATATTCATTTTGTGCTCTATTCCACCCCTTGTTATGAAACCACAATGGCCAAGAAGAACTTTATTAAAAGATAAAGTTCTTATCACCAAGACAATAAACATTACCACTGAGTAAACATTAGGACAGGACACTATCATTACAGGAAATGCACAATCTCAAAAACTTATGATTCACTCTAATTAAGAAGCGTTTAGTACAAGACATTTTATCTTAGATTTGTTTCAAGGCTCTAAGCTGTTCGTGTTATTCATGTGATAATGAAAACAGCTGGTTCATTTGGTTCAATGCATTTATTATGCAATTTCAGAAATCCAGGCGACAACCTCACCTGAGCTGCTACTCTTGTGAAATTGTCCCTGCCTTAGAGTACTTGACATAACCCACAGCTGCACCAACGCTGCATACCCAATGAGAACCAGTCTGAAATGTAAATCAGACACTGATATGCAAGACAAAGTTAAGGAAATTAGTTCCATCTCCTTGATTTTAGGTCTTATTTGTGGCTTTACACCCATTGCTTCTGTAAATCACATGTAGCCATACTTGTCCAGGCGGCAGCTGGAGAAAACATCAAGCCTTTTAGTTAAATGTCTCAAAGCCTGTTAAGCTGCTAGTGGTCTGCCTCCACCCCTCAGGGGGTGTATCCTGTGAGATTGTGTGTAATGATGCATCTAGGAGGTTTGCGGGCCCTGTTTACTGAAGCCTGCTTACCGGCCCCGGGGTGTCTGTGAGCTCCGTGCGAAGAGTGGCGCTGCGCCCCCGCGGACAGGTAGCTCCCCTGGGTGTGCTGCTGGCTCTCTGCGTGGCTGCGACCACCGTGATGAGGCGCCCACCCGGGATTACTCTGCTGCTGGTAGCTTCCCCCTCCTCCGCTGGTGTTCATCATACTCCCGTTACCGGCCGCGTTCCCACCGCCGCTGCTTCCAACGCTGTTCATGCCGAAATGAAAGAAGCCAGACCGAGACCGTGACCGAGTCCTCGGGGGGTCCATGGCGGGGGAGAAGCAGGGCGGTGGTGAACGGACGTGATGGGGGTAAACTGGAGAGACGGACGCTCAGAAACGGGCAGGGACCTCTCTCTTCAGACCGGTTCTCCTCGCCTCTCTATCCACCTGGTTATCCGCGGTGTCGACTGGTCACCGCAGACGTGTTCATTTAGCGAAAGCAGATGTTTTAACGGGAGATACCTGGAGGTTCAGGGAAGCGCAGCCCTCAGACGTCGCACAAGCACCATCTGCACGATCCATCCACTTTTCTCAGTGTTTGCGCGAGTCAACTTAACGCACGGCGCCGATTTATTTCACTTTTAAACTTGCATAAGTAATTACACGAATGCGCCGCGTAGCGAGACGATGATGAAAAGAGCGACTGTGTCTAAGTTAGTTCAGTGGTTCCATTCGTCTCCGATACAAAAGCTGAGCATGTCTCAGGTTCTCTATTGTCTTTTCAGAATAGAGCATTGGCTGGATTTCTCACAGAAAAATAAAAGTATTTTATGAGCACTAGAGTAGCACCGATACAAGTAATGTTGTTGCCAAAGTATATATCTACCCGCGAGTGCAACTGGCCGATAACAATGTCTCAGTCTTTGCGACCAAAAGCCAGCGTTCGCCAAGTTTAATACTTAAAATCCCACACGCAAGATGGCTAGCTACCGAGCGTTAGCAAACTAAAATAAATCAACTGCTCCCATTGCTGGCTGTGAGACAAAGTTATAGGCATAGATTTTGGAATAAATTGCAACATAAACACAACGACTAGCCCACTCTGTCAAGTTAAGTTACACCCCTTAGCGTTGACTAACTATACCTGCGCGTTCATTAGCATAATTTCGATTTTCCAGCTAGCCTAGGCTAACAGGAAGCAGGATCAAGCAGGGAAAACAAGTCCAACACTGCCGACATTACAAGCTAGCTAACATCGGTCCATTTCGATGTTAGAGTATAAGGTAGACGGCGTTAAGCACGGATTAGAATGGGAAGGTATGAACAAAGCAGAAACTACCTTATCCGTCAACCACGGTGGACAAGATTTGTCCAATTTAAATCCCCTCTCGCATTCGCTATCGAGTGTTTTCTCTGGTCAGCGGGGAGTGTAGTGAAGATCAATCAATGGGAGTTTCACGTCTGTACCAAGTCACCCTCAATCAATCACCAAAATATGTATCACGTTATACACCTTATATTTCCAATGTGTGTCATAGAAATTACTTACATTCCGATGTAAAGACATGGTTGAATATAGGGAATAGCGTTCCGCAACATATTTGAGTGGTTATTAGCCCCAGACATCAGTTTTATCCCAGATCTTGTTATCAGGGTCCATTACTTCGGCCTGGCAAACCCGGGGCAGCTGCTCAAAGCTCATTAATAATTCAGCAGCTTCATACCAGAAATACTACAAGACAAGGCTTTGAAAGATGCTGGTTCCATACTGCTTTTCTTTCTCTCTCTTTTGCACTGCACGAACATTAACCAATTTTTATGCATTCCATGTATCAAAAATGACACGAATCCTCAATTTTTTAACACACATCGAACACCAGCCGTTTAAAAACACGTCGGTCGTCGTGTTTACAATGAATTTTTTTTCGACGGCAGGTGTTCTAAACTCACTGCCCCGATAGGTTTTTCCAAGTATTGTGACGGCAGAAAATGCCATTAAAGTCTAACAGTAACATTACAATGACATGTATTCAAACCTTCATAACTGCACACACACACACACACAAATATGCTATAAATTACAATAAAAAAAAGCACAATTTCAATTTAAACTTTGTTTGTACTTATAGAATTGGCCCAGCCAGCATAAAAAAATAAAATCACATCTAGAAATGCTACCTTAAGGAAAGAGCATCATATTTTTTGTACATTTCTGCTCCATTCTATCAACTTTAAATACGCTTCTCAGAATACTACAAAAAAAATCAGTGCTCATTACTTAAAAGATTAAACACACATCTTTTATCTTTTTCTGTGCCGTACTCTTTGCTTGGGTGAGAGAAAGTTTTCACTCCCAATATCTAGTCCATCGTAAGGATGCAAATCCCCACGTTTCATTCCTCTTCTCTTCTTCCACCTTTCTGCTTCTCTGCTTTTTTTGCTTCGGCCACCCGCTCCCTCTGTCCTCTTCTTTGGTGGAGATGCAGACTGCTTTTGAGCGTTGAACCTAAAAGGTTCTGCATAGGAGCTTTCATCATCAGAGTTGCAGCGAGGCTGACCCAGTCCTCCCTCTCGTCTGGCCTGGGCCTCCCTCCTCAGCTTTTTCACCTCCTGTCGCTCTCTGCGGCGTTCTGGCCATGTCTTCCTCCTGCAGCCTCGGCCCCATGCTTCCTGCTTTATCCTACTTCTCCCCTGGATGAGTTGGTTCTCCTCCCCGTTGTCCCTGAGTGGCTCAGACATGTGCTGCTGCTCAGGGAAAGGCAGTGATCCAGCACATACATGCCCTGAAAGAGAGAAACATGCTTTTGAGCTTGTGTTTTGTTTTGGTTTTTTTTTAACTATACGATGCACAATTTCTGATGATCAAACCAAAAACTGGCAGGAAGTAACAACAAACACCTCAGTAACTTGAGTCAGTGCACAACTACAGTTTTCACAGTGGTGGACACTCAAGGCCAGCAAGGCCTTCTCTGCTGGCCTAAACATAATCAGGAATATATTTTTTAAATATAT
>JAPTHA010000002.1:12261167-12271967 GCA_029814585.1 Gymnapogon annona
ATTGAAGAGGTGGGTTAGCCACTCCACCATGCCATCACCGCCGGCTTTGAGCATCTCGCCGGTAATGGCACAGATACACAACATCCCTGCAATATTTTTGATCGTAGTAAGTTTACAATATTTGTTAAGTTCTTCAAACTTTGTTCATGAGATGGCGTTGTCGCAACAAGGATTAATGTTCATATTTCACCACCACACAGGTTGCATTGCACACACTATGGACTCGTTTTGGACATAAACCAGAAACTTACAGTGACACAGACACAGATCCCAGGAGTAATGGTTGACCAGGAAATCACTGCAGCTGTTATTGCTACAAAATTGTTATTTTTTTTGTTGCTGTAAAATCTGTTTACATTGGTGATGTATGACTTTTTTTATTGTAAATAATACTTGTTCGTGATTGTATGTCTGCTTATTTGGTTTTCCACTGAACTGCACTGATTACTCATTTTAAAATGTGCATGTTACAGCTCAAACATAAAAACGTATTACCCCCAACTCATACAAAAACTAAGAACAGTTCAGCAAAATTTGAAATGGTTAATTTCTTACTCAGAACCTCTCTATGCTTGGTGTCACTTAATCCAAAATATTGCAGTACAAGAGAAGGCATGTTTTTTTTTTCTTTTTTCAAAAAGGCATCCAGTCAATCAAATAATGTTTAGAAATCTAGGACTGGACACTGGACCCTTAAGTTCCAGCCTTCTCTGATTATTTTTTAACTGTTTTGTGGACTTCTGATTTGTAGTAACGTACATGATGTAACTGGACTTGTGAAGTAGTGTGTTTACCTTGTGCATTGGGCAACTCTTTGCTTGGTGACCTGTCCTGTTGCAGATGTGGCAAATCACAGAACACCCAAATGTAAAATAACGACAGGGCAGGGACGCATCAACACAGCCCTACAAAACATGAAATGACAACACTTTTAAATTTACAGGATTTCATAAATCACGTGTTATACTTTCCATATCAATGACAGAATATACAGAACTAAACAAATATCCATATATCATCACAGATACGAAGATAATAAAACTTACCGTGTCTTTTTCTGACACTGCCCAGATGTCATGTGATTTCACATCTGGGTCTACGAAGGAGACAAAAGAGAGCATGCGATTTTCTGCAATCACTGCATGACGTACATACTGAAAACACAAGTGTACATTGGGTCCTACTTTCTGATATTTAAAACAGATTATATGTACCAATGAAATTAATAGGTCTAACGTTATTGTTCTGGATTGTAGAGATATGAATTGAATATATACAGTACTTCCACTGACAGTCCATGGGATTCATGTGACCACTAGAGAGAGCAGTGAGTCACTCAGCCGATCTCCAACGGCGATGAAAACTAACACCACGGGGGCCTTTTAGCAAAGCATCAGAAAATGTCAAAATAAGATAACATCCAAGAAACAACTACTGGATCAAAGACAATGTCAAAGAGGGTCTGTTGATACAGCTGTAAATAAAAAAGAATGGAGTGACGTAGTACAAAGCTTTTCCATACGGGACACTCTGGCAACGAGGCTTATTGAGGTAGGAAGTTATTACGTGATGTTACTATCTATGCCAAGTTATACCTTTTTGCTGATCCAGAGTTTAGACTAAAATGTGACAATTATGACCTTGTTTGGACAATTCCAGAAAGGATCTATGGTGATTTGTGCTTTTACTGAAGCTATTTTCGGTCTAAAAACCAAAGTAAGTGAACAAAGCTATCTTAACTACCAAACGATGCAGCATATGAACATTATCACATGAACAAATATCAGCATAAGTGATATTCTGAACAAAAGTCAAGAACAAAACTTGATCATATAAATGTATGTAAACAATGAGCTTTGTATTCTATTTGTGGATGCATACTAGTAGCATTGAGTCACTGGTGGTGTAGTGGTTGTAAGTCTATTCTGGTACCAGAGTTCTCCTTGTACCTGAGAGTTTGGAATATTAATACTATACATTACTCACTACAAGACACTTCCCAAAAAAAGGGCCATAACAGGAAAGAAAGGCCAAAATAACACATTTCACACATTGTTTTACAAAAATGTTTACCCCTACTAACCAATGTAATAAAAAGTCAGAGAAAACATTTGACCTTCCCATAATAACTATTACTGAGGTGTGAGGAAAAGCTCAGATCCTTCCTCCTCCAGTGGAGGTGCTGCATGTAATACAAGATGAAATCCTGTGCAGTGCAGCTTCCTAGTGCGAATATAAATATCTTCATTAATGTGAAGCAGAGCGGAATGCAGAACGCCTCTTATTTGAAGTGTAAAAGACAACTGGCAAAAAGTTGCACAAATCAGCACCAAAATGAAAATCCTTATAGTTCTGAGCATCAATCTGTGTATTTCTTAAACAGCAACTCTGCCTTGTGCATCATGTTGGACAGCAGGAAAATATGTTGTCTGGTTGTGATCTTGTCAATTCTTGACGTGTATTTACACTCGATGCTGTACTGAGCCAAGCCAAATAGGTTTAAAATGGTGTGATTTGGTAATGCAAGTTGAGAAAGTCTGGACAGATTTTAAGCCAAAGTGTAAAATATGGCTGGTGCAACATCCATTATGTAGTTGAAGAAACACATCTATTAGCACTGGAACAGCAACACTTTGTTTAATCACTTATGTAAGTCATATTCAAATGAAGTTTGTCCGGTTATTTAAGGTGACATTCACATACACACAAAAACAAACTGGTGGTGACAAATCACCTCCTGACTCACAGTAGGTGAGTTATTTTATTCTTCAACTTTGTACTAACACCAGTTTCTGGAAGAAATAATTCAACTCTATAGCTATGTAAAAGGTAAAGTGAAACAGGAAAGAGAAACAGGCAACAAAACCAGGAGCTACTCATCAGTCCTAACCTTCATCTTCGGAGTCATCGTCATTGCTGCTGTCCCAGTAACTCAAGTTGAGCTGAATGCACGAATCTCCTTCCTGCTCCTCTCCTCCCAGGATCATCCACTCCTCGATCGGCTGGTCCCAGTCCTCATCTCCCTGCTCCTTTAAGTCCAGAGTGGGAGCGGGGCAGTGGTCTGTGCTGTTGTCCTCCAGGCCAGAGGTGATGGAGAAGGCGAGGAGGAGCGGAGGAGACTCTCCTCTGCTGAATCGAGCGGCACGTTTCTCGTCATGTTTATGGCGATTGAACTTTATCTCCCCGTCTTGTTCTTCTGAACTGCAGGAGTCCTCAACGAAGAAACTGTCGTGTTTTATTCCCTCCTTTTCGCCATTACCTTCAATTCTGTTCGCAAAGTCCATAGTCAAACCTGCAAACTTCAACTGCAAACACAGCGCCACCCAAAGGCGAGATGGTACACTGCAGCACTGTCAAACATTGATCAAATATAAGGATAACGTGTTGTTTTTACATTTTCTATCCACGTTGTTCACAGATGCTGTCTCGTAAAAGAGTTGCATAAGAATATATTCATACTATAATAACACGTGTGCAGCAAGTATGCGAAATGCACAGTATCCTGATCACACGTGGGTTAACGAGGGGCTAGCTAGCGCCGTGCTAACACAACTCTGATAAGACGGGACAGTTACACCAAAGAGCTTTAACAAAGGCAAATAAAACGAAGCTTGATTAGGCCGAGTTTAAGATAACGACGGCTCAAATTGACCAAATACCACTTGTAATTATTAGAACACCCGTCCCAACACATAGCATCAAGTAGCACACTCTCCCGTGATTTTGAAGAACTTTACCGGCGTTTCCGGCGGCTAAAAGGATGGACAACTAGAACTGAACACGGAGTTTAAACACACGGAATTTGGTTGGGCAAGAAGTATTGAAAGTGGAACATGCAAGTAGTACTGTACTCTACCATCATTTGCTATAAATATAGAGAGAATTTAACAGTTTGTCACAGTTCTGAAGCTTATACGTGTGTCACCTCGCTCTAGTAGATTTGTAAATATATACTGTATGTACGATGTATTGTATGTCTTCATAGTCCGCTGTGCAAACGAAACACTACGTTGTTTTTGTTTTGTTTCATTTGTGGAAAAAAAGTTTAACTAATCACAAACAAACGTTCTTAATTTTCCAACATCGTTGTATTTTTAGCTCATCCTGTAAAACCCAATAGTTTGTTGTTGTTTTTTAAACGGCTGTTTTTGAAACAGCTGAGGCAGTGCTACTTCTTTCGTGATTGTTTCATCCCCGGAGGCTGCGACTGAAGAGTGATCACAGCGGACTTCAAAAAAGCCAAGTCTTTTGCACTGAAGGGTAACCGTGCACGCGTATGTGTGCATCTGTGCGTGTGTCCAATCCAAGGGCTCGTGCTGCTGTCCTCGGCTCCGGTGCTGAAAGCAGCGGACACCAGCCTCTCCTGCCACTTTGATCCCACGCGAGCATCCGAACGGTTGCGTTTTTGTGTACACATTTTACAATTAAACTATCAACTACATATCATATCAACCAAATGTGCACAAGTTTAGAGCGAAGAGTAGTGCGTAATAGTCTGACAGATGGAGGTTCGCTTTGGACAGGTTCACTTCGCTGTTACGCACAGTAAGTTTTCTCCACTCTCCTCAAGTTGTGCCACAACAAGTTTTCAGAGGTTGTTGAAATTAATCAACAGTATGTGACTTTGTCAACTGTAGAGTTACTGCCTTTCTCTGCTCTCTCTCCGGTGCTCAGGGCACGGTGTTGTGAACCAGCTCGGCGGAGTGTTCATCAACGGGCGCCCTTTACCGCAGGCGGTGAGAGTGCGCATCGTGGAGCTGGCACAACAGGGAGTGCGTCCCTGTGAGATCTCCCGCCGCACGCGAGTCAGTCACGGCTGTGTCAGCAAAATACTGGCAAGGTAAACGGACTTCATTTCCTCATTATTCTTTACACTGTTCTGCCCATTACAGTCGATTACGCACACATTGCTCTGTGCGTAATTGGCTGTAAATGCGATGCAAGTTTGTTTATGTAGCTCATTTCATATACACACGGAATTCCCATCACGGGGGATGTTTACCCTAATAATGCACGAATAATGCGCGTCAGTCATGGCTGTGTCAGCAAAATGCTGGCCAGGGAAACGGACCTCATTTCGTTATTATTCATGACATTATTCTGCCTATTACAGCCAATTACCTACACATTATTCTGTGCGTAATTGGTTGTAAACGCAACGCAAGTTTGTTTACATTCATTTGTTTGTTTGTTCATTTCATACACACAGGGAATTCCCATCACAGGATAAGCTTACCCTATTGTTTGCAAAGATATATATGGGCAAAGACAGATATTTTATCTGTCTGCTACATAGATGTTTGATCATTAAGTCTAACACTAATGTGGACAAGACCCACAGTTCATGGGAACTGTCGTGATCTGTCATATTCACTCACATCAGTATTTATAATGTGTGCCTCTGTTCCTCTTTTTTTTTCCTCATTATTGTTTAAAGGTACAATCAGACAGGAAGTATCCGACCAGGAGTCATTGGAGGCTCTAAACCCAAAGTGTCCACTCCCAGAGTGGTGCAAATGATCCTGCACCTGAAACACACTCATCCTTCCATGTTCGCCTGGGAGATCCGGGACAGACTGCTGCTGGAGAGGGTGTGCGACCACAACACTGTACCCAGCATCAGCTCCATTAACAGGTAACACATGTTCAAATGTTGCAGCGTTTTACTATCATAACCTATTGCCTATACACACTATTTTAAATGTCCTTTTACAGGATCATCAGAAACAAAGTCCACCCTGAATCGTGTGAAGTTGGTGAGTGAGTTTGTCTTGTCCATCTCTACTTTCTCTTGACCCACTGTTTCTTTAATGTGTCCTGACAGTGATGTTTATCCTGCAGTGTCATCAACATCTGCTATTGCCTTTGGATCCACGTGTCCATCTGAATCCACCTATTCCATCAGTGGGATACTGGGCCTCACAAAGTGCAGTAAACACAGAGAAGGTAATACTGTGGCTCTGTCGAGTACGGGCCTGTTTGTTCCAAATGCCATTGAAATTATAGGCACTGAATATAATGTAGGAAAAGTCTTTATGTTGTTTTTGCCTATGAGTTCACAGGAAATGAGCATTTCAAATTTTTATAATAACATTAGATTCATTTTATTCGATTTTTCTCGCTGTGATTGATACCTGTATTGTACATTTTACTGGGGACAATACTGTAAATCAATTCTTTTTAAAAGGTAAATTTGGTGTACTACTGTATAGTCCTATCTTTGCCTCCTTTACTATGTAGCTATATGGGAAGCAGGAAAATCATAAGATCTCAGATTTTGTATTTATTATTGTGAAGTTATGACTAAAATGTTCAAAGAGTATGCCATGAAGTCAGTCGTAATCATATCATGTCCATCTTTTTTTTTAAGATATTCAGAAAATAAAATCTTAAAACGGTGGAGAAGATAATACTATAATCTAAAAATACATTTGACAGAAAATGGATACCATAATTGCAAGAAGAAACATTACTCTTCTGTTGACAGATCTAAATTCTACCTCATTTCATACGTTTAGAAAAAAATCTTCAAAAAAAAACAAACATTGCAGACACATTGCGGTGGTTTCTCTGCCACAACAGACCAAACGGCAGATGTATGTGTAGAACCAGTGGTGCTGTGTTAATATTAGTCTGGAAGTAACAGCCCCCACAGCAGGAGACCCACCTCACAGCCCCAGGCTTCTGTCCTCACAGCCAGCAGGCTCCGTGCTCCCCCTGCATCTCCATCACCTGGGCCTCTCATTACAGCCCTGCTTACTCCTCTACTCTTCCATCTCCACAGTCATTAGAATATGGGTACACCCAGACAAATATGTACACCCACCCCCGGGAACACACACAAACATATACACACGTGCATGTCGTTTATCATTCTTCTAATTAGATGAAATGGAGATAACAGGGAGGGAGGTGTTGTAGCTGAAGTAAAAGTGAACCTGGACAAAAGCTGTTTTGTTCTCCAGACAGGGACACCTCCTACAGCACAGCTCACCATCCCTGTTCCTGTAATGATGCCTGGGGACCATCCGACCCCTGCCTGACCTCTATCTCCAGTCTGAACTTTTATCCCGGTCTGTCTGCCAATCACAGTCCGGATCCGTTAGGTTAGTTAGAATCAAAGCATCACCCCCACCTCCAAAAGAGTTCAGCTTTGATGTGTGTTTTCTATAATCTGTGCCCTTGCTCTGGGTCTCCATTGCAGCTGAACTGACCTGAATTAAACCTGTGGAGACGTATGATCAAATACACCTGCAAGCACAAGCTCTACATCATGTCTTTGTTGTACTTCTTATGGGTTTTCAGCCAGACTGAGCACTGAAGAAGTGTCTTGAATGAGAGACGGAACGGTTTCTAATGATCTGATCCTAATCTTTTATTTACATTATCTCGGGTCAGATGTTACACACACACTGGTATCTCCAAGGCTTAGTGGAGGTTCTTCATCAGTCCCAACATATTGTCGCCTGTCTCCAGCACCTCTGTGGCCATTTTCTCCTCAGTCAGGGGTTAAGGGCCAGGATCATTAGGGGCCCCGTGATGAAGAACGGTAACTGTTCCTTCTCCGAGGTGTGAGTGTCCCCTGCCTCCGGTCCGGGATGAGAGATGAGGTTGGGGAGGGTGAAGATGCCACGGGGACCTGATGGGTCAAAGAAGGGCACTGAGAAAGGAATTTGTTGGTGGCAGAAGGCATCGGTCTGCTGGAAGCATCTGGAGATAATACTCAACATTTTTATTGTTTATCTCGGTACAGCTATATTCACAAACGGAATAACATGCATGAACAAACATCCTGTACACTAGGGTGGGATACTTTAGGAACTGTTTCTGTTCTCCATTGTCTCTGTAAAAAAGTGCTTCGGATAAACTTTATGGTGTTCACAGTTCTACATGAATAAAGATGACATGAACTGACTTAAATTAAAATGTGGGACGTTGTTCATTATTTTTAATACGTAATTGTCACTTTAGTGTAAATTGAGCATTGTCTGAACATCTTATATCTCTATAGCTTCCTTCTATCAAGGCTAGACTCGGTCAGTGCCTGAGTCTGGACTTTACAAGTTTACTTTAGGAACTAAGCTATAACTTTCAAGCATTTCATTAAAAAAAAACCCTCCAGCTATCTCACAGCAGTCTGCTGTACTTCAGTGGAGGACCAAGTATTCAGAATACCTGCTTTGCATTCCAAACCTGTAGGTATTACCAGTAAAGTGCACGTTACTGAAGTATGAAACATAAAGGTATGCAGTGAAACAGAGCCTGTCAGTTTTTTTTTTATGTGTGTTGCATGTAACTAATCTTTAGTTCATTTGATCCATTGGATACACTGTTGGTTGGTTAAATCAACTGATGCATCATATTCCACCATTATATTTATAGACTGAAACATTATATAATAATTCTCAATATTAACACTGTGCAGTCACTGGCCTGGATGCACTTCTAAAATCATGAGGGGCACAGGTCACATTGATGATGATGATGATGATGATGATGATGATGATGATCACCAGGTACATGTATCGCCATCTGCAGAAAGTTTGAGGGAAGCTTGTCCTCAAATACTTCAACTCAAATCTATCGTTTATTATTTCTAATAAAGCCACAGAGTAGAGGATTTAGGACGATCTAACTGCAGACATCAATGATCATCTATCATTAATGTGCATTTGAGCATAAGACAGTATTTTATTTAGTCCCATTATTAGCAGTAGTAGTTTCAGTAGTCATAGTGGTAGCATTAGTACCAGCAATAGTACGGTATGTATGTTTTATTTTTATCTGCCAACCTTCATTTTCTAACATGCCTGAAGTGAGGTAGTCAGTTGTATTCTACATTCTTGCCACTAAATGGCAGTAATTCCCACAAAATATTTCTCATGGGCATAACTAATATTGCATATATTCAATTAATAATTTACATTTTTCTCATAAGGATGTGAGGGGTTGTATTAGTCATAGTCTTTACCACTGATGGTCACCTCCTACAGTAAAACAAAGTAGAAAGTGAAAGTGCCATTTTCAGATGTATTTTTACTCATGAGAGCCTTTATTACAACTTTGGAATGACTTGATAGTTGTTTGGTGTAGTTTTACTTCATGGTGATGTGTCTCCAGTTGTCTGAGATGGGTTTAATGCACAGAGACTGAGACACACAAACCTCTGCGACACATCCACAGCTTCCTGATGCAAACAGGTGCATGATAATCTGTCTCTGTCTGAAAGGATGCTGATACCTTACTTCTGTCCCTGCATGCGGTAGATAACACTATACTGTGAATATTTCAAATAAAGCAGTATTCTTGCAAACACCTCTAAAAACAGCTTATTGGTGAATTCTTTATATCTAGAGGAGGATTTGAGGGATTATTATTCAGCGGTGGTGTCCTTTTAAAAGTCCCAATGCCTTGTCAGATAATTAAAGGGGTTTATAAATTAGTAGCGAAAGCTGTGTGTGTGTGTGTGTGTGTGTGTGTGTGTGTGTGTGTGTGTATGTGTGTGTGTGTGTTGGATAAATATGTGTATGCTTCATTGCCTCGTACCCTGCTTTGTAAAGCTGTCTTTCTTAAATTATTCCTAGGTTCAAAGTACAAAAGGAGCGGGTTTTATTCTGGATATTTCATACCAGCTTCCTTGTTTATAAATCACTGTTTCCTCATTCTCAGTATCTAGACAGAGTGACTAAAGGGGATGGAATTGCTTATCAGTAAAAGTCTATGGACCAATCATTTTCTCAGATATAGTACAGATTCACCTGGAGTCTGTCCGTGCTTTGAGAGGCTCGCTGGGATCAGACAAAACCAAGTCAACAATAGTGATACGGGGTTGAACAAACAAAAAAAACCACACTGAACAAAACCAGAGCAAGAGACAAAAGAGGTAACAGACCAAGCTGAGGAGATGGCAGTGCCCCCCAGGGTGGTCCACAAGAGGAGGGCCACCATCACAGACCTGCCTCTGTACTACTGCGGACACCTGCTGAAGAAACCCATCGAGGAGAAGGTGAGGATGGAGACACAATAGCACTGTCAATAACACACACATAACCATCAACAGGGGATAAATGATGTGAAGGCTCATGGGTGTGCAGTAATACGTTTAGAGTTGTGGATGTGAATATATGCAAATATATAAGGTTTTAATATGTTGGTACAATTTTCAGGATTATAAGAAGTACTATGCAGAGCTCCGAGGAGCCACGCTGTTTCTGTATAAAGATGACACTCAGGACACAGTAAGAACATGTTTTCATTCACATTAATAGTGCACATAATGTCAGTTCATTTGTAAGAGTAGCAGTTTTGCTCCGAGGGAAAAAAAATACACAAAATACAGTATTGATTTTCAAGATGTAACTGATTCCAGACTGTGTAACGAAATTGTAAATTCATCTAATGTCATATTATGAAGTGAAATAGTCTCATCTAGAACTAGTTTTATGTTCCTGTAACTGTGTCTGATCCGGGTGTAAACTCTGGTGTCTGAGATGCATGTTGCGTCCACTTTGCGTCAGTACACAGAGAAGTTGGAGCTGGAGAAGCTTAAGTCGATGGAGTTAGACGCTCCATTTCAGAAGAAGACTCCGGCTGTCTTCACTCTCACCCTGCAAACAAAGAAGGTGAAGCTGAAGGTAGGAGAAGATAAAAGTTGCTACCTTACTTTACTTTACCACGACATTCCTCAAAGTCATCACTGTTGCATAAACCAACAAACCAGGTTTGAGCCCATTAGCAACTTAATGGGCTCAAACAAACATTTCTGGCTGCCTCAAAGTTAAGAGAGATGTGTGTTTGTGT
>JAPTHA010000002.1:12273232-12300717 GCA_029814585.1 Gymnapogon annona
CAATACACTTATTTACCTGATTTCACCCTGTTTCATCTTATCTCAATTCACCTAATCTTATGTCATCTCTCATTTGGTCTCATCTCTCATCTCATTTCATCTTATCTCACCTCGTCTTCTCTCATCATCTCACCTGGCAGAAGCAGATCCCTGGTCAGTTGCAGCTGCTGCCTGGCCAGATGATGATGCTGCAGGAGGCTTTAGATCAAGAGAGAGCAAGAAATCCCCCGGTTCCATCTCCGCGTCCCGCCCTCCCTCCTCGCCCATCCTTCCTGCGGCCCCCCTCCCCCCCTGCATCGGCTCTGCAGCCTTCAGACCAGCCTGACCACAGCAGCAGCAAAATGCCTTCGTAAGTCTTTTTTGTCGTCTGTGTCTCTACGCAGATGCACAGAAACAGCACAACTTCCTTCTATACCCGCATCAGTGATGAAGTATTCCCAGCTCATTCCTGCAGGTGCTTCTACGACGTGAGCCGGCAGGAAGCTGAGAGGATGTTGGAGGCAAACCCAGAGCATGGAGGCATCATCCTCCGCCCATCTACCTGCCCCAACAATTATGCCCTGACCCTCAGACAAGTCACATCCAGGTCAGCTCATCTGCAAAGTCACAGCCACATTCATCATCACTGGGTTTCTTTATTCGGACATTTGAACATGAAGATTGACTTGTCCTTCATTGTCAAGCGGTTTACTGATCTACGGTGTGTGATGTGTCTTCTTGTTTCAGTGGATCTGTCATGAGGAACTACAGAGTGGCTCCCACAAAAAACTCAGGCTTTATCATTGAGCTTGATAAACCAGTATGTCTCATAGCTTTCATCTTATCATGTCAATCAGGATAATTACAGCAAGTGTGATTTGGATTAAAGTAAAATGTGTGCCTTTTATTCTGTTGTTCTCCTCGTGGGTGTGTTTGTAGGTGAGAGTATCCTCTTTGCATGATGTGCTTAAATACTTTATGGAAAAGACAGAGTATCGCTTTCAACCCTTCATGACATCTCAGCCCTATGACCTTCGCATCGGTGAGAAAATAGTCACGGAAGCAGCACACACTCATATAATAGGCAATAAATAGAGAGAAATACAAACGCGACACATAAGTTCACAATAATGTGTACAAAATGCTATTGTTGTAGAGGATGTAGAGTCTGATAGGGATGTCGGCAGAGGCTACAGTGCATCATGTTTACTGTGCTGACCATGCGTCTTGTTTTTACATGAAGTAGAAAAAATATATAATAATGCAAACAAAACAGCTCGACAAAACACAAGTGTCCCTATCAGTCCTTCATTACATTACTTTACCATTTATCCATTTTCAACTATATTCGAACATTTTTTAACCCTTAAATACTCTCAGACAGTGGAGTAATGATTAGACAGTGTGTCATCTGACAGTGCTGTGGCTCTGGAGTCAATACGGCCCTAAGACTAGTGATATGACAATTATACTGTATGTGCACAAGAAATAATCAACATGTAGAAGAAGACTATTCACCATTCAACTATGGTCAAAAAATGAAAAAATAAAAACTTCAAACTATGTCCTGTTGAAACAGAGCAGTGTCAAACTAATGTGACAGAACAAGATGAAAATGTTATATTGTATGTTATTTATGGGGCTATATGTTATTCATTGGGATATCACATTGAGTGATGCAGCGCAGCAGTGTGATCTCATGTAGCCAGAACAGTGCAATGATAGCATATTAACATGGGAATAACTCTTTGTGTCATAGCAAAAAAGAAAAAAATGCAGTTTAACCGTATCAGGCCTCAGCTTCTCACAGGCATGAGAACTTAGAGATCACACTGGGTCTGCATATGGACAAAACATTAGGTAAAAAAATCATAATATCATCATTATAATCATTATACTATTGTTAAATATTAGATTATGATTAGTCCCCTGTGGGGAAATTTCAGATATTATATATTGTTGTTGAATATTGTTAGTTTATTAACATTTTTTGTAAAAAAAAAAAAAATCATGTCAACATTTTCATCGTGGAATTTCACTTTTTTCACACGAAAACGTTATCATCATTTATAGGTTATCATGCTGTTACTTTAATGGTCCAATTCAGTTCAGATCTACTTGGACAGTACCTGGCCCCTGAACTGAAGTGCATTTGTTGCACATCCTTGACTGTTAATATCTTCGGGGACATTTTTACACATCAGTTTTAGCCCGTGGCACACGATTGACAGCCCAGACTTACAGAATTGAAACCCTAATGAACAAAAATAATCTAATAATACAATACAAACTAAATAGAAATAAATGATAAAACATTGTCTTAGAATTAGTAAAAAAAATACAGGACTTTAGTTCCTCATAACAACTCTACAAATCCTACCTGAAATATGTACAGTGCTACTTTCTGAGCACCCTGCCCTGCTTTTTAAAGAACTTCTGGAAACTTTGTTGGTAATAATTTTTGGGGGTTTTTATTGTACGTCACTTATGTTCAACAGATTTGTCTCCTGCTCCTAAATGTGTCACCATCTCTTCACCATTATCAAAAACTGTACCCAAGGCTAAAGTGGCCCCCATGATGCGGTGGGAGGGTACAGGTGCGTCTCCAGCAGGTGCAGCGCTGGAGGGTGATTACGTGGTTCCTGATGAGCACCAGCCTGACAATCACAATCTAAAGCTCGGTGAGAATACAGCGGTCAAAATATGACTTAAGGATTCATAGTCATATTTGTAAGTCACACATAAATGACTAAAATGTGTTTGTTTTCTGAACTAGTTCAACTGGACGGTCAACTTCAGGAGATTTTACAGTTGAAGAGGAAAACCACCTCCAACAAGGAGGACAAAGAAACCACCTATGAAAACATCATCTCTGAGCGGTCCAACAAAACAGTGTGACATATTTGGATCTATGGGATGAAGATGACAATTACAAAGGTCAGCTGTTCCCTGTGGGTGTAACCTACCTTGGTCTATAGCTTCAGAACCCCTTTCAACTCGGATTTTAATCTTTAAAGACCAAGAATTACTTTGTGGCGACTTCCAAATGAAGTTTCACATTGAACCTTTCCTTACACAATCTGTGTAGGGTGGGGAAAGTCTCTCATTAACATTCATGGTATGAGTTGTAAGTGTACAAGGAAATGAACAGAATGAAAAACAATGCATCAATAACTAGGACACAGTTTTCCAATTGCCCACTTTTCTTCATGTTTTTTTCTTTTCTTTTCTTATTGACCATATGGGACCTGGAACTATGTTTTGGTGGCCCAGTAATTTATCGCCATATGTTATACTACTATTCTCTAAAATTCAGGGGTCACTAACAGGGGTCACCCGCGGGCGCCAGGTCGGCCACGGGGACGGTGTGAGTCGCCCGCGGGGTGTTCTAAAAAAAAGGACCAGTTCAGGCGTCTCCAACTCGTTGCTCGTCACACACCGGTGGTTCAGAGATCTGATCCAGGAACTCTCATCATGAGTCAATAATGTAATAACAGAGTTGATTGGTCACTTGGTAAATCAGGTTTAATTTCCAACCAATCAAAAGTATCCTGCCCCCGCCCACCCCCACCATCATTAACTGTCAATCAAACTTTCACGCTGGTTCACTGTCTGTCATTGCTGGAGTTGCAGTGCGTGTCAGTCCCGCTATGGTAGTGGAGTTTAGTCACGATATTAGGAGGTAAAAATGTTATCATTTTCACAAACAATGACATACGGACTTCTGTTTGACAAACGTAAAAGACGTGTGCGTGTGTGTGTGTGTGTGTGTGCGCTGTGGGGCGAGCCTGGGACCGGAAAATATTGGAATGCGGCACGGAATTTCAACAAAGTTCCGTAGCAACTTTCCCGGTGATTCTCCGGCAGGATGAATACACCCTCCGAAAACACCGGCCCATATTCACTACATCCACCATGAAGAAGCGCTTCAACAGAGGTATCCTTTATTCTGTGGTTCACATCCAGGACCAATAGCCCTGCACTGGCGAAGGCAGAGCTAAAGAGGCAATTATCTGCTAATGCTAATGTCCAGCTCAGTGTGTGCCGTCTGCGCATGCACTCAGACAGCTGAGTCGGACCTGTTCATCTTGGTTTGACTGATGTGATGGCGACAAATTATGCTGGGTTCATTTTTACAACGTTGATCCGTTTATAATTAACATGTTTTGACACAAGAATTTAGAAAATGTGAAATTGGTCAGGAATACAACTGGTACTTAGTTTTTTTTCTACTTTTGATTTTCTTGATTAATGTGTTTTATTATAAATGTTACAAATGTTTTAGCCAACAAACAAATAAATGTTGAAACATAATTTTATTATAAATGTTAAAACACTGGCTAGATAGCTCAGTCAGTAAGGCACTGGGTTCGATTCCCGTCATGAGCATCCAGTGGGCTGTATCAGGGAGGGCGTCCGACGTAAGAAGTCCTGTCAAA
Organism: Gymnapogon annona; assembly: GCA_029814585.1. NCBI lineage: Eukaryota > Metazoa > Chordata > Actinopteri > Kurtiformes > Apogonidae > Gymnapogon > Gymnapogon annona. The sequence goes on from JAPTHA010000002.1 coordinate 12,277,651, forward strand.
TCATATATGCAAATTGGATTCACTGTGGCGACCCCAGAAGGGAAAAAGCCGAAAGAAATCATCATTATAAATGTTAAAACAAACAACCATTGATAAATAATATTATAGGAAAGGAATACAATGTTACAAACATGATACAAAATGTGCACATGACCCCTATTATAGATGAATGTCATTAATTATTAATAATCTATAAATTGTCCATACTTTGTTGTTTCATCGGTGTGTATCAAACCGGTAGCCCTTCGTATTACTCAGAGACCCTGAAGCAGCCCCCAGTTCCAAAAAGTTTGGTGGGAGCAAGGGACCCCTGCTCTACATTTTACATCAAGTATTTTCCTGTGGATGATTTACTGACCATGCAGATGTTCATAAAAGCACAGATTGAATTCAATGTTAATAAACACCTAGTATAAAAAACAGATGGTTTTCTCTAGGTTTTGTGTGTTGTTTCAGCTGAGTTCTCAGACATAAAAAAGAATGTACAAGTCAAAATGGGTCAATCCACGTGATTATTATTCTTTATTTTCACACATAAGAGGAAGCCAACATAAAAGTTCAAATGTTGTAATCATAATTTTAGAAGTTATTCCATAATTTTTCCCCCATCAGTATCACAGATCATGTTATAGGTTGAAGTTTAAGGATCATTCATCACTTAATAAAGACACCAAGACTGTGAAAAATATAAAAAAGAAGAAAAACAGGCTCTCCCTTTTGTCTCGTCTTGTTGTAGTGTGTGTTGGAGTACCTGCCTTCTCATCCCTCCCACCCGTTCCCCACTCACACATGAACCACTTATTCTGTTTTTGTAGCAGCCTTTGTGCAATAAAGAGACAAATAAAACATCTGTAATAACTTAATGTCTCATGATTTTTTTTTAAATTAAACGAAATTAATAAATTAAGAGGATTGATCCATAATGAAGACCTGCCTCTTTTATGTTTCTTGTAACATTACTTTTCGGTGAGTGACAGCTGCAGGATTCTCTCCAGCTCCTCCTCTTCCTCCTTCTGCTTCCTGGATACAAAATACAAGTAGATGCATTAGAAAGTGCCTGAAAAGCAAAAAACCCCCAACTCTTTTAAGTATGCATGGTGTATGTGTACGTGTGTGGATGCGTGAGTATGCGCACATTGCATATGCAGTGTGTGCAGGTATGTGTATATAGTACAAATGCTTTGTGTGTATGTCATAACAATTCAACTGATGTGTATCTGTCTGCTCTTATTTCTGCTCTTTGCATTTGGCTGCTGCGACGCACAAATTTCCCCATGTTAGGATCAATAAAGTACTACCTTATCTTATCTACTTTTTTAATGACTTTTCCTTGACCACCGAGGAAAACGTGATGAGATTGGGGAATGTTATGAGGAGAATTCGTATTAGAAGAATACAGCTACATTAACACTAATGTTCCATGCTTCAGCCATGTTTGAAACTACAATGTTCTAAAGATGGAAAGCACACCTTGGATATTTCCCATGGTGCACTCACGCCATGCTGTTTAATGTATGACATAAACATGGACAGTGGGTCAAAAATGTGACTTCGCTACCAAGGTTGGAACAGAAACATTCCTTAATAATGGCTACACCTACACTAATAATCATCCTCATACTCCATATCTGTCCATGTGGATCCTAAATCAATTAAATTATTTCCCAGTACTGAATCTATGCAAATTAAAAGCTATAATTCTGTCTATAAATCCACTACCCTACATGTCATATGCTACTTGGTGAGTTAAAAACATCATCTGTCTGCATTAATAATACCTTCATCCATTAATATACTGCATTGTCTTCCAGAAGATGCTGTTTGTCAGATTCTGAAGCATTAACTGCATAATTTTACATCAACATCTATTTAAAATAAAACGCAAACAATTAAGCATATCAGTGAATTAAACCGTTGTGGCATAAGATGAAAATACACATCTTCTCTGTCGTGGTGAGCGTTTTGGGAATAGTTGTTGTTGCAGTGAATTATGGGATAGCATTCTGTCCTCTCCTGTCATTTAGGATGGTCCAGTGTATCCTGTGTGTCCTGTGTTACAGGAGACACTAACGGAAGAACTGAAACTTCTCTGCTTTGCATTTAGAGAATTTTGGTCTCTTTCTTCTCCTGACACTCAGAGACTTCCAGGTCATTTCAGTTGGTTAGGAACTTTCTGAAGCAAAAATGACTATTCTGACACATCTTTGGTTATATTGGGTACTTACAGCACATGAAATATTCAGTACCTGAAATTAAAAGAGTCCAAGACAGTTCAAGATCAAGTCAAAGTGAAACTGGTGACTATAAAACATAACTGTCTTCTAATATTTAGCTGGTAGTTTTTTTGATTCCCGACTGGGTCATGAATACAAGTAGATGGTACTTTTCAACCTACTCTGTTGAAATACAGTTTAAAATGCGAGACGAGATGACAGGGCTTCCAGTGTCGATACCGGCTCAGAGTTAAAATGAAAAAGATGGAGCAGAGAGAAAATGCAGAGAAAAGTAAAGCTGTGAGGACATAGGCCAAGATAAATTGGTTCAGTCTAAAGTGCTGTCTCATAAATACCAAGACCAAAAATAAAGTTTCTGTATCTGAGCACAGCAGAGAGGGAAGTAGGTGAGATTAATGCACAAAACAAAACCTGACTTTACACTGTGCAGGAGACATAAAAAGTCTCAGGCGTCAACACAAGATTTCGTTCAATCTTCCATATTCACCTGTCCATTTCCTCCTGCTCCCTGCACGACAGCTCCATGGCGATACGCAGCTGCTCATCAAAACTGCTTGCCACACCAAAGTGTCCCGACAACCGCGGATCGGTGACAGCACTGTAGGAGAGAGGGGAGCTGGCAGCCGGGTCCATTGGAGAGATGGAGGAAGACTGGCTCGGGTCAGCCGTGTCATCTCCTTCTCTGTTGGCCAATGAGATGGACAGAGACTCCTGGATTGCCCTATAAGACACAAGTAAAAGAGAGAAGATGGGTTTATCTCATGAATATACATGAGACATATTCATGTATATGAAATGTATTTCTGTACCTGCAGCCAATATTTCAGCACAAAAAAAGACATGTGGCATACAAGACAAAACATTTTTTAAAAAGTGTGTGGGTATACATATATAGTTAGGGTAGCCCATCTTGATGAAACAAACACTGAGCTTCATTGATTCTGTATAAGATATTACACAATAGTAAAAAGTTAACAGAGACTAAACTTGTACATTTTGAGAACCACTTTCAGATTAAAATTGCAGAAAAGAACCTCGGCTGCTTCATGATTTTGTTGCTGAACTACACATTAGTTTCCAAATGCAATTACTGTAAGTCATTAGTTAAAAATATGCAACCCATGTGTATAGGTCATAGTAGCTGAATTTCAAGATAGATGCCTTGTTAGACTTGTGGGAAACAAAAGTAAAACCCACATAGACTAAATTCTTGACTGTTTCTTAATCTGTCTCACTGTAAATGTATTCTATTAAATGATTGTTGATGCATTGGTTTAGTTAAGTGCAGAGGGCGGTCCCTGTAAATACTTGATACTTAGCTCTGTAGAAAGTATTTTTAATACTGTAAGCAGCCATTATAACCTTGCCTAATGGAAGATTTTTGAACATCTGTATAAAGAATACATTACAGTATGCAGTAAGATTTTTTAAGGCAGAGAAGCATCTTCGTACATGGAATCTTCATCAAAAATGAATGCAATATCACAAAGAACAAAACGTCACCAAATGTACACCAAGGTACTGATGTGTCTTTAATATACCTCTAAAAAAGATAGAAGATCAAGTATTCAACAAAGGGTATCTTAAGAGGAAGGTTTTACTGCACTACTTCATTACAGGAGGACCTGGGGATTGCTGATCTCAAGAGAAGAGATAGAACTAATCACTTGATTCTATTCAGAGATGTTTAATTACTTCATATAGCAGAGGTTTCCCTGAATCAGGAAGAACTGGGAGTGAGTCAGAGTTTTACTAAAACAACCGCAAATAGTCATATTTAAAATCAATTAACATTTCTTTGCCATGTTTAGTTCCATGAGCTAGTTAATTGGGTTAGATGACAGAAAAAAGGGAAAGCATTTGTGGAAGGAAGGAGGAAGTTGAAAGGACTATATGTAGTTTTTCTACTTGAAAATGTTTTTAAAAGGACATTAAATTATCACTGGTGTTCAGAATGAGGAGCCACGAAGTTCTGCCATAGATGCCAAGGAAGTGGATTGTAGAGTTGAGCTGAATTTATCCACATCGAATCAAATATGCGAATTAGATTCGCTGTGGCAACCCCGGAAGGGAAAAAGCCGAAAGAAATCATCATCATCATCATCATCATCATCATCATCACAGGCCTACAGATTTATGTGACCACTACAGGGAGTAGTGAGTCACTTGCCTGGTTTCATTCAGTGAGGAAATCTAACACCGCGGAGCCTTTGGCCAAAACAAGAGAGAGTGACAGAGTGATAAAAGCTAAAAAAAAATAACACTGGAGACAGTTCTAAATGAATGGAGTTGGACGTGAAGCCTTAGCTTTTCTTCTGAGCATGTGGTTTTACTGTGCCTGTTTTCAGTCGAAAAACAGAGTTAAGCTGACAAAACTAAAATCTAAACTATCAGTCGATGCAGCATGTGAATATTATAAAAACAAACTAAGCAGGTATGAGTTTCAGTTTGAAGAAAAGTTGATGACACCATAATACAGATGTGTGTAAACAATAAACTTTATGCATTATTCAGTGAGCGATACAGTCTCTGTATCCACAAACTGCATCACTCACCGATTCGTTGGTATTTTTCCTCCTAACTGTGTTCTGGTACATAATTCCACACTGCTGTAGACTGTTTGGAATATCAATACGACCTATAATCCCCAAAGGTAAATTGAGTGAATGACAGCCTCAGGTCTTGCTTACTTTTGGATGCATGTGATTTTCACTTAACATATTTGTGATGTACAACATGGAACAATACAAAAGAAACATCACACTCAAAACCCTACGATATCCTATATATAAATAGACACTGGTGACTGTTGAAGCCAACAGAATCAGTAACTGTTTAGAATGTTTTCCTGGATGGTGAGATGCTGCCCATGAGTCAGCTCACCTCTCCAGCTGTGAGTCCTCCTCGTACAGTGGAGACTGTGGCACGGGGCGGCTGTTGGTCAGAGCCTCCCAGATGGTCACCTAATGAGCACAAATATGGTTAACAACCTCCTGGAGATATAAACAGAAGCCAAAAATCTGTCACACTTATTGTAACATTCCATTTAAAAGCATAAACCCAATTACGAATCAGAGGAGGCAGTGTTTTCTCGACACTAACAAAGAATCATTAAATCTGTGTACTCTAAAAGCAAGAGTGAAACACTTCAGTTTTCCCACATCTTCTTTTGTACTAAAAGAACATCCAGTGACCTTGAAACTAACATCAGAAAGACAACAGGAACAAAAGCCATAAGTGGTGAGACTGTGGCTGCGAAACTGCCTGTGACAGCCTTGTTTTACATTGATGAATCAACTTTGGTCTGACCTGGTCACTCTCAGTGCCAGCGTCTAGGAGACTCTGCTGGATGGCGAACTGTAGAAGGTTGTCATCCTCATCTCTCATTGGTTCGCTGCGGCCTGGACCTAGTGTGGTGTAGTCTGGCGGAGGCTCAAACACAGAAGGGTCCACCTCACAGTGGAAGGGAGGGGGCAACTGACCTGGAAAAAAGTGGACCACAACATCACTGGACCTGTAAACTTTGGAGTGGTCCACTTGGACACGTGTTTCTGTTTCATTCCAACACAAACATCCTGTTTGACGTTGCTGAAAATATACTTTTTGGAAAACTTACTCCAAAAAATGGGATTATTACACTATGAAACCTCAGATTGCGCACTATTATCAATTCTGTTCAACATTTCGCCAGTTAACGGTTGTGTTTCATGCTTTAATTAATACCTGTGATTGTATCTACTTGGGCTAGATGTGTATCAACACACATAAAAACAACTTCAGTCTAAATCCCACATGCTAAATGAAAAATCATAACAGGAGTGGTCAGAGAAAACAACTGACATATATTTGGATTCTGAGCTAAACACAGGGGCACTTGTCACTAATCATAATAAGAGTTGATGCTTACCAGCTTCTCCAGGGCTCTCGGGTTTGTGAACCGTCACAGAGCTGACTGGTTCGTCGCAGCCACACAGGTTACTGAAGGTCACTCTGGCATTCAACACATGAAACAAGGGAATCTCTGGAGAACGCAAAGCAAGTTATATTAGAGAGGACACGTTGAGGTGTCAGTAGCAAACAAGTTTTGTCTGGTTACTTAATCTAGACACACAAATCTAAAACCAGTCTCTCCCCACACACACACACACACACCTATCTTAACGGGGAAGCCTGGAGGCAGGCGTAGGGTGATGAAGTCTCGTAACTTTGCAAAGTGGGCGTTGGAGATAGCCATGAGGTCGATGATAGGCGTCACCTGCTCTGCCAGCGACAGAGGATGAGTCTCACTCAACCACAGTGTCGCTTTAAACCTGGAGAAAAACAGAGGAAACAAAAAAATACGTCAATGCGTGCATCTGTCTTTATCTTGTCATGTCTTGTCCTGGCTTGTTGGTACCTCTGTACTTTGCTGGTAAGCTCGATGGGACGTCCAATGTCCCGTCCATTCAGGTTAAACTCCGGGTTGAAGTATTCCTCAGCTGTGATGGCTGTGGGGTTGTGAGGACTGGCACACTGGGACACATTACTCTGACAGAGGGACACACAAAGTTACGTATAAAGTGTGTATTTTCATTAAAGGAGGCTGAGTGGATGTGATGGATGTGCACTGTGGAGAGACTTACCCCATTATGAGCCGTATGCTGCTCAGCAATCCCCAAGAAGGACTGCAATGGAGTCTTTGAGCCTGTGTGGGAATAATAATGAAGGGAGGTCAGCGTCAACGCCTGACGAATGGTACAAGATAAGTGACAGTATAATACACTGTACAACGTATCAAAAAGAACATGAATATCAAGTTATGAACACAATTTTACTGGCATACTTTTGGCAGTTCCTTTCTTAAGACCCTCAAAGAAAAAGCAGCTCATGACATTAGACGTGTACCTTTGCTCCTTGACTTATCCTGGTCTGACAGGTGTTCTGTCCTAGACCGAGTCACCAGTTCCACATTGGTAGCACTGTAAACCTGAAAGAAACATCAGTCACAGAGAATGTACAGAGAGGTTGAACATGCTGTATTTTATATTAAACAGATGCTAATGCTTCGGTACAACTATCATGTCTTGGTCAAACTACAATAGCCTCTAATTGTGTAATGTATGTAACTTTAATCTTCCTTATGTAACTGTCTCTGGAAACTCACTAACCTTAGCTTCGTAGCCACTGACCATCTCACTCTTCTCAGAACGCCATCCCCAGATTCCCGATTTGTTCCTAAATATCAAAAGGGAAAAAAGGAGGATCATCGCACAAAAGTTATCAGTGTTGATGTATTTTTATTCTGAGAAAGTGATGTTGATGTTTAATTAATTGACATTAATAATAATTCATCTCATTCTAAGCTGAACACCTGCTGCATATTCTTTTAAAACATATCTACTGAAAACTACTAGTCCTATTTGTCAACTTAACATACAGTACTATGTATATATGTTACCGCTCAAAGGCAATGTTGCGTGTGTTGAGATGTGTAGAGACGATGGGTGACGTCAGTCTCTGAGCTGTATTCTCCTGCGATGGCTGCATGGCTGCAAGAAGGGACGGTGCATCACGAGGCGACAACACGAGCGGCTCTGTGTAGACCACCTGCTTCTCATGGTCCACCTCCATCACCACAGCCCCGTCATCTAGGAGGAGGTGGACAGGTTGATTAGTGTCAAAGGCAGCGTTAACAAGGCATTTCAAGCCTCTATGAAAACAGTTTCTGTCTTTCTTTGCAGGCTGGTAGACACCTCCACCCTTGAAGATATAGCTACGTCGTCCTTTCAGCCAAGTCATATGCTCAAAGCCCAAGAGAGTAGTGTCCACACGGAGGCATGAACCGCTCTTCCACACCCGGTAAACATCACTGGGACACACCTTAGACACCAAAGGCACTAAAAGGAAGATTGTGAATGAACAAAAAGGACAGGCAGCTTAGAAAGAGGCGACAACAAGCCAAAAGGTGGGGGGAACTGGCAATAAAAAAAACTTATATTTAACATGTAAAAGTTACCTGAACTGAACACTCAACTTAAAAACACCAAAACACGACATGCTCATCAAAGTACTGTCATAAAACAGTTTTCTATATTATAAATAAAATCTAACACCCAAAATACTGATATAAAGAAACTCAATTTACCTACAATTTACTCAATGCGAGAAATTTTACATTCAAAACATTTCTGCAAATTGGAGAAAGGAAGTCTTTGCAAAATCATATCCGCAGAGACACGTCTCTGTTAAATATATTTTTAGATAGTTCAAGCAGGAAATCAGTGGTGTGTAGCGAGTAATCTGATTAAATCCAGTGTGAAACTTTCAGGCCTGACTGACATCTGTTGCTGGAGGAGCTATCCAACTACTGTGGTGCTGAAATTGACCTTTGTAAAAAAAAAAGAAAAACACTCACCCCAACTGGTAAACTCCCACTTCATCTCAACATAGAAATCCCGTGCCTGGAAAAGACAAAGGCAATCTTGAAACTTTGGGCAAATTCAGATGTCCTGTGTATTCTCCAAAAAAAGCGGTTCATGTGATCAAGCATAAAACTTGTGAAAATGTTTATGAAGAGATAACGTGAATGTGTTGAGGGCACACACTCCTTGGACCCGCTCAATGTTGGTCCTCTCAATGAAGGTCTGACACTACAAGACAAAATGTAAGGATATTTTTACCTGTCTTAATTTGCTGAGCAGTTCTGGGATGCCTGCCAGTCTCTCAGTGGCGCGCTTGAAGTCTCTGTACTGAAGCACCAGCTGAACCAGCTCAGGGTCTCCAGTGCTCACCGCCTCCTGCAAGACTGAATGAACCATGCGTGCATCTTTAATCACAGTTGATCTTTGTGAGTCCCTCAGATCCTGGCAGCTCCAAACATCAGCTGAGCACTCACTTGTCCAGCCCTGAGCGTTGCAGTGCGTTGGGTCTGCAGAGTGTCTGAGCAGCACTCGGGTTGACTCCAGGTGGCCCAGACACACAGCCAGCTCCAGTGGGGTGCGCCCCCTCGGATCCAAGCGCCCCACATCCTGCTGCAGAACCAGGTCCAGCACCAGCATCAGCGCAATGCAGTGCCACATAACAAACGCATCTGTATAAAAGCCATCAACGTGCAACTACAAAATACACCTCCCTGCTTACCTCTTTTTTCTGCAGCTCTCGGTCGAGCTCTAGGTACTGATTGTTCCAAACCAGAAAATGTAGAGGAAACGCGTCTTGAGCCATGGCTGTCGGTCTCTTGACAAATAAACAGTAAAGCTATGTTTGCAATATGAATTCTGCAGCCAACAGATTGCCGTGACACCACAGCGGACTGTAGCAACGAGTTCAGGGCTGGTCGGCACAGCTGGTTAGCTAGCTAGCTTTGTAAACACAGCAGAAAAAGCACAAAGCGCTGTAAAGAGGATATGTTTGACTTGGAAAAAGCTGTCAATAACCAAGTCTATCCATGAGGCTAATGTTAAGGTCTAGAATGTTGTGTGTGCCTATTTAAATTAGTGGGCTGAGTTAGCCTAGCTAACTCAGCCCACTAATTTGGTGTGGTTAGCGTTTACTAACAGCTAGCTGTGCTAACGTAAGCTAACTGGCCAATAACATTGTTCCTTGCGCTTCTATGCACATGTTTTCCATTCTTCACGAGACAAGACAACTAAATTATCCGGACAAAAATTGCATCTCCAAGTCCGTTCATTTTTGTCGGAGTATATGTTAATAAATAATAGGCGGTTGGCAAAGTTAGCTTAGTTGCCCGCTGCTACTACAACTATCCCGTTTGTATCGCAGGGTTTGTTACGGTCTGTCAAAAATAAAGCAAGAAACGGCCTTTATTCCAGGATCACATCCAGGTCACTTCAGATGAGGGCATCCGATCCGATGATGCTGACAGCTGCGGTTACTAACACAGTCCTGACTGGATGAGCCAAACACTTCTGTGGTGTCAAAGTGTTTTGTGAAACGCAGCTTTGAAAAGACGCACATTTACAGCTGCAGCGTTTATTTATTCATGCGCTCATTTCGTCGTCGCTGTAGTTCCAGGTTACGAAAAGAAACTGGGTGGAGCCCGGGAGGAGCCGGTGTCGGATGCGTTTCTTCAGTAATGAACTGTCTTTTAACCGGTAAACAGAACATAATGCACCAGTTTACCATTATAGTAAAACCAGTTCATAACGGCCACGCACTGTTTAGCTTTTTTTTTATTTTTCTTGAAAAATAACACAAATAACATAAAGTGAAAAAGGCTTCTGAAAATAATTACAATGCTACAGGATTCCCCTTTTGATAATCTAAAAGGAAAACACATTTACACAAAAGTATATATTTATATATTTATATGCATTTTAAGGGATATGGCCAGAACAGTCTGAAAGTAGACCTTGATACACAACCACTATGTTTGAGGAGAACAAAGAAATGAACATCTCCCAGAAAAAAATCATACATCTCTACATTGAATCGGACACAGTAATGATATTCAGTGAAAAGTAGATACTCACATTTTTCATTCATGAAAAAAAGAAAAATGTATCAAAAAAGGGGTGGGGAGCAGTTTCAACTAGAATATTAACATTTTACTCTAAATTGTCTCTGTACAAAAACAAAGCAAGAGGAGTTTGAAAATAATAGCACCTGAAGTCTAACGGTTGTTTGAAAATGCACCATTTATCTGACACCTAGTCCTTGGCTTATCCCTTACACTTAATGCAACCTGCCCTTGTTGGGGTGAGGTCTTGTGTTGCCACATCGATTGCCTTTTCACGTTGTCTTTTTACCCTATACTGCCACAACCACTCAATGTCTGTGCGTGCACATGAAGTGCACTACTAAAAAGTGTCACTAAAATGCCTTAACAATATGAACAACTGATTAATGCGGTCCAATTCATTATCTCACTTTTGAAGCAACAATGAAGAGGACAAAAAAATCAAAAAGAAATCCCAAAGCATAGATTTATGCATTAAAGCATAAGTCATCAAATGAGACGTAGAGATGTGATTCCACAAAGACACCAACCGGTCTTGAACATGACCACAGCAAAAATGAATTCAACAGCACCTAAAAGTAATCTAGGGCTGAGAAAAAAAATGTTCCATTCAGTAAATATGAGTTTAAAGGATGTAACAAAAGAGAACAATGCGTTAAAACCCAAGCTTAGCTCATCTATAATTAAGATTGGTATATGTCCAAAGAAAAGTTGAGCACTTGGCTGGCCAGAGGATGTGATGTAGTAAAGCTCATTAATTGACCACATTCTGCTGTTCCCAACAACAAAACATGTTCTGCTTGTTCCTTATAGCATATTCCCAAAAATAAAAACAGCTCCTGAGTCTCTTTAAGTAAGCAACAACAAAGTGAAAATTATATAACTCTGAACGAAATACTGTTTTAGCTGTGAATCCCCCCAGCGCCAACACCAGTGAAGCACTCCCAGTTTAGACCCCACCCCTCTTTATACATAATGTAAGTGTATGAGAACTTCCCAGCCTTTCTGCATCCCTTGTGTCACACAGGTTCATGTCAGGTTTCACTCCTGGGCTTTGCCCCTCAGTCCTCTCTGCTGTCGCTGTGAGCAGACATTTAGGATATCCTCTGGATCAGTTTTTCCTCTGATAGGCAGTAAAGAGTGTTCACTGACAGCTCAGAGATGAAGTCTTCACAGGCCTTTCGCGAGACGCCTTTACAGCCTCGCAGGTCAAGCAGTGAGATGCAGGACAATCGGCGGAGATACTTCAGACACGTATCCGTCAGTTTACTGCAACCTACAGAAAAAGATTCACATACTTCAATACAAAGGAAAGCAAACTAACAGGTGTGCATGTTCTTCTGCCTCAAACGATGTTGGCAAGGGAGCACCCAGACTATTCCCAACACGTCCTACCTCCAAGATTGAGTTCTGCGAGTGTGTTTCGTGTGGATGACCCCACTGCAGTCAGCAGGTTGATGGAGTGGTCAGTGAGGCTGTTGCAGTGGGAGAGATCCAGTTTTGTTAACTGAGGCATGTGACGAATCACTAGACGCAGAGTGGAGTCACTGATGTCCAGACCGGCAAGCCGCAAACACTGCATGGTCCGTAGCTGGCTGCGGTTATCACAACCTGGCACAGATCATGTGGTATCATGTGGTGAAAGAGCACAGGGGCAGGGGAGTTGGAGGATTTAACAGAGGGGCAAGTTATTATACACATAAATATACAAAATAGTTATTATTTAAGGCATATGTTTATTTTAATTACTGATTGAACACACAATAAACATTCACTGTGTATTCCCCAACTTCTGAATTGAGCCTTTTCTCACCTGGAGGCGTAACCAGATCCCTGATCTGAGAATCCTTAACTCCATCTGCATATCGCAGGTCTAGTGAACGGAGAAGAGGGCAACCGGAAGAACAGAGCGCAGAAACAGATGACCAAGAACAACCTGCCAGCATCAGATCCTTTAGTCCTTCAAGAGAAGAGTTAAACAGTCTTTTCTGTTAAACGGAAGACTATGATGAATTCTAAACTTTGTCATTTGTACTGATTCCTTTTTTAATATAATGAAATGCAAATCATTGTGGAATTCCATAGTAATTGTAAAAGTATCAGTGTAGTTACCTGGTAAGCGACCCACAAGCCAGTTCAGCTGCTTTTTGGAGATATTGGTCCAGGAGAGGTCAAGGGTGACTGGCTGCCTTTTTATAATGCCTGTCAGAGCCTGAGGAGTGACAGTACGCTTGATGCTCAGGTCAATCCGTGACCAAAGTCGTTTGTCTAAGCACCTATGGAAAAATAAATCTTCATTAAGAAGCACATTTATCTACTAATCTTGAAGGTTTGACTAATTAATAGCTCCTAATGATGCAGCATATTTTGACAGGTAAATATATATGTTGAACGTAGGAGATACAGCAATGGTCTGCACAGTAATTAAGCACTACTTTCAACAGTTTGTATGCATTTAAAAGACAAAACAGATAACTGATCAGGTCTTACCATTTGTACCAGTTTTTGCAGACAGCCATGCAGACACTAAGATCTGCTCGACTCAAGTAGCTGAAGACAGACACCCACACCTCCCTCTCACAGCCCGGCCCACTCCCACTACTGTCCCTGTCTGCTTCACTTCCTCCTTCCTGCAGTGCAGACAGAGGGGTGCGAAGATGAGGAAGATCAGACGCTGAAGAGGATGACGCACCATTGCTAAGTTTGGTTGGCTTGGCCAGCCTTGTTCTTTTATCTGGGTGGGATGTGCGAGTGTCCGTGTGTCCACTGCGTGTTAGTGGAGGTGTGTGCCTGTTTGAGAACTGCTCAGTATAAGGGCCCCGACTTCTGATGGGGGGTCGTGCAAGGGCTCTGGTCTGGTTGTGTATGGGTGAAGTTGTAGTGGCAATAGCCTCTAATTTAGGGACAATTGCTGATGGGTCCCACTTGGCCTTGGTTGGCCTTTGGAGTGTCACTTTATATGAGTTATCTTTGTCTCCCCTTTGACTGTCCTGCTCCATTTCCTCCTCATCGTCCTCCTCTGCACAAGTTTGGTTGACCACCTCGCTCCCTTCCTCTTCTCTGTCTTTGGCAGCTGTTCCTCCCCGTCTCGACTGCGGTTGGTTCTCTTTATCGCCTCCTCTTCTGCTGTTCTGCTCTCTATCCTCTTCCTCCTCATCGTCACTGCTGCTGCTGTTGGTGCTGCTGCTGCTGCTGCTGTCCTCACTCCCCTCCTCTAGCTCGCCATGACTTTTACCACCTTGTATTCCTCTTCCGGCTCCGCCTCCTCGCAGTCGTACGCCTCTCCCCCTCCCTCTACGGGGTTCCCCTTTTGACTGAAGTGTCACACTATGGGAAGACTGATGCTGGAAGGACCCACTCACTCCTGTAGAGTTGTGAAAGTGAGAGCCAGTTGCCCAAGAAGTACCCTGCCCTCTGCCCTGAGATAGTCTGCTGGTTGGAGAGCGCAACCGGGATAGCAACCTGGCACTCAGCATTCTTGGAGAGCGCTCCAACGCCTGTTTTTGCTGGAGAGAGGGACAACAAAAAGGATGACATGGGGTTAAAGACTAATGTTTCACATACACATTGTTCATTCCACTAACACAAATAATTCACACCTAAAGATAAATCAGTGTCCGGGCCAAAATGCATATTTGACAAAACCATGGAATAAGCACTGTATGATTTAAATGTTTCAGAGATTCATTGCAGAAGTAAGAACATTGCTCACCGCTAGGATTTTGCTGCGCTCCATTTTTATCTGAAATGAAAAAGAAAAGAAGATTAAATTAAACATTCATTCATTCATCTTCCCAACCCGCTGCATCCTTTGCAGGGTCGCGGGGGTCACTGGAGCCTATGCCAGCTATTCATGGGCGAAGGCAGGGGGGGACCCTGGACAAGTCAATATGTAAATACAAAAAATGTAGTTGCCCATAACCAATCTATATACCATCCATTTAGACTTTTCAACCTTTACAAATTAAGCAAAATAAAAAAGCACATATGCCTCCTAACACCCAGAAAAGCAAAGGTTTTTGCTTCTTTACATTAAATAATATACAATAAACAATTTTTTACAGTGATTAATAAAGTATTTTGAAGGAAGGAATTGACTTTTGAATTGATTGGAAACAGCGTGATGCATGAGTTTTTCCGATATGTTGAGTTTTTTCATGGAGTCCCTTTTGCCGTCTACAGTGTTTTTCAATTTTTTAAGTAAAGCAGTAAAATTATTGACCACACCTGACAATCATGCATTGCTGGGTCTCAGGAGGATATTACATAAAAATGTTGCATATAAAACATTTCTTTGTGGTCCAATATACAACGAGTGTAGAGTTCTACTTCACCCTCTTTTTGAGTCTCAACTCCAATGCACTTGCTCTTTTGCGATTCTGTTGGTGCTGCAGTAGCAGTTTCTGAGAAGGCGGTGGTGCTGTTGGTCGGGATGGGGGTCTGCCGCGTCTACCTCGCCTTGCAGCTTCACCAACACCGATACCTTCGCGGTACGCGGGTTTAGATGGAGGCAAGGAAGCTGAGCTTTCTGACTCTCCACTCTCTTCATCACTGGAAGACTGGTTTGTGGCAAACAGAAATAACGGTGGGAGAGAGGTTGTCATTTCTGATTTCAATGTCAAAAATAGCAACACAGTGCAGGAAAAACAAACAGCAAGTAATTACTAAGAGTACTGATCAATTATCCGTTACAGAAACTGACTAGTTTTTGGCTCGAGTGGTTAAGACCAGTTAATCAAAAATTACTTTCACATATTCTTTGTAGTTTTTTTTACATCAGACTCCTTTAATTGTCACACTCGGGGAAATTTCCAAATTAGTTTGGACATTTACAAATAAGTGTAGCATGTCCAGTTCAACTTCCTCCATCAGCTGTATATTACCCCACTTAAATGACATAAATGTAACTAACTAGAAATGCATTCCTAGAAAATAGAAATTAAATGCCCCCTTTTTAAATCAGGATGTGGTTAGATAAAGTCAACAGTTATGTGAACCAGCAGAAAATAACCTACTGGATGCAGAAAATGAAGTAGGATATTCTACAAGATATGGAACCATTTTTAAACCACATGGAATATTTACCAGCACACCACATTGGTTAAGCTCTCTATACCACAGCAGGGCTTGTAGGACTTAGGGGGGGTGAGGTCAACACATGTCTCCATGTCTCTCTGACTCATGTGGTCCACTTATTTATGCTTCTCTTGTTTGTTTGCATTTTGTTTCTGTCTCTGACCGTGCTGTTGTGAGTTGGCAATGCTGTATTGTGTATGAATGTAAAGGTACTATTGTCTTCTGAAAAAACTAAATAAAACATAAAAAAAAGATAAGTATAGTATAACTGGTTATGTTACAAGACACAAACAGATAACCCGCTCTAATTATCTCACACATACAGATTTGTTTCATTTTATCGGTTTTGGAGGACACGTAAAACCTCTTTCAATGTTTTGCATGAACAAAGAAGAGGATTTTTCCATTCATGAAATGTTACAAAAATGTTTTTTGCCTATTGTTCTTGGAAAGAAAAACAGGACCACCAAAAGCAGGTTAACTGGTCATTAATTTTTTTTTTGTGTGTGAATTACTAATGAATTTGAGAAAATACATATTCTAGTACCTCTGATTCGGAACCTTTGCCTTGGTAACATTTGGGACATTCCCAGCAGCTCGGCAAATCCTTATTGACCTTTCCCTCACCAGGTTCCTGAATCGGAAAGCAGCAGAAAATTTGAAACACTGATAATACAATAAAAATTGAACTTCAGAAGAAAAAAACAGAACACATGAATAAAATAACTGAGTAACTGTTCAACAATTGTAGTGTATTCACCTTAATGCACTGTCGATGGGCAATCTGGGAACAGATAGTGCATTCCATGAGTGAGTGAGTGCTTGGATGGGATTCTTCTGATTCCCCTTCACCACATAGAGCACATCTGGCTGTGTTCGGCAAGGCAGGCTGAAAAGAGCGAAGGTCATTTTTAACAATTCCACACTACATTTAAGAAAAAGACTTCCAAGTACTAAACACAAATGACAAAGGACATGAGGGACAACCTACAGTTAGACACTGTCTCATGATACAGCCCTTCTTCATGCGTCCAGGTCCCCCGAACTTCCTCATGTCGTGGCAGTACTGGCAGTTACCACATTCTTTCCTGCAGCAAGCAGAACAACGCTTGCATCTCACTCGTCTGCGCCGAAGGGCAGAGATGGAAGTGCGTTTGAAGGACTTCTTAGTCTTGTGCAGTGTAGGGCCCATGCGAGGGCGGCAATAGACTGCAGGTGGTGGAGGGCTGGGGGGCTGGTACCATGATGGCTGCACAAGAGGGAGAAAGAAAGTCAGAAAATGGAAATGTCATATTCACAAAATTTTGTAACTTGTAACCTGTACAAGTGTTTCCCACTCACCCTTTCAGGCCACTTAACAATGGGCTCTCCAGTGTAAGACTGTTTGGGATTATCATCTGCATGTTCTATCAGAACAGCCTGGAATAAAGAAGAAACAAAAAGAAAAAAAAGCTCAATAAAAATCACCTGGAATTCATCCAAAACATAGTGGCTAAAAGCACAGTAACACACTGTTAACACTCATTTGAATGAAGTATATCCACATGTGTTTATGGTGAGCTAATCCAAGATGTCTTAAACTCTGGCCTACACTTACCCTCATGTCTTCAAGAAGAGTTGCAGCGTTCCTAATCCCAGCAGGGACACACTTCTTATGGGCTGGCAGCTCCTCCAGCTTTCCCAGAAGGTTCCACAATCCTTCCAGCTCAAACGGGGTTAGAGCATGGTAACGTTTAGTAACTGAATCTCCCTCTTGTTTAACCTCTTCTTCCTCCTTAAACTTGACCATCTCGTTTTCATTGTCACTGTTGACTCCGTTGGAGGTGCCATTGCCACTGTGACCATTTACCTCAAGGTCTGCTGGGGTCAGCCCTGAAAAGAGAGGAAATGGTCATTTATCTTCACGTCACCAAATCAATTCATAATTGGGAGAAATTTGGAGTAAATAAGAGCAGTTCTGTTGTCGTCTTTCAATACCTATGCCAAGGGAGTATTTTTGGAAATCAGGAGTCAGATGTGAAATGTTGGTCAAACAGTAGAGGTATCTCTCCAGGACATACCAACACATCTCATAGTAGAATGGGTATCGGAACTTTGCTGGCACCTACAGGAGGATGACATGAACAGCTTGGCGTCTTTAATATTCATTCCCATTCATTGAAAAATATTTAAATATTAGCCATCACTAGCAGTAAACATTATAGAATAGAAGCACATGGCAGTTATTTAGACAGTGATTAGGTATTATTCATCAAACTGATTTGTTTTACAGTTGCTGATAAATTGTTCCTTTTTCCTGTTTTAATGATCCTACAACAGATATCTGAACTTATTTCTTATAGTACTTCATCCCAAAATTACAGGCAAACTATATAGACGGAAGTTAGAGCAATTGGGAATCTGTGTTAATGTGAAGCATTACCCGTGTGCGGTCTTCAATGCTATAGATGTTGAGTTGCATGGGGATGTTAAAGCTGTGAAGAAAATTCCCTCCAAAAACCAATGTGTCCTCTGGTGTGTACACAGCATGGATCCACCCTACAACATAAAATACTTTAGCATGACTGAAAAGCAGAGATGAAGTGAATACATGTTTATGGGTATTTTAAGTAATCTCATTGTAGGTAATCGTCTAAATTAACATGCTTATGTCAGTTACAGACCTGAAGGGATCATAAAGGTGTAGCCTTGCTTGAGTTCTATCCTCTGACAGTCATGACACTTGTCCCCTAAGAAGATGTCTCCCTGTTTTCCAGATAAAACCCAGTTTTCATACATTTCCAGGTTCTGTGGTGTAGGTGGAATCAGCCAGAACACCTGAATCGCAGAAGTTAAAGGTTACATACAGTCGATTTCTGTTAACAACCACCAAACCACAGAGAAATATCCATAAATAATTTTCCTAATAACCTCATATGTTTCCTTTCCTAGTATCTGTGCCACATATCTATTTAACTTACCTCTTTACATTTTTGAGGACACATGACTGGCTTCATTCTCTAGTTGACTACACATGTGCTTTATATTATTACTATTATAAGCATATATTATAAGTGCATTTTTTTTACATTAACCTCAAGTTGAAAAGGAGTACAGTGGTGTAACCTGTGTTAACAGTTTTACCAACTCCACATCTGATGTTATTGTGGGATTCACACAACACACTAACCTTGCCTCCTCGCAGGATATGATACCAAACTGAAGTCCCTCCAAAGTCAATATGGAAATCTGTGAAGCAGCCCTGTACACTCATGAGACAGTACCTATAAGAGTTTCAAAAAAAGAAAAACCATTAGATGCAAACCACCACAGACAATCAGTACAAGTGCAGCCTTCTGAAACGTGATCATCAGATATGGGGACTACTTACTTTTGCACTTTAGGATAATGCATGTCTATGATGGCATTGGTTGAGTCTCTCTGTCTTTCTTTGAGATGACGGGGCCACATGTTGTCTACCCAGTCAATAAGATCCACCTGGATAATACAGAAAGGAAACTGACATTAGAAATACATTTTAATCATCTGAATCCACTTAAAACCAAGTAATCACACTGACAATTACTTTGAAGACAAACATTGATGATATCAATGCAAAACACATAGCCAATATCACTAACCAGTCTTTCGCTAAACAGCTCAGGATTAAATCCTGTAATATTAAATTGTACATAGTTAGAGATTGTTTCAGACTACTTTCATACCGAGGCAGGTCGCTTAACCAGATTTGCAAGCTTTGTGTGGCTGAACTCTAGGCTGATGACATTGTAGAGTTTTTCTCTTTCTGATGGTGGAGTCTCATAGTAGCGCCGCCACTGGGCCATCGACATCTCAATTCCTTTCTGGGTGTTCACATCCATTACATCTACAATGCGTCGACTACCTGTTAAACAGTTAATAGGAGATTGAATACTTGCGTTCATAAGTTGCATCTGGTAAGATGACTAAAATATTCACATTTGGTGTATGACACTCAATGGACAAAATGTAAACCTTTTTATTCTGAATGGCCATGACATGAGAACTTACCAACAAACAACTTCACATCACTCACACTGAAATCAGAGTCTGGCATTCTGAAAAACAGAAGTAATTATAACTTTTTCTGTTTGACACAAAAATTAGCAGCATCTACTACGTTTGAAAGAAACTTACAAAGATACATGAATAGAGCAAACCGCAAAACAAAATGGCAGACTGTTCATAAATTAGGCATTTGCGACTGAAAAACAAAATAACGACACTCACTGAATGCCGAGGTCATCGGCCTTCTCAAATACAATGGGGTCCCTGAGGCCTTCTCTCTGAATGTACTCAAATGTGAAATCTGGAAACAAGATAAACAGAAAGTCACGAGTCTTTTAGTCTTATGTTCAAACTTCTAGAAAGTCAATACAGAGGACAAATACAAAGTGCAATACGATATTAAAAAAATGGCAACAATAGACAGAACTGGAGACATTTTTACCTTTTACAGGTGTTCATGGCACAATAAGTACAAAAAAACTTTAACAACATTTGATATGGTCAGACTTAGATGATTAAAAAAAGTATGTCTTTGTTGGCATCTCACCTCTCCCCTCCATGATTTTGATCAGCTCTTTCCCAAATCTGCTGCAGTGCAACTTTTCATCCAACTCGAATGTTCGTTTTCCTTCAATTTCATCATCAGAGATTCCGTCATCTTGGTAGCGACGACGCGTACCTGTACGCTGATAACAAAGGAATAGTTGGACTAACCTCCATGTCAGATGTTATATTTAAAAAGTGAGAATATAAAGAGGAACCCAACAGAGACCTGGAATTCTGTACAGTGACACATATGCTATTTTTAATCATTTTAAATTAGTTACTCTGCCACAATTTCCCTTCCAATCCCTATATCTGACAACACAGGATTTTTCAGCAATAACTCAAAAAAGTTTACAGGTTAAGAATCCTATACATGTGTTGAATTATATAATGAAAGGAGAAAACAGGAGTCAGTCTGTGAGATGGAAAGATATGAATGGCCCATCACATCTGTGTTATGCCAACCACATCAAGACATTTTTTTTTATTAAACTGGGAACTCACTGTTCATTGATACACTTATGCCTATTAAAGAGTGTAAGTCACACTCGCACATTATTTTCTACTTCATACATCGGTTAACATAAGGGATATATTTAGAACAGAAATATAAAAAGCAACTATGATAATTATGCTTTACAGCAAGAACTTTCAAAGCTCGGAAGTTACTCTCACAACAAACATCCAAAAACTAAATTTGATCCAAAGAAACTACATTTTAAACTATCATAGACTCAAAAATACAAGAATCTTTTAAAATATCTGAGGTGAAAGACACAGATTCAACTGCAATCATACCTGAAATTATTTACACTAAAATCAATAAAATATTTTTGAGATGCACATTTAATTGCACCAAATCAATGGTAGCTGATTAGCCAACTAACTTCCAAATCACTTAATTTGATAGGAACCAAACAATACAGCATTGCAATAGCAGAGGTTAATCTTCCACATACTGCCCCCCTTTTCATACCCCACATGCAGCACTGCTTGGCTAGACAGATGGATCAAGCACAACACCCCTGCTCCCGGATTTCCCCACCCCCATCCCTTTATCATACTGGTACTATCTCAACTCTGACATTTCTTACTTTGAGTAAGCACTGCATCGACCCTAACATTTAATATACTGGAACATTTTAAAGAAGCCGGTATTTTGATGCTAAATTAATTAATATGCAAAATTAAGAAAACAATCAAGTTTTGGAATATGACTTACACTTTTTTCAATTACTGATGTGTTTAATCAAACTTAACATGCTTTCTAAAAACGTTCAATTTTACCAACATAAAGACTTACTCCTCATTTATTAGCAAATGTATCTCGATTTTTTTTCCTGAGACAACTAGATCTAGGTTTACTTCTCTAGACACACACTTCCGAGTTGTACTTGCATTGAAACAGTTTACAACTTTACAACACGAGGAGATCATTGTAAAGAGGTGCCAAAAAGGTCAAAAGCGTAAATGCTAACGGGTTAGACAGTGAACTTGACCTTTTCTTGAACCCTCACAGGTTCATTACCGTCATTAGATATTCCCATTAAACAGAATAAGCAATAGCACAAAGGGCCAAAGGAAACTGAACCCATAAGTCAATTAGGAGTCCAACTTTATTTTGTCATTTTCTGTGCCAAAATGTCTAGTGACAGATATTCTCGTGTTGAAAAGCCTCAAACACAAGCTCTGTAAACATTGCAGTCTTCCGGAATATCAACTCACCAGACGTTTGCTGTACCGTGTATGAGGGTCCTCCATTATCTCTAGAAGAGAAATAAAGTTTCAGGAGTAACGTTAGATTCCGACCGATAAAACCCCCAGTGCTGCTCAGACATGTTTGCTCTGTTCTTGCATAATGTAACACAAAAAAAATACAGAACTCTGCAGTAAGCCTAGCTGCATACCCCTGCGAGCGTTAGCCAACAGTGTTGTTGTAGCCAGCAAGCTAAGGTTAGCAATACGCATAAAATTAGTTACAAACACTAATGCTGCGTTTGAGTCAGCGTATGAAAACCAGTGTTGTTTAAAGCGAGCATATTTAAACGGCAACAACACCAACCAGCCATTCGATGTTGTGTCGTTATTTTAATTGGTAATATCGGCTAACGTAAACTAGCTCAATTGACAATCCCTTTCATAAGTCGTCGGCTATCGTTGACGGTTGCTAGCTAGCTGACGTTAGCCTCGATACGGCAGTTGTAAGCTTCTTTATCATTACCTCTGCGTTTTAACTCCTTTTGTGCCGTGGTTGTTAAAGTAGTATGTCCCAACTAGAGCCTGTGGTGCCTCTCCGTAAAGTTTCGCGCCATGTTATGTTACAGCAACTGTGTATGTTTGTTATGTTTATTATTGTGCGATAAAGTTAGAACGATTCGACGCTCCGAGCCGCCATTTTCAGCTGGTCAAAAAACACACACACACACACGCACACGCACAAAACGAGAAGAAGGACGTGGCCCCGCCTCCTTATTTACGCCACGGCTCCTAGAAATTAGCATAGCAGCTCTGTGATTGGACACAGCATATGCTATTTAAAAAGGATTAGAATATGTTAAAATAGAGAGATGCTCGGTTTGTGTGGTGTTTTAGAGTTAAGGGTCGTTTTCCTCTACGTTCAATTCCTTATTTATTGCATAAAAACAGTGCATGAAATAGGTAGATGATTTGAATTATGCGCAAATTTATAAATAACACATTTGTGGTTGCTTCTTTTATATATATATA
>JAPTHA010000002.1:12302523-12319176 GCA_029814585.1 Gymnapogon annona
CGCGTTTGACGATGAAACCATGGCCTCGTCAGACCTTATTTAAAAGTCCAAATGAAATCTTCAGTGATGGCTGAGTATAAATCAAACGCACCCCTGTGCACACTCCGCCCATGAGGGGTTAATGGGCGGGGCCTGACACCAGAGAGGAAGAACAGCGAGATGGGGATTGAAATTAGGTCAGGAAAATGCTTTCTACGCGGATGTTATGTCCTATGTCGCCATGCATTAGACGCAGATCCTACACACAGGAGGAGACCAGGCCCTGGAACAAAACGGATGCTCAGAAAGTGTGTGTTTAAGAGCAGAAAAACCAATCCTGACGCGTCCGTCCGTGCAAACAGCCAATCAGCTGAGCCATGTACAAACCTCTAATTCAAGAAGAAACGAGCATATACCAACACTTGGTACAACGCACAGAAATCTTTTATTACATAACAGCCTTTACTGGGTTAACACACGGCCGGTGAGCGAGTGACAGCCGCTGGTACCGAAAACAGCATCAATACAAGCATTTCAGCAGATGCTTACAGACAAGATCACACACACACACACACACACACCACAAAAACCTCACCATTTATTAAATCTATGACAACACACATCAGAAAACACTATTTCATTAAAAGGGTATTCAAGACCGAACCACAGCTATGTTTAAATGCACAAGTGGACATTTTCTTCTTGCTTGGGCGCATAAAAGCCCCCTTAATCCACTTACTTGACATTTTATGAATCTTTAGAAATATTTTTCTGATTAAGTAAAATATATGTTAACAAAAGACGGTCCCCTCTGCGCCACCAGGAGCCGCTAAAGTCACCCACAATGGTCAAAAACTAGTAAACGTTGAATAATCTGTTTTAACAAGACCCTGCGGAAACTGAGAGCGATCTACACATTTCTACCACGTTCAAACATTTCATACAGCAAGAAAATAAATTCACAAGATTAATAAATGGAAGTGAAAGGGAATGACATATGGTTGATCTTTTTTAGTAATTTCGTTCTTTTTAAACAGATTAAAATAATGGTCAGGGTACAGGTAAGGGATCACTTCATTTTTCTCCAAGAAGTTCATCTGTGAAAACACAATAAGACAATTAAAATACCGTTTTGATCCATTAGAGGTATGTACAAAGTGGTATAAACTGAGCAGTTACCTTTGTAAAACCTTTTATGAGAAGAAGCTGTAGAGATAGGAGAACCCAACAATCCCAATGATGGCACAGCACAATGTAATCATCATCTTTTTCTGCAGGTTTGGTAGAGAGACAAAATTCAGGTCATAAGTCACTAGATTCCTGTCCTAACACACACAATCATACAACGCACTCAAGTTTGTGGACACAGGAGTTTGAGGAGATCATTGGGGGGAGGGGGCAAGGGTAGGTTATGATGTATATGTGTTGGGAGAGAGAGAGAGAGAGAGAGAGAGAGAAAAGCATCAACCTACCTCTGTTTGACAGGTAATCAGTCTTTAAACCTGTACTTTGCAACACAGTGGTTAACATGTAGTGTCAACAGTCACCATCCTGCTGACGACATCCCATAAAAACATCCACACAGCTCCCCCAGGAACCACAGCCATCGAAAACCATTAAAAAGTCAGTTATACATTTACTCAATTCACACACAGCACAGGACAAGGCAAGTAATAAAAAACATAAAATCTTTTATTTCTTATTTAAATCACTGGTACTTTGTTACTGCAGACCTTCCTGGTGGTACAAGAAATAAGGCTTGAATACATGTGTTTGAATAGAACAGCTGAAGCCAAAAGAGCAGACAGCGTGGACTCAACACCGTACTCTTAAGAGATTCCCGGACAATCAGGTTTAAAGGAACCCTTCAGGCTCTCAACAAAGGCTTCTCTCTGCAGTAGTGGCTCTGCTGCAGTCTCTGCTTTCACTTATTCTTGATATTTAACAGTGCGGTTAACTAATTTACTATATGTCCCACATTCACAAAACAAGCAGATTACTAACCTTATGTAATGTTAATAATCACATAATCTGCCCCATTGGTCAACAATCACGTTTCCAGTAGACCGGGAAATGCCAGGACATGATACGAAATGCACTCTCAACAAGAATTGGCAGTGCCCTTAAGATCTTAGATTTCTACTTGCATCCTGTTTGCGTAACGTTATCTGAAACCTGTCATCAGAGGCATCACAGAGTATAATAAATATACAAACTACTCAGGCACTTTTGACAATAACTGACTAGCGTTATGAGTCTCTTTATAGCCCTGGGTACTATAATATGGGTTTAGCATGAGACAGGACTGTCTTTCAGTCAAGGGTTAACCTGGTTAACACTGTACTTCAAAGCTGCAAAGCCATACACAAGTTTCAAAGTCATTCTTGCAATATTCAAGCATGTAGGTTTATATATCCATCTAGAATGGATGTTGGGCTCAATAGGCCATGTTTCTATGAGCGAAATCCCTCATTTAAATACGCTGAAGAATCATAGGTGAGCACACCGATCCTCTTCAAGCTGAACATAAACAGGTCTACATATAAACAGTACACAAACATAAGGTAATTCTCTTATTTACAAGATCACATGAGCTTAATTATAGAGGTTAAGACACTGAAATGTGAAAGTGCTGGAACTCCTCACAAAATGGACAAACTCACAGTACAGTGAACATAGCTAGCATTCTTGATTATATTACACGGAATAACAGTAAAAGGGGCGAGGTGCTTCTGCAAGGATTGGGTCCAAAGTGCAGGACATTATAGTAAATTATAGCTCAAAAAGAAAACACTTCACCACTTGATTCTTTGGCACAAAATGTTGACCACTGAAATGTTTAGCGACACCCAGGGACTGTGTGACTGTCTCTTCCCATTTCCTTTTTCTCTTCCTCTGAGATACAAAAGGTGATAAACCTCATGTCAGTTTCAGTCTCATTTCAGCAAAGTATCCACACACTGTCCAAAGCCACTGATGAGGTCAAAACTGGTCCTGTAAAAAGGCTTCTCGTCAGATTGGTGAAGCCAATAAGGCACAGGATGGCAGGTCACATACTCTGTAGTAGTGACCTCCCATCTATGAAATGTGAGGGTGGCAGTGTGACGGGTCAGTCTTTTCATTACTGGGTGAGCTGATGGTGGGGTAGATGGAGTGAATGATGAACAGGCAAGCTGGAGGTCCTTCTATAGTACCGAGGGGAGGACTATGGCGAGGATGACCACAACAACCACAATGCAGATGACGCCGATACAGATCAATTTCTACGGAGAGGGAGATAAACAGAGACAAAGCCAGGACAGGATTAATGGCCGGACACATGAGCAATGACATGAACCTACACCAGACCCAACACCAATTGAGGGTAGATCGCGGCCAGCGCTACTTTGTTTGCACTGCAGTAACCAGAGGCAAGTGCTCCAAAAGAAAACACACACCCAAGAACTACAAATACGCATAAACACACCTCAGGATAAACCCTGTGGACAAAGACAATAGAAACGCGCACATGAAGCCTGATGCAGAGAGCGTGAAAAGCCTTTATAAAAGCATGTCTCAAACCCACACCCATTATAACAGAGGAGGATTTTTGTTCCAGAGTTACTCACCATCTTACTCAAATAGTTCATCATGTTCGTGTCAGTCCCACTGACAACCCGATTATGAGTGCTATTATGGCCAGCAAGACCACCACTATCACCACTATTATCACCATTTTCTGTTGGAAATAACGAAGTACATACAAGCACCATTGTCAGGACCATTTGCAATGGAAGCAACAACTGCATCCTGTAGCAGAGAACATTTATTCAATTAACTAATAATTACTGTGTATCGACTAGGGTTGCCCACTGTGGACTGAAAATATACTGTGCGTAAATATATTTTGGGTGAATGTCACTACTATTTCTGAAGTAGATGCAAGGCATGTGAACACTTTCATTTCACAACACAAAAGCTAACCAGACCAACATGACAAATGAACAGAATAAGAATATCAAAACTGAAAAGAAAACATATTTTCACTCAGTACAAGTCTTTACACTTGCAGGAATGAACTATTTTACATTGATCATTACAAGTGAAATGGTCTCACCCAAGCTTTCATTGAGTCCATCCTATGTAATGTATATGGTTCAGTCCTAACAGATACTACTTCTGCATACATGTTTTGTATGACAGAAGATATAAAACATCATAAGGTGACACAAGATACAAATATGACAAACATATGTCAGTTAAATTTTGGTAAATGGCTTCTATTGATAATACGTTCATACTGTACGTTCCAGCAATATGTATTTAGGCATATACAGAAATCAGCTAAAATAACCCGGCAGTATCTCCAGATGCTACTAAAAAAAGAAAACCAACCTGGATCAGCTGTAAACAAGGACAGGTTTTGAGGTTAAAGCACAAAAGAAAACAAAAGACAATGAAAAGAGTGTGTGGGAGGTGTGTGTGTGTGTCACTGTGTTGAAGTGGAAGGCAGGGGGGGAAGATTGTTCAGCTTCTTATGGGTGGGCGAGTCATAAGCACAGTAGTCCAGGGGTCACAGGGTGGATGTCAGGGTCATCACAGGGTAAGGGTTAAGGTGACGTTCAGGATGGCCTTTACGTTGTCAGGTGGAGATTTCCCAAAAACCTTTCAGGTGGTAATTTAATCACATGGGATTTATTTCAAGTAACTCAGTTTCTGCCATGAACAACAATGTGTGTCCTGTATCAGACAGAGAGGCTGATGGTTAAAGACACACATATATAATGACATCTTTGTCATTATCCAGTTCAGACCAGAAACCCATTTTGTTCTGCATGTGTGAAAATACTACTCTCTTCTGCTATTAAAGAAATACATTGAAATTTTATTGTTCGCTAAATGGAATTAGTTCAAAGAAACAACTTATTTCTAATTAGATTTGACCTAATCACAGTTTACCAGTTCAGCCAGACTAAGGGGAAGTTAGAGTCAATATTATAATAAAGTCATAAAGGAACTGAAAAATCATCCAGAATACAGAACATAAAAAATGTAGATAGTTAATTTAATTAGAACCTTGAATAAGAAACTTTTTATTGACACATGTATATTCTATAATCAATGAGAAAAACTATAAACGTTCTATCATTAGTAAAACCAAAGTTTAGTCTAATAAAATCTAGAACACAATTTATTTCAAAACAGCAATGGCAGAAAGTACCATTTCTCCACTTGCAGAGCACATGCTGTGACACAAGTCCTTTGATTTTTTTTTTTCAGATCTCAATTCCTGAACATGCCCATTAGAGCAATAAAGCTTTGAGAATGTAAGTCATTACTGCCACTTTATTCTATTCAGACAAAGAACTTTGGTGCTTTTGGGAAACCAGCTGACAACTGCTTTGCATACGTCACTCACACGTCGAGCCTCTTGCTGAAATTTTGCAGCTTTCTTAGTGTCTGCTACAGCCCGCTCCACAAAGCCCACTGATTGGTCCATGTTGCTCTCAATCCTGTCAATCATTCCACCCTAACACAGGGCGCGGTGTCAAAAGTGATGAAAAGCAACAAACGAAGAAACTGTTTTCAGAAGTACTTAGAGGCAAAGTCAGAGTGAAACAAAGGGAGCGTATGATGACACAGGATTAGCGCCAGGTCTGTGGGAGTGTGACGGATAGACACACTGCGGAGCTTAAATATGAAGTGTATTTGAGTCTGGAAAATGGGTGGAAAACAGGGAGAAGTTACAAGCAGACAGGCACACACAAGCTGACGTGGCCGAAGTACAGTACCTTGCGTGCTTTGGTCTGGTACCTTACAGCTTTTTTGGTTTGTTCCTTAGCTTCTACTATGTGGTCCACTGACTTGGATACATTTTGCTCTATGTTGTCTATAATATCACCCTGAAACACATAAAACAAACAGTAAGAATCAGAGCAACATTTCACAAACGCAGAGTAATTTGACTTATTATTCTCAAGTTTTCTAGCAAGTTTGTGTGAAATGGTATTTAAAAAATGCATTCAATTTGAAAAAGAGTTTCCTAGAAAAAACAAACAAAGAGCAGCACAAGTGGAGAAGAGAATGCCGCTTACCTGGAGCCAGGCTTTCCCTCAGAAAGCATAAGTTAAATCGTAAGAAATATGTGTTACACTTCTATACACATATAGTATAAAAACTGGTTTGTTGTGAGGTCTGTTCTGATGTTAATACAATGTGCTTTATCAACATCTTACTAAATGAATTCATGTGGGTTTCATCAATGCTGGGTGAGATGGCTCAATGAGATGGAGGTGGCAGTTGAAGAGGACAGTCATGGAAGACATGATAAATGCATGCAACTAGAAAAGAGGAAAACAGAAATATGCACATGGATGTCAGAGCACAGCACAGGGAGCAAGTAGCATAACCAGAAGAAAGTTGAGAACTGAGGTGAGAGTCAAAGAGTAATGAGTGAATTCTAAGAGTAAGTAAATCAGTGGATTCGATGAGAGGTCACCACGATAGATAAGGCCTGTGAAGCGATGTCCATGAAGGAGCGTACCTGGCTCTCCACCAGCATAGCGATGTCTACAAACATATCATGCAACTCCTTGATGCTGCTTTCCAGACGGACAATGTCTTTGTGTCTGGCTTCAATCTCACTCAGGGCTTGTTTAGAGATCCCGGAGTCCACGATCTGCAGACAGAGGAGATGTGTTTTACCCATCCATCGTTACAACAACTACATTTTAGTGTGAAAATCAAAGTCTATCGCAATTTGAAAAACAGAGAGATGCCTCCCAAAAATGCAAACGCACGCTTACCCCTGCTGTGAACACAGCAGCGTTTCCACTCTCCAACATCTCCTCCAGTTCTTCATCTGTTGTTGCTTTTCCAGCTACAAAAATGTATAGAGAGGAGGATGGAAAATGAAAGATGTAAACATGTTATTTCTGAACAAACAAACACTGTAGCTCCTCACACACCTTTGTGGCTGTGTGTATGTGTGTGTGTGTAACTCACTGATCTCTAGCTGTCTCTGAATGCGTCCTTTACTCCTCTCTCTGAAGTCCACCTGGGCTTCATTGTACTTTGTCATTACCTCCACAAATTTCCTGGACAGTACTGCATGCTGAGAAACAAGTGGAACCATTCAGTTCTGTACTGGTTGATATAGTAGATGAGACTTCACAATGAATAAATGTTTACTATCTGAATAAGAGAAGTTCTTTTAAACAACAGACACCAATCACAATCAATCATCTGCTACCTGTGATTTACGTATCCGCATGTCCGCTGAGATCCTCTCCTGCTCTTCCGACTCCAGATTCCTCTCGATGGCTGGGGAGAACCAAAGCATTCATTTTTATTTTGGTGCATGTTACACTAATGTCACAATTACAGTGAAAAGGAAAACCACAAAAAGTATTTGTTATTTTGTATATGGCATGGACCTAATTGCAATCTGCACCGCAGAGGCAGAATTAGGCAACTATTGCACTAGTACCCTGAATGTTGTGAGTTACTGAGGGCTTAAAACAGTTTAAAAATGAGCAAATGGATACACTATCATGAAAGCACATGTTGCATGGACACATCCTTGTCACACCTTGAGTGGATTTGTGCATTCTAGCTCCAGTATGGAATGAAAATGCAACTCAGTAAGAAAGAATGTAAGCCAACCAGATAGGTACCGACGTCCCAATTTCTTAAAGGTTCCTACATTACAAAATCCACAAGAGGTTTTAGTATATTTTGTGAGGGGCAGAAAAAAATATTCGTCCAACTCCAATTTCCCTTCAGGTAAGTATGGAGATATGTGGACCCACAGAAAAGATGCACAATAATTAAAAAGTGCATCCGCCCTTATGCACTGAACCACCTGACGGTGGGACAGCTCTACGACTGCACATAACAGGTGTACAGACTGGGGTTGAATGTTTGTTTACAGTTAAATGGATTCAAAGGACCAACTCACTCTTGAGTTTGTTTCTTGCATTATTGGCCATCTTCTTTATGTCATTGGTGATTGCTTCCAAGTCATCCTGTGTTTCTGGAAAAGAAGACGTAGTCAAGTTACATTAGGCTTGATATTAGGGAATAATTTGTCCACTTTTTTTGTCCTGTCTGCAAAGGGTAATTTACCCTTGAAAAACTGTTTTAAGAAAAGTTTTCACAGTTGAGTAAAACAAGTGAGCCTGGTGGTATCTTACTCTGATCTGACGTGGGAGCTGAAAGGATGACAGAATAGAGCTTCTTTACTTCAGCCACATTCTCATCAATTTTGTCAATACTGTTCCTGATGTCCTCAATCTGGAACACAGAAGACAACCCAAATGTGAGAATCGGGCATACATTTATTGTTTTTAACAACAACAGCAGCTACTGTATAGTAAAAACAGTACTGTACATGTACACTACTGCCTTTAGAGCTCACCTGAGAGAAAAATTCATCCATGAAGGCGGCATTGTCAATAGCAATCTCCACCTCATCGTCATCTTGATCACACGTCTAAAAAATAAAGAGACATCAGGACTAACCTCTGGTGGTCCAGAGAACAACTAAGAATATATGAAGGACATCCTATGATACTTTAAGTATAAAGGGTGTCCTCTACACTTCGAGAATAAAAGAGCTTTTGGATCTTATCTGGGTTCACTGGGACACAAATTTTAGTATCTGTTCAGTACTTTATGTTCTCTACTATTTATTGAAAGCAAATGCATAATACACTGGCAGTTCCTCTACATACTCAGCATTAAAGCATATTTGGGTGAATGACACGTAATTTTAAGTTTAGAAAAAACTGTGGAAGATTCGGTTTGTCATACAAAAAAGTTGTAGTGCGGGTCGTCCAATGGCTGAAAGGTCGGACTGTCTGTATGTTGAAGTGCAAGTGCCTTGAGCAAGACACTGACACCGTAAATTACTCCTAATGGGCACAATTTAGGGTTTGTGGCACATTCACACAGTAGTGGTGTGTGTGAATGGGTGAATGTGAGGCCAATGAAAAGCGCTTTGGGTACCATAAATGTGTAAAAAAGCCCTATATAAGTGCAATCCATTTACCATTCATCAAAGTATTTTTAACTGAAAAAAAAGAAATTGTTTTCTTTTGTTATTTGCTGTCTCTGGGCTGTGAATGTCACATTGTAGTGTATGAATGTAACTAGTGTATGAATGTAACTAATCTAGTCTAGTCTAATGCCTAGATCTAATCTAGTCCAATGAAAAATCTAAATGAAATATAAAAAAATATATTTTATATGCGAAAACAAATATGCATTCACACTGCGTCGCTAAGTAATGTCATGTGTTTACCAAAATTTAGAACATCTGGAGAAGGGATGCGTGGGTGCTATGCCCAATCTTTAAAATGAGACAGAAAAGTATTATTGATTTATTAATTGATTGATTTTTAAAAGGGTCAGTTGGTATTAATAAACACTTACACATAAATACGAGATATTATAGCGACACAGTTCATTTCTATCTTTTGTCCCATTGGCAGGTAAAGAAAAAACACCTTACCATACTTAAACAGAGACATAGAAAAAAACAGGAAAAACAAGGAAGAACACATTGTTCACACAAACAGAAAAGCTGAGGGAACCAAAGCAAGCCACTAAGCATTCTTTGATTAAGACTTGCACACGATAATTTCTTTTGGCTTTTTCCCTTCCAGGGTCGCCACAGCAAATCCAATTCACATACTTGATTTGGCAGGAGTTTTGATGTCGGATGCCCTTCCTGACACAACCCACCGGACCCTCATACCAGGAATCGAACCCGGGTCCCCATATGCACCAGCCCGGTGCCTTACCAACTGAGCTATCCAGCCAGATAAGGCTGGCACATGATCATGTTGCTAAAACCCCTTTTTTGCCACTGCACATGCCCTTGCGTCACTAATATGCATATCCTTCTGCACTGTTACAGAAGACTCCACTACAATTATCCCTCCGACACCACTGAACACACATTGCACATTTCCCTATGTCACTATTGGACATTTCTCTTAATCAATATTGCATAAATCACTATTCATACAGCTACATAAATGTCCCTGTGTGCATAACTAAAATCAACTTAGACAGGGCAGTGAATAGTGAACAAAACCAAACATCTAATTATTTGATGCCAACTGATGCTATATAATAAAAGATAGATAGATATCCCTTTATTGTCCCACAAGGAGAAATTCCAGACACAGCAGCAGAACACAGAGTAGAAAAAACAGAGTAGAACAGATATACAACAATTGAATTCTTGTACAACATAAACATACACAGTATACACGATTGAGGTCCCAAAGATGATAACGAGGGGCTGTGATCATATTAAAAGCAAAGATTTAATATTCAACCCAGGTCCTTCATAAGATGCTTTTCCCACAAAGGTCTTATTATCACATAAGTATTTATTAAAAACATGTTAAAAACTGAGTGTAAGTATCTAAATAATTGTATTTCTCTTGAACTTCTTAAAATCTGCTCCTAAAGATGATGTAAATAAAATAGTCAGTGAAAGCTTAATGACAGTCTTTCCTGGTCAGTCTCTATGAAAGCAAATCAGTATGACCCTGATCAGCCTACAATCCACACATCAATGATGCCTTCTGCTTCAGTCAGAAATACGACAGAGAGGACAGTCTGCAAACGGGCTGGTGCAGTAGTTTGGTCATGACTCATGGTGAATATTTACTTGGGACAGGATGAGGGCCAAGCTTTAGAGCTGAACCTGTTTCAGTTGACTTTGAAAAACCATCCCTCACGTGCAGAGAAAACAAATATCATAGAGTGAGAGTGTGACAGTTAGGTCAACCAAAATGAAAACGAATGAGAAAGAACATTAACAGCGTTCTTGTTCCTTTATGTTCATTCATGACTTCTGCTTTTAATGATGTGTTATCATGACACACAGAGCGTACTGTTGGTTGAATAAAGTCTTCATGGGCAGTTCAATCCGTTTGGTAATGCGTGACTGAGTGTGTTGTCTAAACACTTGACTTTCCAAAGTCAGGCATCTACCAGGATCAAAGTCAAAGTGTGGAGAGCACTGTCCACACACCTGTTAACTTCCCTGCTCTTATATCACCTGACTCGTGCTCCAGTCACCTGACCTCCTCCACTCAGCTTTAGTGTGTTGATTAGTATTTCCAATGGTACATTTCTTTTATGTTCAACTGATATAACATATCTTTCGCATATCTACTACATAGAGTCACTCTGCATGGAATATCCGTGAGTATAATATGAACTTCAGTTTACAGCAGTGGCTGCTACATCAGTCTATACACTTGTTAGTTTTAGATCTTTAACCTTCTAGTGCTCACACAAAATTTGAATTGCAAATATACCCATGGCAATTTGGTTTTGAGCTGCTGAAACTAAAATCAGCTGTAAACACAGAGTACCGTGGGCAGTCGCTGACACACAGTCTGTTTTTAAATTTCTCTGTGAGTTATTCATTGAAAAAAACTCGGCTACACATTATGCTCACTCACACTGCTTTTCTGCAGTAACAAGATAAGAACAAGCAGTCATTTCCTTCCAGTACGTCTCATTCAGCATAACTAACGGAAAGATACCAACATGTACAGCTACCAACACGTACCCACCAGCCCAAGGTCGTAAGTGCTTCTGTGTAACAGTTTGATCCTTTCAGTAACAGTCAGAAAGAATGACTCCAACTGCTACAAGAAATAATGCTTTATAACATCTCTCATAACTCATTTATTCTCATGATTCAACTCGGAAATGCCTCATTGGTGGGCCACATAATACCAAGAAACAGTGTATCTTCCAGTAACCAAATATCTGTTGACAATATTATTTAAAATCAAAATGAAGTTGACCACACATTAACTTCCTAACTTATGTGTTGCACAAAGCAGCCCTTTAACAAGTGGTTCAGTTATTAAGTGTCTGAAAGTCACACTTACTGGTG
Organism: Gymnapogon annona; assembly: GCA_029814585.1. Classification (NCBI taxonomy): domain Eukaryota; kingdom Metazoa; phylum Chordata; class Actinopteri; order Kurtiformes; family Apogonidae; genus Gymnapogon; species Gymnapogon annona. The sequence goes on from JAPTHA010000002.1 coordinate 12,314,414, forward strand.
GGCACACTTTGCCATCGACAGCAATAGTTTTTGTGCAAAAAGAAAATAACCACCCTCTCATAATCATGTTCTGGGAAAATAAATATATACTCTGAAAAAACTAGATTTCATGGCAGTTCTTGCCATTGGTTGATTTTGATTGAGAGTGAACCATGAAGCAGCAAATTATAATTTTTTTTTCCACAAAAATTTGCAAAAAGCTATAATCTCATACTTAGTGACATCAAGATTCAGCAATAACCAAAACCATTTGGATAACATTTGAACAACAGGGCATCAAGATTAAAAAAATGACTGGCATAATGCTCTCTCCTCCATCAAAGTTAGCTCGGACAGTGGCTTGTTCCTTTTATTCAAAACACTTAATTATGTCTATTTGCTATACAAAGCACAATGTCATGTTGCATAATCCCCATCGACAAGGCAACACTAGACAGAGGTTTTACACCAAGGCAGGCAAAGTGAACCTCTGTATATACAACGGGTCATCAAACTGGGTGTCTCTCTTCAAAAACCCAGGAATATAATCAATAGAGGGGATTAGACATCAGACTCTTCACTTTTGTGGCAAAACTGTGTTGAGTATATACAAGCTGGAAGTAACCTGTTGTATTATCCCATACATCAAATTCACTGTTATATTCTAGTCCAACTTTTATGTTCTCTGTCATGTTTCTTCACCATGACTTCAAAAGCAGAAGTGATCAACACTCAAACTTTGTTTCTAAATATCATGTACTGAAAACAAAGTGCAGGCTCAAAAGGGACAGTGCCTTTGCTGTAGCAGCTCCTGAACTATGGACCTGCCTCTCCATATGAGCCAGGCATCCTCTGTCTGTCTGTAAATCCCGGCTTAATACCCATCTTTTCTCCTTGGCTTTTGACAACATCTGAAATGTCTGAATGTATTATTCAGACATTTCATTTTTTCATTATTCTTTATTCTATTGTTTATATGGTATTGGATTATTGTATCATTTTAATTTTTTATTGTACAGCTATATTATGTCTTTTAATTGATTCTTGTATTTTATTATTTCATTTTGGCTTTATTTATTCTTCCGTACAGCACTTTGGTCCAATGTGGTTGTTTAGGAAACTACATAATCATAATAGTCATAACTTGGCTTAAAACAAAAATCAATTATATTATTAACGTATGAAAACCACTGAAAAACTAGAAAAACAGCCATACTGAGTCTAACTCATTGTTGCGACAGGATTTCCCAGGGGAAGATTTGTAAAATGAGCTACCAGCCGTCACAGTGCCCAGTGAGAGACCTGGGGTCAGATTTACAGCAGTGCGGCGACAGAATCCAAAACACTCCATCAGGACTTGTGTTAATGCAATGCCAACAATCTGCCAAGGATTTACAAACCCCATGAGTCACAGTGAAAGCTGTGTTAGTGCCGTTAGAATTTCCCCATTCATATCCGAATCAGTGGGGAAGTAAAGCAAGACAAGTAGTTCACCTGCTCTGTACTGCCCTTCCGAAAAACACTGTACATACAGGAATCTGAAATGTGAAAGAAGCTTGGCTAATACCAGGGAAGTGGAACAAGAACAGTGTATAAAACAAAGCTGATGTCTTGCATATTAAAATCATACTTCATCTTGGTTTATACAGATAAATTCTAATATAGATACCAGCTCCAAATATCAGCATTTACATCTAAATTAGTAAACAAGCAATAGCTCATATAACAGTATGCTGTATGATATAACATATAGGTGTAGGGTGGGTGGACTTTATGGTCTGAAATGTATTCATGCAATAAACTTTCCCACTGTAAATCTTCGCAGATATTGGCCAGGGGAACCAGTGGCAACTGCGACAGCAGTTTGTTCAATAGTTATAATATAAGCCTTTGCTGGAACTTAAGCTGTGCAAATATGCTACAAAAGTTTTATGTAACATACATGTTACAGTTTAATTGAGATACAGTTGAAATAACTGGATTGCATATAAGCTTTCTATATTCTTGTACCATTAAATAACCAGTTCCTACAGATTCACAAACTTAAAGAATCATTTACACAAGCAAGAAAAATTATTTCTATCAAAGTTAATTGTACATTTAGATGTTTGAGTCCATTTTAAGTTACATTTTATATTGATCGGTAGGTTCTGAACTTCTGACACTGAAATTTTATAAACAGTTGTATAGAAAATTAACCTTTTTGAGAAATGAGAAGTTAATGTTTGACAACGATGTTAGTTTTGCATGAGCTCGCCCTAAAACGACAAAAAAATTTGTACAATAATGGCACTGAGTCCCTTGTAAAACAATAATTACATAATTATAATTACCATTTGACTGCCCAGCAGGATATGCTGCTATTTAAAGGTTTGCATTTTTTCTCTTTAATTGGTCAGGTGATGTGGTTGTGCGGGCCCATAAACACTCCAATGTACATCCTAGATAAGACCTAATATGTTAACAAAAGTGTCAAAGAATGTATATTATTATTAATATTATATTACATAATTATTAGAATGTATGTATTAGGATAATAAGACAAATGCTACCAGAAGAGCAAAGCAGAGTTGCTGGTGTGAAAACTTTCAATGACCTCCTGATAACTATGGCCCACATAACTTTCTATGTGTACTTTTCTTCCTCAAAAAAGCCAACTATGTGAGATACATATAGATCAGGGGAAACTGTAGTTTAACCACTTAATAGATGGCAAATATTTGGTCAACAGTTGGCAGTAGTTACACATGCCAACTGGGGAAACTAATGTAGTACAAGTCTGGTTCATCATTACCTCTTTTTTAAGTAAAAAATAGTAATACTGAAGACAATTTGAATATCCTATCTACTACATCTATGACAACTTTAAAAATAAATGAGGTTTTCCAATACAGATAATATCTTGATACATTAATGACCAGAGCGCAGTTGTTTCTCAATATCCAATGATTAGTAGTTTCCAGTGTTTTCAGTCATTAAAGAGAAATGCTGTGCCGCAAGGAAACAGATCATTACAATGTTTGAGTCAGTTGTCATGTTTGGAAAATCAGTCGTCATGCCTAGCAATAAATGCTCAGCTTCTAAAGCTGCCTATCAGTCAGTTTAACTATTAACATGAACAACACTGCTGTGGTAACCTGCTGTCAACTATGACACCTGACACTGTACAATATGGCTGCAGGTGGGGGGAAAGGGAAATTATGCCTCAATGACACAACACTTACAGTATATCCAACACCTTCATGACTTTCCAAAGTACAGTGTTACTGTGCCTAACTTTAGTCATCATTTGGGACAGAATTGTTTTAACTGCAGGTAAATACTGTGTGTCAAGTAAAGGTTTAACTAAATAAACAGCTTAGGCCTATGTAAGTATATACTGATATAAAAAAAAGGAAACAGAATGAAAACCGTTTTCTGGGCTCTACTTACCGCTTTTAGTTGCTCCAATCGGTCCTTCATCTTTCAAACGGTTGATACACACACTTCCAACCGCAGAAATGACCGCTATATGGTCTGAATGTTGCTAGAAACGAGTCCAAGTGTGTGAGTTGCTCAGCCAGCCGGTAAGCTAGCTGTCCAACACCAACCGACCGCCAGGAAGGAAGAAAACTCAACTCCACAAAACTCTTGAGGGAGGTGTGTGAGAAAACGACTTTCTCTGACAACAGGAGTCTTTCCGCCGTTTTTCCATACAATATGGCTGTTGGGTTTAAAACCAGTGTTTTTTCCTTGCTAAATCTCTTCGCCCAGGGGATTAAAACAACAGTTGCGTAGAGCCGTATAATCTGCCTCTCCTCTGGCCACCAGTAATCATTCTAAAACGCATTTCTCACACTTGACGCATGCGCAGAGACGTTCCGGGTGCTCGCGGATGAAACCACGCCCCAAGGATGCAGTGGGCCACCTGCACCGGTGATGCATTCAGGTGTTGCACGGATAGACGGACTAGCAGCTTCGATGCTGCAGTTTAATACAGTGGTTGAAAGTGACTATTTCAGCTCTACATCATCAACATTTGAGATGCCCTTATTGATTGCATTTAAAAATGACTTATTTTAAGTCGTTTTAACTAATTGTCAATATATACTAATCATTAGAGAAGGTTTGGCAAGTCACCACAAAGTCAACATTTTGCGAATGTATGTTTTTTCTTTTCTTTTTGTATATTGTTTTTATTACAAACACACACTGCAACACAAAAGTCTATAGTTTTATCTCAGTCTCAACACAGTTGAAATGAGCGTGTGTAATTTTTTTTCTCATTTGCTTTTTAACCACTTATCACGCACATAAATTAACTGAACTCTTCCACGAAATTGCCTTTTTGCTTTCTGTATCTTTTGTTAATATTCCATTACAAAGGAGTACAAGATAGTTGTCGAAAAACAAAGTAGATATAAAGACACATGCAATCTCAAAATTGATAGCGTGCCACAAAATGATCTGAGTACAACCTCGATTCACCGACTGATCAACATGGTGGAAATTTTGATTGGTTTACATAATATTTTAGGCTACATTGATTTATAGAAATTAAATCCAGAAAGGCAGAGTGCATTTGAGATTAATATCCCAAGCTAAAGAAGCCTTAGTGGTAGTAGTTTAATATTTTCAATTCCCTTTCATAGCTATAGAACAGGCTAAAAGATCTACTCTTTATATCTGCTGTGTGCTATTGTGCTGTCAATTCATCCTCTCTTTCTTTAATTCATTCATTCATCTTCCAAACCCGCTGCATCCTTTGCAGGGTCGCGGGGGTCACTGGAGCCTATCCCAGCTAC
>JAPTHA010000002.1:12339828-12360048 GCA_029814585.1 Gymnapogon annona
AGAGAGAGAGAGAGAGAGAGAGAGAGAGAGAGAGAGATAGAGATATATAGATATGTATATATGTGTGTGTGGGTGTATATATGTGTATAAACACAGAGTTATATGATGTCAACTTGCACTGCAGCCACTCATGGCTTTAGTAACGCTTTGTATTTATGCAGTGTTTTCCAGTTGCCAAGTAACGACATTTCGTTGCCAGACCCACAGTGTGGGTCTGTATAATGACAATAAAGGAAGTCTAAGTCTATGTACATGTTTGTCTTAAAGTCTAAATTTTATGAATAGTTAAGTCTTTCTGAAAGCTCTTCTCTCCATCAAATCAAACATAAACATTACCTTTTTATTTGGCTGCCTGATTATGTCATCCATTTCATCTTCCTCTTCTTCCTCCTCACTGTGTCGCCTTGTCCTGTGATTGGCTCCATCAGGCTGTTCTGAACATATGGAATTAGCTAATGGGGGTGTGGGTGGATCTGTAGCCGAAGGACCTGGTGCAATACTGGTATCCATGGCAATGAGGTAGGAGTCCATGTCATCATTCATGAAGTCATCAAGAGGAGGCGGTGGTGGTGAACGCGCTCTGAAATGTGGAAATGATGAATGAGCAGGAGCTAATGTCTCACTGTCTGACTTATTGTTTTCGAACAACTTTTAACTCTTCATTTTCGCATGCATAGATTTGAAAAAATAAAATCACATCTGAAAAACTTAAACTAACACATCCTGTAAGTGTTCAGCGTCTGTCATATCATGAGGAACTTAATAATTTAGGATAAAGACAAAGACGGCAATTTGGTTTTAAAGAGACACAGATAAGACATCACAGCATAGTTAAAACAATAATCCGGGTCCGAATTTTTGACATTTTCTATGACGCTTTAAACACAGCTGAGAATTCTGTTTCTAAATGAGACATGACAAGCTATTGTGTCTCTTGAAAAACATTTTTTCCTTTTGCACCAGTGTCTGAATGCAGTTTGGTTGCATTTCTTCCTACAAAAATGCACCCGATTCCGTGGAGGCATGTTATCAATATGCAAATAATTGCACAACGTCACAAAGTTTGTAAAGTTGTTTTACAACAGATTTATACATATTCTTATTTGCAAGTCACGCAGTACAGGTTTTTCTACAATCCTTCCTCATCCTTACATCACAACTTCATTTTTTTTCATGTTCAGTTTTGATTGGTTGTTACCGTTTTGTGTTGTTTTTTTGGAGCCTAGGTTCATCAGAAAGTGTTGCCAGCACAAAGTTCCCTTCCAGGACAGCGTCAGTTACTGAAAGGATAATGGGACTGAGACACAAACACACACAAAATGCACGAGTCAATACATTGTAGTGAAAAATGTCAACCCCATAAGTGGAGGAGAGCTCTGCGCTCACCTTCCCGGCTCATCAAAGTACATCGAAATAGGGAGACCAGAGGACTCTGCAAACACCACCAAAGCCTGAAAAGATCAAAATAAGTTGTGTAGTTCAAATCCCTGTTGAGTAACTTAATTCAAGAGAGAAAAAACAAATCAGCAAGTCTACCTCAAGCAGCATCACCTTAAGCCACATAGGGAATTTTAACCTTTTTAGTCAATTACCAATATTTTTTCATCCAATCACTACCATTTCTTCAGCCTGATGAATTTAATCATTATTTCACATTATCGTCCATATAGATATTTTCCTTTTCCTCACCCTCAGCTCCTTTAGACAAAAAGTGATGCTGTTGTGAGCTTGGACAGCAAAATGGTCGAATTCATCTGACGCCAAACACAGCTCCGTCAGCATGGCTTTGGACGACTCTGAGGCAGAAAAAGGCAGCAAGATGCAAAGAAGGAAACGGGATTTACTTGACAGAGAATGCAAAAAGAAAAGCTAAAAATTAAAGAATGAACTTAGAAACTGGGCAGTATCTTTGTAAACCTGATGGTCACACAGACTGAAAATTCATGATAAAGTTTTGACAGTAGGCCAGGGTGTGAGGGTGTTTCCCCCAACTGTTTCCAAGTTTTCTCCTTATCTAATGCTCTTTGGGGTGGGAGCAGATCTCTTGACAGCTCACTGTGGAAGAGGATGTTACAACTCAAATGCATCAAAAGGAGACACAAAACTGAGAGAGAAAAAAAAAACTAAATTTCCAGGAACCTCTTACAACGGGAAAACCTGATTTTTGAACACTATTTGACAAATTCTTAAGATGAATGTACTTCTAAATAAACATCAGTGTATCCTGAGTTGGCGGGTTTTACACATATATTATACAAGCGACAACAGCACCTTTCTTGACTTCTTGAGTACGGTCATTTCTGGACAATAAAGCTAATTTCAGAAAGTAAATATTGTCAAATGTATGTTATTCTACTTTGCCACCACTTGAGGTCACCAATGAGTCAGCTGCACTGGACTTGTTTTCCCAGACACTCATGGAAGTTTTGAATGTTATTTACTTGCAAACGATTATATTATTGGATATTATTAAATAAACATGAACATTTTCCAGTAACTACTAATGCAAAGAGCTGAGTGAACCACCTGCTTCTTCTTCCACATGGTTCCTGAACCACATCCGTTCATCACTGACTGACACAGTCACTTCTTCCAGAGACACTGGGAAATGCACAACAGTGTCCGACAACAATCTAAGACAAAGGGAATCACAAATAGTAGAATTACTGCCAAAGAAAAAAACCTGTATATCTATGTGTGTTGAGTGGATATTGCGTTTCTTGAAGGCCCATTTCTGATTACATAAAATGCATACAAAACTTCAGAACAGTAGGTTAACACTTAATTTACCAGTCTAAAGTTTCAAATTCAAACTGACAGACCTGGGCAGAGCTCTAAACACATTGGCACAGCTGTCCTTATCAAACACTGCTTGTAAGCTTTCACTGTCCTGGAAAGACAGGTTATGCGTCTTCAACAGACCTGAAGAGGAAAGATACAAAAATACACGCAAGTGATACACACACGCATTAGACACATATGAGACACAATGAAGTGAATGCATGACAAACTACTGTGATAAATACTAATAAGTACTAATTATGTGGAGGAAATAAGACACTGATACCATGTTTGCAGTGCAGTGTGAAGGTGAGGCGGCTCTTCTGCTCATCCAGCTTGATGTGACACTTTTCCACCGTCTTCTCTAAAGTTGCAAGAGACTTGAACACTGCTTGAACACTCTGACACACAACATTGAAATGAACACACAGCCGGGAAACAATGGCACAAGAGGGCCACAATTATGTTTGCATGCTATGACTATATTCAGACAGCTGGCCTGTGCATTTTGAGTGATATTTTAGTGATCCCTGTGTCCAAACTGCAAGATGTACTGAATTGTTTTTGCATATGATGTTACAACTGCTGGGTTGAAAACTGCTATGATGTTCATCCGTTGAAAAGACGGAAGCACAGAGGTTTTGCAAAAACTTGCATACAGATAACCACAAACCCATGCCACAGGACAGCAACATGACAGGAAAAGAGCATTTGAAGAAGGGTCCTCTGATGTTGATTCATTAATAAAGACTGGCTTTAAATTTGTAGAATATGCATATGGAAATAATGAGATGTAACAGAACCACAAACTTTTACACTACATGTCAAATGTAAGTTTTTCTTACAGGGAAAATGTTGTCAGTGTTTATTATATGGGTGCCTGCTTTTTAAAAACATTTTTGAGATTCTTTAACCTAATTTAAGACAGAGTTTTGGGCAAATTATATTTTTTGCAATTCAACTACTAAAGTACTAAACATAAGGTGCTTAAGTTATATAGTGGTCCTCTGCAGAGAAAGGTTTTATGTAAGACTATGATGACAAGATTAAGTTGAGTATGACACCCTGTTCTCAATATTACTTAGGTATCAACCATGATCAGATCAATGATCACTGTCTCTTTTGCTGACCACACCTTTATAGCCATCTTGCAGCGGAAGGAGTGTCCTGTGGGAATGGTGTACCTGAAGAAGTAGGAGGCAAAGTAGGTTTAAGGTTACTAGAAATTGCACATATACGTACTTCTGAGTGACTCTCTTGGTTATTATGCAAATTGTTTGCTAAAGCACCTGGTGAAGAAGAGAGGAGAGAACAGGAAGCACGCATATGCCGACCGAGAGGAGTTCACAGACCGCAGGGCGAGCTAAAAAAGAAAGAGGACGAGAGAGAAAAAAACCCCACATATCTCTTGTATTCACTGACGCATCAACAGGAAGCAGCGACAGATCATTTATGTCAAGAGGAAGCGTTAGTGCATCTACTGTAACTGCTCACCCCGTCCGCCTCAGGCTCCACGTACAGCTCATCACCGACCCGCGACAGGGACTGGATGGCTTTGGCCAAAACTGGACGGTACACGTACACACACACACACAATACAAAATACAGCTAACTGTTAGAGCTTATTCGTACTATACACCTTCGTTTCACCATAAAACTAGCAAGATTTTAACCAGAGGAAATGATCTCGATGTTAGCCAAAGATGGAAACTTTGTCAAACCACAAAATAAATAACTCGAACACACCATACACGATGCTAAGATTAAGTGTGCCTGAAATTCATGTAAATTTTATTAAAACAAAAATACAAGTGTTTGTTTTACCTTTCACGTTTCCTCCCGTCACGACACAGTCCATGTCTGAAAACTAGCTACTGTTCTGACAAATTACCGGCTACAAATTAGCCGATATTAGCAGGTAAACAGCAGCGCAGAACAGATTGATTTTAACAGTATGCACACAAATATTTAACCTTGTTATGGGTTGCTCACTGTTCGTAAAGCTGCAGTAGTTTTTGAAAGTTTTACTTTTGATAGTCTTTCGTCTCGGTATTGCGCCTTGTTTACGCCGCCATAACGTTTTTCCGCCATGTGGACCAATCAGAGAAGCGGATACTCGAAAGGGGCGTGGCTTTGACTTCAGGCATGTGCAGCAGGATTTTAAAGCAACAATCTTGTATGTTTTTATTACACAGAATTCTCTAAAAAAAATTCTGTCGTTAAATGAGTTAAAATGCAGCTACTGATAATATGTACCGTTTGCAATTTTATGTGAATTTATGAGTCAGTTTATTTCATGAAAACTAATCATTTGTGAGCAGTCGTGATTTGTTTTCATCACCATCATGAACTGTCATTTCTTGTGTGTATCAGTATAAATCCTACAGTGCTTCACATACATAGATTTTACTGTACCTAGTATTATGAACAAGTAGTTAATAGTGAAAAGTTTTATCATTGTCAGTTGCATAAACGAGGCTATACAGCACAGTCTTCTTTGACCTAGTTTCACTAGACACAGGAATATAAAGTGGCAAAAAACCAAACAAAAACAAAAAAAAACGCATCTGCAGGCAATTACTACACAAGGTGACAGACTTTGCATCTCTTCTGCATCACCTTTCAGTTTACAGGATGAGTCTGAGTAGTCCTGGTAGATTAAATGCAATTAATAGAAAAGCACATGTAAAGCTTTTGTTGTTGTGTTTATTGACCTCAAAATTATGCTTTTACATTAATGTATCCTTTATCAAACTGTACCTATGGAAAGTGTATTATTCTATAATTGTATACTCAACAAAATATCAATGCTGGGCTTGATGTTGACCAACCAAACACTCTTAGTGTTGACGGAGTTTCCACACAACCACAGATGATGATTTCTTTTGGCCTTTTCCTTTCCGGGGTCGCCACAGCGAATCCAATTCACTTATTTGATTTGGCAGGAGTTTTTAATGCCGGATGCCCTTCCTGACACAACCCACTGGACGCTCTTACAGTATGATATAACTAGAACTCGTCAGGGGGGCGAGGCCACAGTTTCCATCTGTCAGCTAAGTGATAAGGAGTGACATCACACAGGTAAATGTAATCTCTTAGGAGCGTATTTTAAACAAACCTGCAATTACGGCTAATCACCTAACGGCCGCCAAAGGAAGCAATCGAGAAATACTTAAGATTATTACTTGAATCAACTTTTCACTAATTAAAAAAAAAGCCAGCCATCAATTTATGATTTATGTAATAGTCATTATGAAGGAAACATACCTACGTAGTTCTATTACTATAAGTAGCCCATTATGTAAATGATAGTTTATCTCAAATAATACTGATTAAATATCTTATTTTCCTAATGCAATCTATTATTATATATAGCCCATTATGTAAATGATAGTTTATCTCAAATAATACTGATTAAATATCTTATTTTCCTAATGCAAACTTTATAAATTGCTAAAACAATTAAAATATAGAATTTAATTTTATGATTTTTTTTTTTACTAACTGCCATTGAACCTGGGTGCAAAACAGTACGTGCCCTAACCCTAGTAGGTAGGTATTAACTACATTTAGTATTTGGATAATTGTCATGTGGACACTTTTGGATGTCATCCGGGGTGACCACTGTAAAACTATGAAAAATAAATTTTGTCAGCGAATATATATTTTCATGATAAATTTGATAGTAAGTACATGTCACTATTTATGTACTTATTTTTCAAAGTTTTAGGGTGGTCACCCCATATGACATCCAAAAGTGGCCACATGACAATAACCCATTTTCAGACACCAGGGGTACCCTGTTTAGTAAAGCAAAAATAAAATACTTTGAAGGCATAATTAATTAACATAGTTAATCTAAAATTGTCCACTCCAATGATGATTTTTTTCCCATTTTATTCTGCAGACACATAAATAGCAGCTGCTCCCTCAACACCCTATAATTACCACTGAAGGGTCATGGTGGAAAGAAAGAGGGTGTGTACACATATGTATATGCAAGCGAGCCAGAGAGAAAAATAGGAAGGAAGGCAGGGTAACAGAAAGATGGGCACGAGACAGAGAGTAAGAGAGTCTCTGTCAACGCACAATTATCTCACCTCACTGGTCTTTCTCGTTGTTCTGCTTCAGGCTGTAAGGTCTGAGGAACGCTGCCGCACTCAATCTCCTCCCATCCCCGGTGATTTAAATGAATACTACTGAAGAGTGAGACTAAAACAGCCGTACTGTACGGAAATCACAGACTTTTGAGGAGATAGAGACTTTGGAAGGATGTGGAACAACTAGGATCAGCAGTCGCTCAGTGTTTGGAACAGCTCTGAGCTAAAACAACACCATGAGAAACAGACTGCTGCTGAAACGTGCCTGAAGACGGAGAAAAAGCCTGTTTTACCTGAAGGAGATGGACTCGTCTTGATATATGAGGTGAGGAACTCCAATGGTGAACATGAAAAAGAGGAAAACAAACATCCCAGGAAATCTTTTGACAACAGAAGTGAGACACGGGGTTGATGTGAGTCTTATGTCGTTTGATTGTACTCTTTAATCCCACTTCATGGACTGTTAAGTAGAGTACCTGCTGTTATTTAAATTCACTTATTGCTGGCATGTTTGTTTTGGTGACATCTGGATTTGATACACAGCAGTTCTGTTCCTAGATGTCTCAGTCACACAATCCCACCACAGACACTCAGGCCTTGCTGCAGTCAATGCTGCGGAGGCTGAAGCTCCAGCCAACAAGAGAAAGCCAGTCATGCCTGCACACATCTGTACCCAACACCTCTGTGTGGGGACAAGATGGAGCTTCGGACATTCAGAGAGTAAACAACAGTCCAGTGAATGGGTTTGAGTCAAAGGAGGAGATAACGTGGAGATTTGCTGCTAATGGTGTTCCCTCAAAAGACTTGGAGGACAATAATCTTGGTCTCAAAGATGGAGACATACTGCAACCCAGTTCTTCCTGCCAAGACAGTGGTCTCACTTCCTCCTCCTCCCAAAAAGACAACATTGACAGTGACACGGATGAGAATGAGCCAGAACATGGGATCACTGCCTCAGAAGTTGGGCAGCTCTTTCCTGAAACATCACATGAGGATGCAGATGTCGCTTCCTCTGAGAGGACTGGGAATTATGGAAATTCTGCAACAGAAAATCACATAACCAGTGACAAAGCTGCAGCAGTTGTACAGAGTCAGGACCAGACTGAAGGCATTGTACCAAGAGTCTATGTTTGGTCCTTGGAGACCACAGGAACTCAAGAGACCCCCACGTCAAGTGTGGGCAATGGAAGTTTTGGAGCATTAGTGCAAAGTAAAGATGAGCAAATCATCTCCAGTGGCCAAAAAACAACAAATAGCAGCTCTAGAAGAAAACTGAGACCGTCTGAGAATAAAACCAGGAGGTGGACTCAGAAGATCAAGGAGAAGTGGAGGGAGAAACCAGGGAGTTTTGGGAAAAAAGTCAAAGAAGAGGGGGGCAGAGAGGACCAGAGTGAGCGCAGAGCTGAAGTGAGTAAATGCCATAACAAAGTTACATCACAAATGCACAAAGATGAAAAAAAAGCAAAACACCTTTATGTTAAAATTGCTTTTGTATTCACAGAATTCACCACAAAACCAGCCACTGGCAATGGGAAACCTGATCCATTTGCCAAATGACGAGAGGGGGGATAGGAGCTTGACTTCACCCGGCTGCTGTGATCACAGGGAAACCTCTGTCACACAATCTCAGGACAACATTAGTGAGGAAAACAGGAGGTAATAAACCATCAAACTTTAACCTAACTTTAAAAATACAAGTTGGAATGATAGTGAGAAGGGCTACATGTTCCCACAGTCAGGATTTGTTGGTTTATCACTCAGACCTTGCTTATAAGATATGACAGGCATTTCTGAATTGCGTCCAATCATAGCACGAAAATTATTTCAGCACTTTTTTCTTCCCTCTGTCGTGTCTCTCAACTGCCAAACACACCCTTGTCACTGGCAGCACCTGCCTCAGTAACGTTTTAATATTGCAATGCATCTCTTCAGATTTACATTACAACCTTCAGAAGGAAGTGACATGAAAAAAGTGACTCTTCACAAACTTTGAGTGATGCATTGCAGTATATTTTCTCTCCGTTTGTTAAATTTGTGGTATCAACTTTAGTTTGATATGAAAAAAGATATTTTACTTTGTGCTTTTTTTGAATTATTTCTGACTTTCAGAGACTTGTGATCAAAGCCCAAAATGGATATGGGATTTCTTTCTATGTGGTTCTGTAAAAACTTTTAAAAAGGCCATGATATGTCTGTCACAACCTGCAGAAATTTTAGACGCATAGACCTGATCGTTTTCAATTACTGTAAGAATTTATCTGTAGTATTTGCAACATTTGTTTTATAGATTTGCATAAATGTGTTCACAAAATATACAAGTCATCTCACAACCATAGATTATCCTTGCATGGAGTTTGCGTGGATATTATACTGTTTTGGATTAACATGCATCCTGCTTTTAAGTTACTAAGCTAATTCAAATGTTTTGTAAATGTTAAAAATTCCCCCATGACCCTCGTGACAAACAAGCAGCTTGGAAAATAAATGAATGTTAAAAACTACTGGTGTCGTCCTGTCAAACATGACATGAAGGCCCCTGACTTTATGCCATTACATTATACTGTAGGATGATCAAGATTTTGCTTGTGTGTTGTTCATATCTGATGACATTGGCTAAAGTATAGTCTACAATGGTGTTACTATTCACAAACCTCAGCTAGTATAATAAAATGCAGGAATTTTTCCTCTTGGCAGAATCCACACAGGTTATTCAGAAATGTCTAATCCTACTTTTTCCTCTCGTCAATTCCTTGTGTGGTTAAGTTAAAGGTTCATTCATCTGTGGATTCGTAGGCTTATGTGGCTTCATTATTTCAGTTGGAGTTGAATCTCTGTCTTTTTGCAGATCTACCAATGACTTTGACTTTGGTCTGGGTACCTTCAGTCTACTGGATGAGATTGTCAGTGGTCAAGAGTGGGCTAAGTTTCTTAACCCCACTCTACCAACCACCACAGCCCATCAGAGACCCCCAGAAGACACCCTGAGCCAACTCAAAATTCCACAGAATCCTTATGAAAGCGGTAAATCATCTCTGGTTTCGAATCGGCCTGTAGACGGGATCAGCACATGCAGCTTCAGCCTGTCGCCTCAAAGTTCATCACCAGACTTCGGCATGGCTGAAGCACCACCTGAAGCCTCCGTGCCCGTCAGCATGGACGTTACAGAAGGAAAACAAGGGCAGGATGTTCACAGAGAGGCTGATCAGTTAGAGCCAATGGAGCACATCCAGTCTGAACAGAGTGGATCAGGACGTCAACTTGGACCTCCAGCGGCAGAGGTAAGACTAACACAAACACAAACAACGAGCAAATGACTAGAGATCTTGAAATACATTTTGCTATTATTATTTTCCTTAACGTTCCTTTTATCGGTTTTTACAGCCAGTGACTATTGTGGATAGTGCACTGCTGAAGAGCAGACTTCACACCAACAGGAAGAGGCAGCATCAGCCAGAGCAGAGAAGACCACCCGAGACAACAACTGATGGAAAGGACGCAGGTAGAGAAGAGAAAAGACTGAAAAATAAGTGTGGCTTTTACAGCAGTGGTATTAAACATACGGTCCGTGGGCCAATACCGGGCCCACCAATCTGGCCTGCAGGATGAATTTGTGAAATGTAAAAAATTACGCTTAAGATATTAACATTCTAGAGTGTCAGAATTAAGTCAATCTGAAGTGGGCCAGACCAGGACATACTGCCATTATTATCTAGAATTAATGACAGCTCCTAATTTTGACATGAAAATGTTCACATTTACATACTATTCCTACACAAAAAATGTCAAAAACCTGAACAACCATAAACACACTGAGATCTATTAAGAAAAATAAGTTCAAGTTTAACAATATTATGCCTATTACAATATGTTTAATGTCTGTAGATCCACTGTCTGTAAGTTGTAACGCACATGTGCAAACAATAAGCAAAGGCATTCAGTAACATTGTTGAAATTACACTTATTTTTCTTGTTGTTTGTGATTGTTATTCACATTTTTAAAATAATAATTTGTAAAAATAAACATTTTACAACTGTAATTTTACATTTGTCAATTTTATTATGATAATGCTATGGCCTGAGCAGATTATATTGCATTGTAAGTTGCTCCTGAACCATAATGAGTTTGACAACAGTGTTATAAAGGAAAGAGGAGTTTGGCACTTGTAATAGACACAGTTCTCTTTTGTCTCTTGTTTTATAAAAGGGTTCGTGTTTTTACCAAGCAGCCATGAGATGGACCAGACAGAAGGACCACAAACTTATAACGTCCCATCTTCATTCATCCAGAGCTCCTCACCTTCCTCCTTGTCTCCATCCACTTCCTCTCCTCTTTCACCAACGCTACGAGGGGTCCTCAAGTACTCTACATCCCAGGAATCAGAGTCCTCAATGGAAACAGAGACAAAAAGGGTAAAAGATTATCTATAACTGCATCTCTGCTATACAGTTAAATGTACAATTATTCGTGTGGTGCACGAGCGCCTTATTGCACTATTGAGAAAGTGGTGACTTTTTTTATACATAGTGTTTCCTAAAAGAAAATGTTCTGCATAATAACTGTATTGAAAACCCAGTTTTACAATTACTGCGCCCTCATGTATTTTACAGAAATGTGTCTTCACATACTACATGCATACATGGAAAGTGTTTAAGATGTTTTAGTGACACTTTTGAACATCATTTGAGTGAAACAGGTGCCAGCGACCAAATGAGTTGAAATGTCTAATAGGAATAGTAAAATATCAGACTTTCATGCATGTAGGTCATAATATTATAATACGTGGTGACAAAAATGTTCAACATAGAGAACAGTTCATTTAGAAATAATTGTAGGCAAGGCATCGAAACTATAATCTATTATGACTGTTTCTCAGCTTTGAAGGTCTCTGATTCATTCATCACAGTATTTTGTTTCATTCTTATTCTCCTTCTCTTCTTCTTTTTTGCGGATCAGAGGCGAGTTGAGAACGCCCGCCATGTGCATTTTGCAGAGGAGGTGATTACCATAGTACCTCCAGAGCTGGATTTAGATGCTTTATACTCCGAGGAGGATTCTGTGGCAGACGACGACTCATTGCTAGAGGATGATTTTGTCACGGATCAGGCAGAGGCGGCGGTGTTGGACGAGGTGATACCAGCCCGACGATCGTCTCTACCTGCCTGGATACGAGCTTTGAAGAGGAAAAACACAGGAAGGAAGCAGAGATAGTGACTGCACAACTGCAAAAAGGGACTTTACAAGGTCATTTAATCCATGTATTTCATTACAATAATGTGCATTTTTTGAAACAAATGGAGAAATCTGAAAAAAAAAAGAAAACACTTTAGCTTTAACTTTAGGCAAAGGCTCAGCACCTGGCCCTGCCTTCAATGAAGAAATAAAAGAAGACGAAGGAGGAAATGGACATGGATAGAAGTGGAGAGAGTCAGGGACTGGAGAAGCATCTGAGCATTCTTTCTCTCTCTCTTTCTCTCTCTCTCTCTCTCTCTCACACACACACATGTTTGGCCTCTAAAAGTCAATAAGCACCATTATGAATACACCAAGTTTTGAAGGTGGAGATGCGTTTGATGGCAACAGGGCTGAAGCTGTGAACAAACACACTGAAAAAGCCCCAAATACTTTGAGGTGGAAAATATAAAGCCCTCATTAACCAAATGGACCTTAACCTTCAACGTGACATTCATCATCTGTTATCAAGGTTGAATTGCACGTTTTTATTTCAAGTCTGTGCTGTTTCTGCAGGATGAGCGTTGCTTGCGTCGTTCAAGCTTTTGCTTAGATCATTGGTGAAGCAACAAATGAATCCATAGAACTTATTGTGGTTACAACAATATTTTCTTTGCCAAATGCTATGAAGAAATGCCTCCATAATCCTGACCCAGTGAGTGCTCAAAGACTTCATCGAACACACTGGCCTGTGTGCAAAATGCCTCCAGAAATAAAAGTAGTGAAACTGTACAAAGTTTGAGTCGATAATTAAGTCAATGTCCAGATTAGCTGTAGTTTCAAAGATCTAGCTTTGAGTGAAAATCTGAAACTTTGAGAATTAATGAGGGAATTTTTACACTGTTTGCACATTACAATACATTCACTTAACAAGTTATTTCTAGTGGGAGATTTATACATCTATTGGATAAATGTGCATAAACCAATATATACAGTATGCAGAATAACAGTTTATCATATACATTAAAAAGAACAGCTAACCAGCACATTTGTCATTTGTTTCCCAATTTCTTTTCTTAAAGTGTGTAAGATTTAATGAATTTCATCTCTGAGGCACATAAATTAAAAAAAAAGAAATAGTTGACCAGTTACATCACTGACATCCAGTGTCTGTTAATGTAACAAGACATAACCTACTGCATTAAACTCAATGAAACTATTGCTGGCCTTTTTGAACCGTTTTATGATACAACATATTCTTGAAAATTCTACAAGAAACTGGACAATGCACAGGTGCTTTTTCTCATGGTTTTATTTTGTCCATAGAAACGTTGCTGCTTCATAGAACAACCAAACGCAGTGCTAAAGTGAGTGCTTTATGCTGTTGTGTATCATATTCTATTATTTTCATTACATGCATTATATTAATCTCCCTGATTAAATTAGTCCATCAAACTGCTGTCAGTGCCTCTGTGGCTTCAATACACAGCTATATTCTCTTGTAAATCACTCTCAGAGCCATTAAGAAGCTCTCTAGCGGAAGTATTAGTGGCCTGGTCAAAGAGGTGGGGGTTTGGGGAGGGATGTTCACAATGTGATGTAGTGATGTAGAGAGCAGGTCAGACAAAATGACATACAGTAAATGTCTGAGATGAAGCCGTTGAAGCTCAGACAATAATGCAGCTTGGAAAAGATCTCATTAGTCCATTAGTCTACACAGAAACATCTTCTACTGAGCTTCATCGCCCTGAAGTGGACTAATAATGGCCCATTTGTAAACCTCAAAGCATACACACATTTATCCCATTGCTCCTGCCTCCACAGAACACGCACATGTCATTATTGTTACTGACCGTGTGTCCCTTTGAGGTTCCTGTGCACTTTCTTCCATGCAGGAAAATATGTGTGCAAATATAAGCGCCAAGAGAAATGTAATGCAGTTAATTCTGCTAAGTGGAAACGAGAGGCGAGGATTTGAGCTTTAACGACCGGGATGAAAAACAGGAGGTTATTTTGTTTATGACACAGGGTCGGATATAAAGAGAAAATAAAGTCATTTATAGCAGTTTTTATTACAACGCGGTTGGTTCCCTGTGTGTGGTATACGTTTGTAAAAGATGACTATATGTCAACTCAGATCTTTAATCTTTCTCTTTTTTGTACTGGGGCGGCTGTGGCTCAGTTGGTAGAGCGGGTCGTCCAATGTCTGAAGGTTCGGCGGTTCGAATCCTGGCTCCGACTATCTACATGTCGAAGTGTCCCTGAGCAAGACACTGAACCCCAAGTTAGTTGCTCCCAGTGGATCCAGGCAGCAGTCGCCCACTGGTGTGTGAGTGTGAATGGGTGAATGTGAGGCTAATGTAAAAGCGCTTTGAGTACATGTGTAGAAAAGCGCTATATAAATGCAGTCCATTTACCATTTTACTGTATTATCCAGGATGCTCCGCTGTATCGGGGATTGTTTTGGGATGTGAAGCTTTATTTTCTTCTGCTCATCTGGAAGTCTCTTGGTCCAACCTTTGCAGATTCCATGGAAGTAACCAGAAGAGTCAGGGGTGAATCTCTGTCTAGGTGATGAGATAGTTGGGCTGGGACCGAAAGGGGACCAAAGGGACTTCATATGTCGCTACTGTTGTGGTTTACGTCGGTCAAAGCGGTAGATCAGAATTATCGAGGGAAATTGCCCCTGAGTCGTAGGAGCTCTTCATTCCTCCTTTGAGTGACAGCTGGCTGCCTGGGCTCGGAGTGAGGGATGCTTTGATCTGAGCCTCTGAAACCTGACAGATAGAGTTAACGATGCAAAAGCAAAGACCAAAAGAGTTCAGTCAGTTCAGTTATTCAAAGCACAAAGCATGCGTACCTCTTCAAACTTCTTGGCTTTGTACTGCTCTGCCCCTCTCATGAAGTTCAACAAGATGATGTCACAGAGAACTGTACCCTGCCAGCACATGGAAACAGAACAGTGAACTCTGGCCGCATTAAAAACCAACACGTGTTCGCCATTCTCAGTCTGGTCAGAAGTCCTTACCAGTCCGATAGAAGTGAAGGCAGCGACCAGGTTGATGAGAGTGGGGACTGTGTCAAACTTTCCTGCCTAAAAGAGCAACAACAGACTTTATTAAATAGTTGTGTCAGTAGCAGCAGTTATCACTTAGATCCTCTGGAGTTGAGTTGCTGTGTTTATGTCACAGTATTTCGCAGCTCCAAAACATAATTAATGAAAGAATCCCCCGGATATTGCGGCTGACATGAATGAGGGACGTGTAGGAGCTCAGGTTGGACTTTTGCCATATTCTAAAACAACATTTTACATTTACAAACATTTCATGTTATTGTTGTTCAAATGAGGTGTCATTGATTAAGTTTAGCCTCGTGGTTCTTCAGGTGTAAACTTTGACTCTCGATGTGGTACCTTGGCAAAACACGAACACAAACGAGGTGAGAAAGAACAGGTTCAAAACATTAAGTCTCGTGTCTTCTTTTCCAATAAGACGCAGAAATATTCTCAGAGATCGGTCGTGTGAGATAAACCCCTTTTTCTTGCTGACTCCATACTTTAAAACATGGACAATTGTTTTAAAGTTTCCATGTCATTTTTTAAAATTGCCTTAATGACTGCACTTTGTATTTTGAGATTGTTTTGTATAAAAACTTCCATTTAAATCAAATTTATTATTACTAGTATTATAAATAATACTACTTTTACTACTAATAATAAAGAAAATAAAACAAAACACAGCAAAATAAAAAATTTTTGCATGGCGGGTCGGTGGTATTTCCAGAAAAATCTATCTCTGTTCTTCAAAAAAAAATCCATTAAAAAGAAAGCATTGAAGTTTTATCTAACTTTAAGAAAACATTAAGTATTTTGGTGCATATGAACTTAAAGTGAACTCAACAAGCAACAAATCCCCAGTTTTTTACATTCCCACTCACATTTCCAGTGACCAGTACATCAAAACGAATGGCATACACTTTGTGAAGCGTCCGAAACTCAGTGTCATTGTTTGTCTTGAAATATTTGGCGTATCTGTACAAAAGAGGAAGAGAGGTTCAATCAGTGGATGAATGTGCACGATGCATAAAGAGAGGGAAAAAAAACCATAACTGTTGCAAACATTTCATTTGTACCTGAAGTTGTAGCCTTTGGAGACAGAGTTCTTTTCAAACACTTTATCCAATCGTGTGAAAGAATACTTTGGGACACATTTTTCAATGTTTAGGTCAAGGTTACACTTCCATGCAATGTTTATTCCTATTTCTGCACCCTGGGGGGAAATGAGACAATATAAGACAAAAAAAAAAACAGAAACAGAAATGCACAAGTCAAATATACGTCCAAATAAAAGTTTGCAGACGGTGGACAAGTGAAACCTTGTCTGTAAGGTGTGCCGGATGTTGTCCAGTGTAGTTGATGATGTCCGCCACACGGAAAATAGGGCAGCTGGGCATGGTCACGGGATGGTACGTGCATTTCTTGATATCCTCGCTTGTCATGTCAGATGGAAAGTTACCCCTGAGGAAGAAAAGTTCCATGGTATGAAGTTATTCCACTTTTAGCGAGTTTGTTTGTCTTTGTGATGTCAGCTGTTTGTGTGTGTCTCCTGCCTGGTGACGTTGAAGAGAGGGAAGCGGATACTGTTCTTGATGAAGATGGTGAAGTTTAAAATACCCTCCATAGGTTTTCTGAGGACAACAGTGACACAGAACCCAGAGTAAGGTTTAAAATCAGAGGAACGCTATCTGTCACAGTATTTTACAAGAACCAACAGAAGAAAAGTGGCACTGAAAACATCGATAAAAATGATCTGGACAACATGACACTGTTAAAAGCAGTGTCTCCAGGCCCGTGTAAACACATACGTTGTAATCTACTCAGTGTGTGTGTGCATGAGTCTCACATCTTAACGGAGTCGTCTTCAGATGGACACCATCCCTCAATTTCACATTGTCCTTGAGTTTTGTTGTTGTCCAGCAGGCAAACACCTGTGATGGCACCTGCGTGACACATAAAGACAGAAGAACAAGCTTTGTTTTCTATTTTAACCCTTAAAGACTTAAACATCCATCAATAACCAAGTCCATCTAGTCATCTAAACTGTTCAATGGCTGTGGATCCATTTATCCTTTCAATACATGTCAATAAATGGTGTAAAGTACAGTTATTCATCTTTTCATGGTCGTCAGATGTGACCCGATTGGACATTCAGAGGCTCTGTAATTACCATGGAAACACAGTCATCTTCTACAACGTTGATTCACCAGTAAAACCCATGGAGTTTAATCAATGACAGTGGACACCCTGGGTTTATGTTCAGTTAATGATAGATTTTAAACGGTAAATGGATTGCACTTATATTGTGCTTTTCTACACTGTTATGGTCTCCAAAGTGCTTTACACTGGCCTCATATTCACCCATTCACACACACATTCTCACACCAGCGGGCGGCTGCTGCCATGCAATCCACCGCCAGGCTCCACTGGGAGCAATTTCGGGTTCAGTGTCTTGCTCAAGGACACTTCGACATGTGGACAGTCAGAGCCAGGATTCGAACCGCCTACCTTTCTGCCATTGGACGACCCACTCTACCAATTAAGCCGCAGCCGCCCCATTTTACCGAAAAATTGTGTATCTCTGTTTTTGATATAATGATCCTCAACTTTAATCTGAGCTTTGATGAACATTTACATAATCAGTGAATTAAACGTTGGAAAGTAGACAATTTTCACTGAAAATATAGCAAACACAGATGATAATGTTTGAATAAAATTATGATAAAACATTTAGGATAGGTCTAAAAGAGAGGAAAAAAATAATTTGGGAACTGACATAAAAGTCATGCTGGGTCTTTATGGGTTAATAAATGCTGACGTCATCATTCCACATGCATTTGTGGATGTGACAATAAGGTTTGGTTCCTAAAAGTGAAAAAGTGAAATAAAACTACTGCCATTAAAGGAAATTAAGTCACATGCAGTTTATAATAATGAAGTCACATGCACAGTAATAAAATAATAGGTTAGATTATCCATTATTCATTCGCTCTCACGTTGGAGGTGGTCGACCATTCACACGAGTTCTCTCTCTGCAACTGTGAGTGAGTAGTGCTACACAAACCACCACCTTCAGATTTACTCACAAACACTGACTTCCACAGTTCTAAACCGATCACAGCAACCAACAACCACTAGATCACTGAAACACTGAAGTGCTTTTGAGCCACTGATGCCATCGTGAATCTTACATAATTCAGGTAAGAATAACTTTTGTCAGCTCTTCAGCAGCAGCAGCGTCGTGTGTGTGGTTTGAATGATCAGAACCTCTATGGAAACATGGCGTCATCAATAAAACCCATGTACTTTTCCACATGCTAGTAGTCAGGAGAGACTTTTATTGACATTATGTTACTGAAGAAGTTATGTTTGCTTCTGTTTTCTTCTTGGATGTAATAACCCTTTAATTTACTTTGAGGAACATTTATGAGGTCAATACGATACTGTTATTCATGAGCCACTTTTAATTTGGCACCGTAGCAGTAACAGATTGCGTAGGTTAACCCTTTAATCGCTGACGTGTCTTTAGTGAGAATTCTAAATGTACCATATATTTGAAATATTCATCAAGTTTCAGCCCTCCGTTCAGTAGGAACATCTTCAAAATGTGTTGATTGAATAAACCTTGTCCTTCCCAAAGACATCAGAGCATGCCCAGTGCATCCCCCACCGCCGATGTAAATGGGTTGGGGGGGGGGGGGGGGGGGGGGGGGCCGTTAAAAAACATTGGTGAGAGAGATAGACTGATAAGGTTTTGTTTTGTTTTTTTTTATACCTTTTTCCTTGTGGTTTTTCTGTTTTTACTTTTGTTTACAGTGCTGTGGTGATTTTCCTTGTTTCCCTACAGACGACAGTTCAGTTTTGCCTGGAATAATGTCTCAGGGTTAGAAGGCTAAGTTGTTCACGTCTCAGCATTTGTAATGATGCCTAAAGGAGCCCAGTCTTACCGTTTGAGAGGCCTGTACCAATATGCTCCTCGCAGTCTGTGTCATTGGTACAAACAAATCTTTTGCCAGTCTGAAAAAAGACAAACGTGATGAGATTGCATTAGATTACATATACCTTTATTAGTCCCACTCGGGGAAATTTCATTATGTACCATAACAGTCCTTATGCAGTGACATATTGGACCCGATCAGATATTTAATACATACATTACATACATTGATATAAAGACCGGCAAAATGATCATTTGTGAAATGCTTTGAAGACAAAAATATAAGAAGTTTAAAAATGAGAGTCTCACATCTGGACACGTTCCTTGATACTGGTTCTCAGTGATGATGACTTTGGTCATGATGCAGAACACACTCGATCCCTGAAACACAACACGCAACACACACTGCTTATGGTACTTTTACATAATACTGTACAAGGGCCACGCATGAAGGTCACATGGTCAGCAGCAAATGTTCAGGGTTATTTCCACCCCTTCAGGTGTGTTCTCTGAGCGAGTTCCGTCTAATTCTACTTTCCCATGGGTGCGTTTGACGTTTAAACACTTATTTGACTTTGAGTATTATTTGTTTTCCTTTTAACCGTTTTTATGCTTCATCAGTTGTTGCTCCACTTCAGCATATTTTGACTGATAAGCTAAAATAATGCCTCACAATGACCACAGATCCACCACTAACCACTGTACTACACATTGACATGGTTAGGGGTATCTGGAACTTCAGGGTTAAAGGTCACACTGATGTTTTCATGTGCATCAGGGTCTGGTACCTGCTGGGGGAAGACGTAGTCCGCAACATCCATCACGCGGTTTTGATGGTAACCAAAGCCTTTTACTTTGGTCATAACCGAGGACTCGATGCTGGTGTCGGTCACCTGATAGGCTTTCTCGTGGATGAAGACCCACCTGAGGGACGTGAAAGAGCCGACACAGCAGATCAAGAGTCTCACAAATCACACACATCTAACGGAGAGAGTTTTATCTGCCTCAGATTAAATGTGTTACGTACATTATTACATACTTTACTAAGATGAATGAAAAATAAATGGTAAATGTGCTGTTGTCAATGTGTATGATAGTGTTATTATACATACGTACTGATTTATATAGCTAGTCAGTTAGATTATTTTATTAGTCCCACTCAGGGAAATTTCCAAAA
>JAPTHA010000002.1:12371428-12382509 GCA_029814585.1 Gymnapogon annona
GTTACCATGACAGCTGTGAGTGTAAAGGCACACCAAAAGCCCCCAGGCCACACATTAGTCAGCACAATGCACAGACACACACACACACACACACTTCAGGCGTCGAAGACACTCGCTCACCCACAGGTTCCATGATTAGTCATTAATTAATCCAGATCGGATCAGCTACAACACCAGTCTTATTGGTGATATCTAACCAGAACCAAGATGGCTGAACTCCTCTGTAAATCAAACACACAGCAGCACGCCATGCAAGCAGAAATAACACCAATAAAAAGTTTAGTCCACACGCGATGCCCATGACCATACCCACCTTCTTCTACAGGGATACGAAGACAGACACACAGGAGAAGGGCAACAAACATCAATATGTGGTATGGAATATCATCACACACTGGTGGAATGTGCTACATAGCAGGAGGGGATGGAATGACTGGTAAGTTACCTCTTTGAAACCTCTGTTCTTGATGTTGAGCTTCTTGGCATTAACAAAGTCGAACAGTTTGCCGTACTCTTCTCTAAAATGAGAGAATAAAGCATTGGTATGAGGTTAATACGACCAAAAACTAGAAGAATCAAGGTATTATTGATTCACCGGTGCTACAAAATAAAATATAAGTACTTGTCCATTTGAAAAATTAGCAAACTGAAATAAAAAAATTAAAGGATAAAATTAAAGTGATTGAGAATTTTTCAAATACATCAGGTCTTGTTACTTTCATTCTCATGCTGCTCATGTGGGTATACATATATATTTACAAAGCCACAGAACAAAATGTGCCAGGTCACATCACAGCTTGTGTCTGAGGAAAAACAATATGCAGGTGTAAGTAATCAGCCGTCATGACAGATTTACTCTTTTCACCTCACAAAAGCATGACAAATATTCCTAACCGCTCAATGCTGCTGAAGGTATACTGGTTTCCCTGCTTGGTCTCGATCTCAAAGTCGAAGGAACGAGTTGTGGTGGTGCCTCGGGCGAAGTTCACACAAGAGATTTCCTCAAAACGTAGATGCACAGGGGGCTTGTGCACATAAATAAATCCTCTCTCCAAAGGATACAGGAGGCCAGAGGATGCTTTGTAGGAGCAGGTGATGCACTGAGCACCGGAATGGCTGTCAGAGAATGGGAGACATTTACAATACCATGGTATTAAATATATATAATACTATACAAATTAGTTTGAGGTAGATTTAAAATAGACTGATAATGAGGTAGATTCTAAACCCAAATAACTATACATTTTTGTTGATTGTACATACCCTTGGAAGTTTCCAGGCACTGTGATTTTACGGTTCACCAGAGCCTTCATCACCCTGCTGACCATCTCATAAAGAGACCCTGACATGTTCTTACTCAGTTTGCCCTCAAATCGTCGCTCCACATCTTCCCTGTTTAGCACAAAACAGGAGAAAACCTTACAGTTAAAAACTTTTATACATGTCAAAAGTCAGAGGGGCTGCGGCCCCTGCCCAGGCCTTTGCTGCCCCCCAGTGGATAAAGGCTTAAAAAAAATAAGACATTAATGAGGTCTTTACAGACTTCCTCAAGTCCAATGTAAAGCTTCAAGATACTTCTAAAGGCAATTAAGACCCATTACAAAATGACAAGGAATCCATCTAAATTATTTGTGAGCAGGGGGTAGGAAGGGGAGTGCAAATAATTTTAAGCCCATGTCCTTTTTTTTTGAGTGTGAGCTTTTACCATCGGGCCCCTAAGGGCTCACTGTTGCATGTGAAAGACGCCGATAGATATGGATGGAGTCTTCTGTCTATCCTCTGCATACATTATGTCCGTAATGACATCTGTTTTCTGGGATCTTGAGGATATGTTTTTTTGGTCTTTCCATGTGACTCCTTTAAACATTTCATAGTAAGGTTCAAATATTCTGTTCATTCAAATGAATAAGACAGGTCTCAACTACACAGTAACCGATCCACTTTAACACACCTATTAAGATCCTCCATGTAGTGTCATGCAGTGTTGCACTCACTCGCTCATGTTGAGGGTAAGGTTGATGTCTTCCTCCTTGGAGAAAAGCAGGATGAGGAAGTGATAACGTGTCTGACCCTGTTTGATGGGAGGATCCAGACTAATCTATGAATACAATGTTGATAAGACAGAAACCAGGTCAGAAAATGCAGAACCAAAAAGAGCACAATCTGCATACGTTGGTAAAAAGAAAATTATTTCTGTCTGTGCAGTAAACACTCACAACAAAGAACATCTGCCTCTGGTCTTTGTGTGGCAGCAGGAACAGACGGAGGACAGTGGTGTAAGGAATCTTGTAGTCGAACGTCTTACCATGGAGGTGAAGGAAGGTCGGGTAAATACGAATATCATATCTAGCAAAAAAAACCCAAAATACTTCTGTCAGCTACAAACGGATAGAAATGAAGGGTTGAATGTGGCTTAAATCCAACCGAAATGATTGGGGAGCCATTGTGCCGATGCTTTACCTTCCTCTGGGTGTAAGACACTGCAGCTCTTTGAAGATGCAAACAGCGTCCCCTGTGGCCTGGATCACATCAGCCTTAGACAAAACATTCTGGGCAAACGCCTAAAAACAAACAGACTTTTAGTACCACTACGACAAAGAAGACAAGTCCAACCCACAGCGTTGAGCTCTCTTGGTTTCACCTCCACAGGGTCTTGTCGCTCATCAGACTGGCTGGGTGGGACGTAGAATCGAACCTCCATGAGGGAGACCTCGGTGTCATCGTTTTGGTGAAACTCCAGGGTGACCTCGTTCTTCCCAGTGGCGCACTGTGACACATTGGACAAAGGGATCTCGAACGCTGTGTTGTCGTTAATGTCAAACGACAGTAGTGGACCTGCAACAAAAGGGAAAAGAGTGGATTGAAAAAATGTTGAATCAATATATACACACATACATATACACACATTTTTACACACACAGACACTTAAGCTACAGTGGTGGAGACATTTACTTCTATTTTACAGGGGAACACATACATTTTAGTGTATACTTGCATCCTATGTGTTAGAAATAAAATAAGCACGTTAAATTAAGGTGCTATGTGATCAATTCAGACGGTCTTCGTGGTTTATGTTGATTGCTGTTGGCTATTTTTCCAAGGGCCAGCAGAAAACCTCTCCCATCATTCTGTGGTTGCCTTCATAAACTACGGTAAGTTTATCTGTTGCGATTGGTGAAACTGTGCATTTCTACCTGAAAACTTGGCCGTTCCCCAGTTCCATCCCTTCACACACATGTCCTTCTCCACCAGCTCCAACTTGTAGTTAGTCTTAAAAAACTCAGAGATCTTCTCAAAGTCCTAGTGGATGAGGAGGAGACAGAGGCAGCATGAATAGATCAAAGGAAGGTTAGAGGGTATTTAAGGCAATGGCACAGCAAGAGTCAGAGGCATGGCAAGACACCATCCCACGCAAAAAGGAGGGGGCTGAGTTGGTTAATTAATCAAGAGGCAATTATAACCTCACCCATTGCTCAGGCCTCCTGGGAACACTGGAGGTGAATGTAATCCATCCACCCCTCTGTCCTCCTCCACTGACAATCAGCCTGTTTATTTATCCTGCAGCCTCGCTTACAACTACACACATGAGCCCAGTGACAAACACATGGTCACTCACACACAGGCACTAGCCTCACAGTACACACATGTGGAAGTGATTGTGGTGTGCGAGTGTGTGCGTGGTATTAGAGAAAGGGGCTCTGTGGGAAAGAGCGTTTATGCACCTGGATATCTGCCTGTCCATAAGGTTATTAAAGCCAATTAGAGCTCTGTGTGTGTGTGTGTGTGTGTGTGTGTGTGTGTGTGTGTGTGTGTGTGTGTGTGAGCGGAGAGTCCAAGCCCACAAGTTCATCAGATCACCATGTTTGTTAGCTTGGATTTAGGCATTGTTTAGAAAGGAGACCATGTGTGAGCAGATGTGTAAACATATAAAAATCAGTCCATGTCTGTTTTTTGGCCAATGTGTGAATATGTCTCTGTTCATTCATCAGACCTGCTGTGCCAGACGGCTCCAGTGCTCTTTACAGTTTTGGCAGAATTGTTGTTCAGTCTTCGAATAATCATAACAAACAGACTCCTCCACTAAGCAGACATAGATAAAGCAAATGGACAACCTCCTGTCTGATTCAACAGTTCTTATTAAACACTGCTCAAGCCGTTCACCATGAGTTTGATAAGTCTCAATTATGTGACAATGAACAAACTATGTATTTACAGTACACTCATGCTTTGTTCCTACAACGTATTTCAGCCAATCCTATTCTTTAGCATATATTTTTCTCTACAGAACACTATAATTTAACAAAATGCTATAAATTTTAAATGTTAAAAAGATTGAGTTCTGCATTTGTAGTTTAATAAAAAGTGCTATACAGAATAGTAATACCAACAAATTGCTTTGTTCTGGACCAAACGAAAGACACACCAAACTTTCATATTACAATATATAAAAATATTTTTATGTATTACTTATATTCATAATATAACAAATAAAAATATTCAAGGTCTTGTTTTAACACACAACGGCCATACTGCCATCTCATATAGACGACACAAAAGGAAGCGCTTCAAATGCCTCTCTCTACACTGCCTGGCTCTTTCGCAGACATACGCATGTCTATGTGGATACTGGATCTACAACAGGGATCCTGGAGTTTTAGTCAAGGACACTTCAACAGGACAAAACACGCATCAAAGTGTCTCCACTGCTCGCCAGCAGCTAAACCTCCAGCCAGGTCCCGATTACCGACACTGGCTGTAGGATAATAAACAATGACATCAGAGCCTGTGCTCTGGGACGAGGGGATCCATCTCCAAAAAATATGCTGATTAACCCCAGGAGACGCTGCCGCAAGTTATACCAACTACTCCAGTCACTTCACTTGCGTGCTGACATTACCCATGCACTCAAACCAGTGGGTGGGTGGAGGGGGACAAGAAAAAAAAAGAAAACAGTGATAAAAAACAAACACTACCACAATTTTTTTCCTGGTCTGTCTTCTGAGCCAAATTGTTCAGTGGATTGATATAAACAGTGCCTCACATGAGCCGATGATTACACTGTTTATGCAACGCATATGCTAGCGCTGGTTTCCCTCATTAATCCCATTAGGAGTTTTGGGGAGAAGAGACTACGCATTCACATAGTTTTATAGAAAAAAACACACACACTAAAAGCTGGCCTGTTGCAAGATGGTAGCGTTTTGCTGTGGAAATGTCAGACACATGATGGAAGCTGTTTATTGGCGGTCGCCTTGCTTATGTTACATCATCTTGTCATAAACAAAGCACTGAATAAGCCTGCAGTGAGTGTCTGAAATAGGCCTTTTTCCTTTGTTTTCATCTGTATAAGGTAAGAATTATTTCTCAGAAACAGAAATTACAACAGGGGAGAACGAATCATAAATGTCGAGTTACTACAACAGGAGAATACAGAATGGAGAATACCAGAAGTTTCAAGGCCCGACAAGTTGTGAATCTACAGACGAAAATTAAAAAAATACAGTTTGGGTTCCAACAACCTTAGACTGAGACATTGGCATGTTTGGTTATATGCCTAATCGAGAATTTACACAAAGGTTGTTTGTACCTTTTCTGGGTGGAGGAGGGTGTTAATGTAAATATAGGCTCTTCTATGTAAACTACTCCTTTAATTTACAAAAACATCATAGCTTATATTTCATTTAAGTGGATATGAAATAACCTATACTGAAATGATTGTTTGATTAGTTCATATCACACAGTCGTACCTAAAGATACTGTATGTCATATTTATACAAAGTACACTCACGGTGTCCCTGAAGCCATCATACTTGTAGATATGTCCTGCACTGGTGCCCAGTTTGATGCCATGACCCAAACACACCCGTCTCCACTGGGCCATGTTGAGCTCACCAGCTGGGATGCTGTCCACCTTTCCTGTCTTACTGCTTTTATACACTACATTCTGTTTGCTGAATCGAAGACGGCCATCATTCTGCAAGAGAGAGATACAAACACATAAAGGAGACCTATTTTAAAAAAGGCTTGGTAGTTGTGAAGGAACAATTTTATAAATTAAGCCTTTAAATTATTAAGCTAATTCCCATAAAGAATATGGAGATTGTAGCTCAAGTGTTTAATGAGACAAAGGTTTACATTTTTCATCATTCCATCACAACCATTATGTTTCATGCAATCATACGTACAGAGGTCTGCAGAGAACAATTAACATTATGTTAAAACTTAAATTTTTACAGAATGCACTTTCTGTTAAGTTCTCAGTGAAAAGCTGGATGCATCTCACATTTAAATCTCATGTCTATATCACATTTATCAAGTAGTTTAAAAGACTAATATCACTATTACTTTAGGTATGTAAACCCCAGTGTGAGGTGTGTAATAGGAGATGGTTTGAAGGAGGATACAGACCCAGGAGCCTTTCACCTCCTGGTAAATCTCATTGAACTCCAGTGTGTCTCCCATCTTGGCTACAGGCGGTAAACGATGAGCTGCACACAGAAAAAGACCTTATATTGAATTCAATGCAATGTTTATATCAAACATGGAACATCAACGTAGTTCATATTGCATTAATAGTTTAACGCGCCCATTCAATAACATTACACTGTTTTGTTGCTCCTGTGGAAATAAGTTCGATGTTAACATGTCGGTTAGCATGTTCGGTGACAGAAAAGGAACTGTACGCGGAAAATAAAAACCTTTAGACGCCGTACGTGTTCCCAACAACGTGTTGTCTACTCAATTAATACACATTTCTGAGTACCTACATTCACTGAACTATTAAGTTTAAAGACCGAGTTACGTTTGGCTAACAGTTAACGGTCTTGTGTGATTTAAAGACAGCGTTAAAGGCATGAAACATTGTTTCACCGAGTCAGCAGTTCATGTTGCGTGTCTCTGAATATTTAAAGATTTTTGCAAACGTCCCTCAGTGTCTAAACAAACAAATGTGACTACAATATTCCGTGAGATGAACAATAGCTAGGCTAACTTTAACTGCACAAGAAGCGCTTCTTTTAAACTTCGCGTACACACTTTAGCGCTGGGATGTCCTCGGTGTGTCGAGTAAAGCAGCACTACACTAAACTAGCACCGCCCAGTAGTAAAGCGCTGGTGATTAAATGGAGCGCCAGACAGAGAAAGGCCGGTGTAAAAATAACGAAGTGATGTTTTTGTCCAATTTGCAGCGAAAATAGCGTCAAACAAAGAACATGCCCAAATTGTCCGTCTGTTACTCCTATAAACAAAGACATAACTATTTCCAGACAATGGATTAAATAGTGTTTTAGAACTTCACGCCTTACTGTCAATGTGATGCGCTGCTTCGCCTGTTTCCCGCGTGTAGCATCGGGAGCTAGTGCTACGTCACCGGAAACACTCCATGGATGCTGCTTTTACTTCCGGCGAAGAAAAGTTTTCTCGTGTTGATTATTATGTCACATTATAAAATGCATAGTCACTCTATAATGTTTCACGTGTACTACATTCGGCGATGTTAATAATTATTGATATATTATTTGAAAAATGACGTGACCGAGTCAGCGTGACTTGCAGTCTCACAAATCACCACTAGGTGACGCACAACACATCTGTTCAAAGCGATCAAAGTCCATACGAGTAATGTGTTGAGAGCGGTCTGCCTGCAGACGCCGTTATGTTCACTGTTAAAGCAGTCTGTTGCAGACAGCACATTGTCTGCTCAATGCATGAGTTAACTCATCAAAGAGATATATTTGTCAATGTTTAAATGTTATTAGTATTTTAAAAAACTATTAAATTTATTTGAGCTGAGTAAAATTTAAACTCTTGCATTCGAAACACGTGTTTCAATTGATTTACAGTTGATGTTTTTTATTGAAAGATACACTGAAAAAAATAAATACGTAAAAAAAACGAAGACATTTAGCAACTACAAAAAGAATTGCGCCGGGTTCGGACTATTTGCAATAGACTGTTATATTATTGCGATTTATTTTCATCCAGATTTTTTAAATTTACCACACAACAGTGGGTTTTTCGGATCTTTTCAACAAATTGCTGCCTGCGCTTTGGGCGATGCATTCACGATAGGCTACATAATGAGGCATCTCTGAGAGAGAGCAGGTTGGTTTAATCGTTGGCCCATATGGAACACTGCATAGAATGAGGATATCCCACTGATTTCGGAGGAATTTTGCTCAGAGGCCCAACAAAAAAAAGAGACGCAATGGACTTTATTTTTAATTTAAATAGAGTCCAGCTCAAATACAGTGTTAGCGGTGATTCCTTAAGTATCTGTGTGTGGGCAGAAAAAAAAACAAAAAACGCGCAACGGTGAGCCGCGAAATGTTTGATTGGCAGCACAAGATGGGGAGAATTTAATCACTGTAATCCTATTGTCAATAAAACTAAAATTTCAGCGATGAAGAAGCAATTAAATTCCGCGCAGAACGCAGTCGCTTTTAAAATATCCCTCTGCAAAAAACCAAAAATCCTTTCATAGTATATGTTGTGTTAGATTCAGTGATAATTTGTAGTTACACCAGAGATGTGTTTTCCCTTTAAAATAATCCTATGATATTATTATAAATAAACCCGCGGGCACTTTCGAAGGCCGAAAAATTTTGGGTTCGCCTCAAGCCATTTTTTTTTCTTTTTCCCCACCTCACATTTAAATGTTACCTTTAGCCTATATTTGTGTAAATTATGTTTAGATTATTCTGGGTGTTTTTTGTGAAAAATATTGAAAAATCTGTGTCATTTAATTTAGGATGAATACAAAAGGCCGTAGAAAATAAATGATAATGACAAATGAGGTTAAAAAAAAAAGAAAAGAACGCGTGTTATTATTCTGAATGTTGGAAGGAGGAGAGAGAGCTTCTTATTTCTGTGGGCAATTTGCGGGTCTCGGGGTTGCGGGGCCCTATTTGACCTGATCCGGTCGGACTCGCGCATTAGCACAGGGAAGCAGATTAAAGATCAAACGGCTGTAGTCCGACCCTGTTGAGGAGGATGGCGAGCGGAGACAGACACGAATGAGTTGCGACAAGTCCCGTGGTTCAGTGGCTCATGTCAGGTCGAGCCGACGCGTCGAAACCGGTGAATCACCGGGAGGAAGAGGAGGAAGAGGAGGAGGGTAAGGACAGAGGGCAAAGACGGGATGCGAAAGAGTGGAGGAAAGGAGGGAGAAAGTGGGGAAAAGAAGGAGAGGAGGTGGAGGAGGAGGAGGAGGAGGAGGAGGAGGAGGAGGAGGAGGAGGTAACCTACAAAAACGCTCCGCCGTCAGTCAGTCAGTCACGGACCACACGCGCAAGAGGACCGTCAATACTTTGGATCCATCAAATCTAAAATTAATATAATCTCTCAATATCCTCAACGCTCTCACGTTTCTTCGTCCTGGTTGGATCGAGTCGGCATCACCTGCGCGACTTCACCCACAAGTGCCTCAGTGAGAAGTAGATTTAATTGATCCGAAACATGTTCCGTGTAACTCTATAGCGATAGAACCCGAGAGAGAGAGAGAGAGAGAGAGAGAGAGAGAGAGAGAGAGAGAGAGAGGACGTCATTATCGGTTTATTTGAGCTGTTAAATGTATAAGTGGATGAACTTCAGAGAGCGCACCGAAGGGAGATAAGAGGATTTGGAGAAAATGAAGAGGTTTTACGGAGGTAAGTCCGTCCACTCTTTATAGAAGTTTGTCATTGGATTGAAGTTATATTGCACAGTTACAAAGAGGTTTCAGAGCTATTTCCTTTACAATTCAAATACTATTACAAGTGAGGTAAATGCATTTACACGCAGAATTTTAAGGGGAAAAAAAAATTAATTGGCCATTGTATTTTTGTACAAGCTGTAAAATAATTGAAACGTTTTGTCTCAAAAAATGACAAAAACACTAAAATACCAAATGTATTATTTCTTGTATTTTTTATGACAATCCTAGTTGACATTTTGCACAAAATTGTAGGAAATTATAGATGAAGAAATCAACGGATGTTTATGCAGGTTTTAAAAGAAATGAACAATTACAACAAACAGAAAAAGCACCTAAATGCAAAAGTAATTTTGTATTCTGTGAAATTTGCATGATTTGGGCAAGAAATGTATGCATTGACTGAGGAAGCAGAGAAAATAGCTAAAAAAGACTGAAAGAAAACGTGGTGTGTGTGTGTGTGAGAGAGAGAGAGGGGGGGGGCTACTCGCAGTAAAAAATGATAGGGGTGGAGGGGGTCAGAGGCAGCTAAAGCCCCTGTCTAGTTAGCTGTCACTGATATGAGAAAGTACATGATTCATGTTAGTCAGGGTGTGAGAGCACACACACACACATGCACACGCACACACAGTTTTCCCCATGGGATGCCGGCTGCTGCTCCTTGTCTATATGTGAAAAAAAGGGGGAGAAAGACAGGTCCTAGAGGAACTGCAGGGAGATAAACTGATGCTCAGATCATCATGTTCCTGGTGGTTTCTGCGCTTTCTCCCGATACTCATCCTCACCCCCCCCCCATTCTCACATCATGACAACACCATCCTCATCCCCCCATTCTCACATCATGACAACACCATCAGCCACTTTGGTGGCACGTTAGAAACACAATACACTCAGTCTTGAGTGCAGAGCAGAGGTGCTGCTCCCTCGGATACTCTGAGCAAATAAACACAGAGAACTGAGCCGCTGAGGAACATGGCGCCTTGACTTGTCCTTGTCATCACACACACACACACACACACACACGCACACAGGTACAGACAGAAACATATTCAGTGTTTTTTTTAGCAACTTTGCTCAGTCTCAGCCTCACACACGTACAATCTCAGACACAGGGCCTGTTATTGCAGTGAGGGTCGGATTAGTGTCGGTGCGTTTCAGATAAAAGCATTAGTGTGTGTTGGATGAGCGAACTGAAACACAGGGGCCAACGGGAGAAAACAAAGGAAGCGAAAAAGAGAGCGGGAGAGAGAGAGAGAGGGAGAAAGGGAGAAGTCAACCTTTCACATCTTTTGATTCGCTCAGCGCCATCCTCAATTTTTCACGGTATATATATAGGGATGTCAGGAGGATGTGTGGAAGGGAGAGGGGGCCAGGGGTCGGAGGGGCTGGG
>JAPTHA010000002.1:12403653-12418689 GCA_029814585.1 Gymnapogon annona
GCACGCACGAACACACTCCTCTCTGTCAATTAGGAGGACGAGGCATTCACATCTGTATATTCATACTTTAACCCTGACACAGATACTTGCTTTTGTCACTTATGGGCACATTGCATCACCTACCTGCACAACCTAATCTTCAACCAACCACTGTACACGCATTAACCCTGCATTAGCCTTCAATGACGCTCTCTGTTATGTCATCGTCACCAACACTTGGACAGTTTTGCAATAAAAGTCATGTGTTGTCTATGTAGCCAAAGCTGCCATACTTTCAAGCCCCCCCCCAAAAAAAAATTGAAGTGTATTTTGTGCAGCATCTGAGTCACATAGTGCTGAATTGTTTTATTGTGGCTACAGTCCGACAGCAACCAGTGCACTTTAATCACCATGCTGAAAGTAATGAATGGCAGAAGTAGAGGAAATTGTCTCTCTGCATGATGGCTCAGCGGGTCGTCTGTCACTGCTGTGTCGCTCTCGAAAGCAACTGACTCATTTGTCGACACTGGTTGCAGGTCTTCAGTAAAATACCTGTCACTGGTGTATTTGGCTGTGTCTGGCCAACAGACTGTGGATGGATTTTATTGGACAGTTGTGATTATGACATCATTTTATTGTCCATACATCAAGCTCACGTTGGCTGAAGTCTGCCATTAATCTAACGCTGGTTGTTTCCTAACCTCCGCTACCAAGAGCTCAGCTGAGGTGCAACGGTGGCCATGATTAAAGGAATAGGTCGGGCTTGCCTTTGTTGTTCCCATTAACATATTATTCTCACGTGGGATGAGAATGCACGGTAACGACACCGTAAGGCTCGGCGTCATGGCGCTTTTGTTTTACTCTGTTTCTCGCTACCACCTGAAGAAGTGGAAAATCTAACCCACATGAAAAGTTTGGGTCAGAGCTGCAAACTGATCTCTTGTTCACACCTGGCACTGACATCCCTCCTGGCAAATCCGATCGCATGTGGGCAGCTCTAACACACAGTCTGAACACACTCCCGCTGCATTTCATGATGCATTCCTATCCCATCAGTCAGGATGCATTCGGAAGCGGTCTGGGATGCATATGTCCACATTCTCCTTACAGTCTGAGTAAGAATGTGTCCTGGGACACACTGACGGACTGAGCGTTCAGCTGATGTGCCAGTAGGGTCTTATTGTGATGACTGAAATGCAAATACATATTCTCAGTACTTACTATTTGTGGCGCTGCCCGAGCTCACATTATGATCCATCTTTATTTTCTCCACGAGGAAACAATAATAATTATAATAATAATAATCATTTGAAGTTTGCATAATTCAATCCAAAAAGAATAAATACACTTGAAAAGTCACTTCATCACCAAAGTGTAGGCCATGAATATAGACGACTGATACAGATGATGTCAATATTTCCCATGGATTTACTCAAAATGTCATCTCATGTAGTGAAAACACTGAGGCGCTCAGTCAGTTAAACTTAAGTGCATTTAATATGCATCATGTTGATGTTGAAATGAACACGCGTGCATTGTTTTGATATGTAGATGAGTGTGTTTTTTTCATATTAAACAGGAATTACTATTATTATTATTAAACTGATCTGAAGTGACTCCCAGAGTTGCATTCTAACGCCAAACCCCCTGTAGACTCGTTTTCAGATATATTCTCCTATATCAGCTCGTCATCCTTTTGAATGTCCTCCACGCACAGTAAATATCCCAATATCCGCGCTGACAAAGACACATCTTTTTGTTTGCTGCTTTGATTTTCATTTTAACACCACGATTTCAACCCAGTTTCTCTACTCTGTAAATGCACTGTTGTGGGATTGTTCACTCAATGCCACCAAAGAACACATCAAAAAACCTAGAAAACTCTTACCTGTTCCCAGTGACAGTGAAGGGTGTCAGAGCTTTTCAAGTGACACTGGTCTGTATGTGTGCGACATCACAGAACGCAAGTTATGGTGGGATCTGAACAGGGGCCAAAAATCAGGTAATGTAAATGAGACAGGTGGGTAAGCAGATAACAAAACCAATAGTGATGAAGACAAAAGGGAATTCAAGGACTCAAAGAAGCTCATTATCATTCAATTCTAATACAGAGAGAACAAAACCGGATACCGAGGACTCATATTAGCCATGCATTACAAAAGTAAGGAATAATGGTTATGTTAAAATCTACTGAAATCTAAGGCTATAATACAATAATTAATTATTAATAATTAATAAAGTAAATATACATCTAAAATTCAGCTTACAGCATGAAATTAAACACCTAATTACGACCCTAACCTAAGCACTGTGAAGTACACTTCACACAGAACGAAAGTACAACGTGGCTTGTGTCAGAGTCAGTGAGTGGTTAATATTTATTTGGTAATAAATGTGCACCGACGCAAATCTATTTTTTTTTCGCCGACAAAGAGAGAACACGTACTTCCTAACGTACAGTCTCAATCGCAGCTTCTTCTTTCGATTCACTAAATTCTCACAAGACAATTTATTCCTTTCCCACAATGCATTATTTCAAAAGAACAGGAAAGGCAGAACCAAATATTTTGCTGTTCCAGGCCTGGAACGTACACAGGGCATATCTTTTTACGGTCCTCTTAAGGATCCTACAGTAATGTGATGCTATTTCTTCATTCCGTTACGCTGTCTGAGTTTTCTTGTCTTCGATTCTTTTTGGTCTTTCGGCATTTGAGCACATGTAGACACGACTGGACCAAAAAACAAACCCAAACAGACGTGCTTATGTCTGCCTTGAAGGACAGTCAGCAATGATGAGCAATTTAACAAAGTTTAGGGAAAAACACAAAGTCTGGGTTCAACTTTTTTCTTCTGTGGACCAGACAGATGAACGAGTCGGAGTTTTGATTCACATCCTATTTGTGGTAACAGTTTGATGTTCGACAGATCTAAACTCTTCAGCTAAAACATGCCCAATCAGTGCCGACATCCAGACGAGGTGGCAAATGTGAAGACATTCTTCGCTGGTGGAAGTGCAGACTCAAAGTACAAGACAGATTCAACCTGTTTACTCAAGTAAAGAGTACAATAGTACTCAAAGTACATGGCATAAAAGCTAGCAGCTGTTTCTGTGCAAAGCAGACTGAACCAAACATCAAATTAATAATTATAGTGTCAAGAAAAATAAACCAGTCGATCTTCAAATAGAATTAAAAACAATACACGGAAAATAATGAGCAGTATCTTTACCACAATGTACAAATTACACTGTGTGCAACATAAATTGAAGCATTGTGACTCATTTTCTCCACAGACCAGACTTGCTCATCTTTTTCATCTCTAGTACCGTTTTATCTTGGCAAATGAAACCACAGGTTGCATTTAGTTTCTCTATTGTTATGTACTTTTCTTTTGTTTAAAGAAAATGAATGAAATTAAAACTGAATCACAAAATCAGAGGGTAATAGTTCCATTATTTAATGTCCTATTTATGTCATTTTCAACATGCAGCATCTTTTAAGTCAGTTAATCATGTTACATCATTCATTAATACATTGCCTAACCCTAGCTTTGATGACAAAATGTAAAATTACACAACAAATGAAAATAGTCAATAATTTGTATTATCGATGTTATTAAGTCATTACTAAAAGTAACATTTTCTGCTAAAATCTGAGTAGTAGATGTAAAAGGAAAAAAGGGAGCATTTTTGTTGACGAATTGCGATGACTGAATAAGTTTGTTTATTCACACCTCTATTTCAGCACCACTTATTAAAACGTCCTCTGCGAACATGATTGAGTCTTTGTTTCTCTCAGTCTTTACATCACAGACGTTGAAGAAAAGAAGAAGAAAGGTTGAAAAAAGGAAAAATCTCACAGCTGCCGTGCAACTCTGCCATGCAAGAATGTTCTGCTAGGAGCAAGAAAAATCAAAGAGAACCAGAACAAGTTGTTTTGAATAAGTTCATGCTTTCATGTGCAGTTTGCTCGGTCGATGGAACAAAGATCAGATGCGCTGGTCAGTTTCACCCTGAGTCCATGGCTCTGTGTGACAGTCAGAGTTAATCCTCCTGCAAAGAGCTCAGTGGGAGCTGAAATAACGAGTGACTAGAATTCGATTTTGAGAAATGTGCCACGGCGTGATTGACACATTCTACAATCAAATCAAAGTGTGGACAGCTGGGACTGATTTCTCACAAGTGTTGTGGTTTAGGGACGGAGAACCCAACGAATGGGAAAGCAAAATAGAGAGAAGCACGGCAAAACAGACTCAGAACTTAAAATGAAGGGAAGGGATCTGCTTTTTTCCTTGACGTCACAGGAGATTATTATTTGGAGCTTGGGATCTATTTGTTTTCTATTAGGCTGACTGTTGTCATTTCTCACTGGCCTGGGTGGCTGAAAAGGAGGAAATTGAATTGTACCACAAAGATGCTCAGACACAGTTGTTTCATTGCTTACAGGAGCTACGGTTCGCCGAGCTGCCAAGAGAGTCATTGGCGCCTGTTTAGTCGCTGGACACATTTACAGCGGTAAGATGTCAGATTAGGAGGACACCGTGACTGCCTTCGAAATGTATATGTGATGTAGAGAAGGCAACACTTGCCTTTCTGCAATGGAAACTCTCAGGCCTAATTGGTAAGATTACGCACCATGTGGTTTAACACAAATACACTAATAAACTTGGACATTAATGAAACAACACCAATGAAAGAGAGACCGCAGACCTCCAACGAGCCAACCGTCCACTCTGCTTTTTATTAAACCTCAGTCCGACAATTCCCGCCTTTGTCAGTGATTTGTTGCCTTTTATGTAATGATCGTTTAATGGTGG
Organism: Gymnapogon annona; assembly: GCA_029814585.1. Lineage (NCBI taxonomy): Eukaryota > Metazoa > Chordata > Actinopteri > Kurtiformes > Apogonidae > Gymnapogon > Gymnapogon annona. The sequence goes on from JAPTHA010000002.1 coordinate 12,408,448, forward strand.
AAATGGTTGGACTCTGTCAGTTAGAGCATGTTGCCGATAAGCACAAGGCAAAGGCGTCAGCTCCAAATAGAAACCAACGTAGAAAAAATCTATCTCTACGTTGGACCTCACTGATGGCTGCTGGACTCACATTGAACGTCTATTGAGTTATTTTGTTTCAATGCTGTTTTGATACACGAGTCGATGATAACTGTGGTTAAAATGGTGAGCAGTTTCTCGAGCCATTAAGGTAGTGTTTAGTATTAGTTTCCCCCACCAACCATAGAGAGGTGGAGACACCTGTGTGGGAGTCAGTGACAGGAGACACGTAATGTTTTGGTTCTGTTTGAATAACACCTTCATTCACTCACATGATATCTAGCAATTTAAAGGATAATTTTACAAGTCCCTAAAGTCGCTGTTTAAGTAACAGACAGTGAAAATGTGTAAATAGAAAGGCTAGACAGCCAAACGTTGTGGAAATGAAGTCACATGTAACCGTTTTCCTCCTCAGTCTGTTCAGAGTTACTGAAGATGACTCTGCATTCAATATGACCAGATGTGTAGTGTGTTTCACCTCTTTTAGCACTTTTTCATTTCCATCAGCGCAACAAGGTGAAATACGTCAGTGTAAGATGTTCCTTTGCTATCTTTCTTACAAAGTGTTACTTTCTTGACAATTAAAGCGGAGGGGGAAAAAATCATTTATTTTTTTGCCAATGATCACCCTTCTACTACCAGGGATGTAAAACTCATTTCTAATATAGCGAGGCCACATACACCCCAATTACATTTTAAATGGTCACGACCACCAAAATAATAACATCCTATGAATAATACTACATTTTTTTGTTTGTGTGTGTGTAGTACAGTAAAACCCTACAACGAAAATAGAATTTTTTTCACAAAACATGACCTGAACATCCATGAAGAGCCTGAAATTTCTTAAGAAAATGTAGAACCACTTTTAACAGCATTGTACCTCATCTTATCATTAGCATATGCACATTACAAATGACATGATCAGAGAGGACGTAGTATTAAGGCTTTGGGGAAAATCCCACTGCTTCGTTCTGCATCTGTTTCTTTTTGCACAAAAATATATGACATTATCTGATGTCACGTCATGCTGTTATACTGATGTGTTTAAAATCAAACCACATTCCCAAACTTCTATTTTGCTTCCGGCGGAACCTGATCAGCAGCTGGTGATTACAGTTATCTATTACCTCTGTGAAAACACCATAAATTTGGGGCATTTCTTTTGCGTCCTCAGTCCACTTGAGTCACAATGCAAAAGTAATTTCTCGGTTTTTTTTCCCCCAATGTTGGAAAAAAAAACAACGAAGCGCTGCAGTTTCACCTTATGTATCTGCCAAGGCAATACAAATGTACACACTTCCCCATATATTCTATCATTGCAATTGTCATCAGTCTTTGCAAGTTAAGGTAAATGTAATATATCATACATAAAACTGAGTTGTTGATCGAGGAGCTGCAGGATATAAAAGGAATTTTGGCACCGACCCATTTGTCTGGATCACAAAGCACTGTGTCGAGCATTTGTATAACATTTGTGTCTTTGGTACTTGTTTCTCATCTGTTACAGCATTTGATATTTACTTCATATTAAATCGGGCCACACTGCAGTCTCATTATTGGTCCACACACTCATTATCAATCAATAAATCTGTTTCCATCGCTCTTAATTGCATTTACCTCTTTCATCGATACCCCGGCCTTTCCACCTCCACCAAGTCAAAAAAAATGTCAAGGGTTCATCCTTTTCCCATGACCTGCCCTTCCACCGATTAAAAGTCAGTTGAATTGTTTTTATGTAATCCTGCTGACAGACGGGAGTGATCACATGACCTTGTTGACAGTGGGAACAAGAAAGAATTCAATTTATGCAATAGAGCTAAATAACTCGTGGTGTTTTAATGCACATGAACAAAACCCCGATGCATCTTTTATTTATCATCAATAAGTCCAGTTGAATCAGGTTAACACTTGGCCATCCTTCAAAATATTAAGTCTAAAAGTTCAATTACACTCAAGAAACTAGAATAATAAACATTAAAAAACTGTTTTTTTCATCCACAAAGGTGAGTTTTTATGGAGATGAGAGTATCTGATAAGTGTAACTAATAACTCGGTTAAGGGTTGATGCTGAAAGATGATGATGATGCTGATTTTAACCCCGAAAATCCAGCCTCATATGCTGACTGACTTCTCAAGGTGCTTTGGCCTTATATTAAAAACACACACTCCAGCCTTCCGCGTTTTTTTTTTTTTTCCCTTGTGCTGCAAATTTTGAAGAGCGGCGAAGAAAGAGGGGAATCCATCTTTGGCTACTTTGGTCAGTAAATAAAGGGAGGTGATGAGTGTGAAGTATTCTGAGAGGGGGATTCAGGGTTAAATCAAGAATACAAAAACATCTACCACTACTTATATTTTCCTAACCTGCATGGGACCCATCTCTGCTGCTCCCTGTAAAGCTCTTGCTGGACTTTCATTAAAGTATGCTTTTAAGTTAATGCATGATCTTATCACGCATCTCCGCTCTCTCCGTCTCGCCTTCCTTCTGTCGGCCTCTCTCACTTCACTTGTTATCACTCCTAATCTTCCTCTTCCATGCACTGCTTCCCAGTGCTTCTTTCTCCGTCCCGTTCTTTTTTTTTTTCCACCTACACCCACAGACACCTTTTCACTCTTCCCTCTGTTGTGCTCTGATTTACTCAGCCTGCTTCAAGGCACTCATTATCTACTTGAAGTTATTGAGTGCCTTAGCCTTAAAAGGAAGAAATAGAAGAAGGGGGCGAGAGAACTTGAGGCCTGAGACACCAAGACCTCCACCGTTCTGCCCTTTTCCACTCTGCGATCTCTCCTCCCTCCGTCAATCCATCTTTTGTTTTGCCCTTCACTCCCATCTCTCCATCCAGAGTTAATGTTACACCAGTAGCCCTGTCTCTTCTTCCCTTCGCCTTGTTCATGTTTTCTTTCCCTGGCTCATCCATCATGTGCTGTCGCCGGCGGTTGCAACACTGTCGTGTAATTATCTCATATTTATGCGAATATGCTTGTCCTATACTAGTGTTGGTTTTATGCACACTCAGGGTTCCTTTGACTCCATGCTCCTGGCTTAAAGAGCCTCATGTCATAATTCAAGCCAGAGGGAGACGTTTGATTGGCCCGCAGGCTCAACGGCACAGCAGGATCTCTTTGATTTGACACTGTTCTCTGTGGTGAATGTCATTTTTCACACAGCAGGAGTTCCTTGGAAAAAACACTCACACCAATGCGCTAATTACTTTTAGGCACCTACTCGCTTCACAGGATACAAATGCGCCGTAAGCAATTTGGTGGATACTTTTTATTATTGGTATTTCAGTGCTGTGCAAACATACAGTTTCAATTTGAGGAGCCACAGTGGGAGTCTAACCCCTAACCACAGCACAGCTGGTGCCATGCCCTGCCCATTGAGCTACAAAGCAGGAGTGTGCACAGAAACAGCATGAAGGGTAATGACTGCCTACACTTCATGCCCTGAAGGTCTAAATGCCCCTCGAAAGCATAACTCAGGCCATGTTTAACCTGAACTCTGCTTTAACATCTTCTTTCCATTATGACCAAAAGTCTTGTTGGTTCGATTAGAATAAATCTGGGTTCATCTTTTTTTTTCCTCCTGCATGGCTACCTTCTCGCTCTCGAGACAAACTGAAATTTGGGTTTTACTTTGTGCTCTACAAAACTTGACCTGTAGCGTAGTGGCATCAATTAACACAAGATAAGTCTATCTTTGTGTTTGTACTGTTTCCATTCAACTTGGAAATCGTCCAACTTGTGTTGTTTTTTCTATATTTCAGTGACACTTGAAGGACCACTTGTCAGTTTTACAGTCGTACCATTGTATAATCATATCGTTGATACAAAGGGTCGTTACACGGCAGTCTTATTATTTCTCATATTGCACCAATCAATATTTAGAAAACAAGCAAAGTTTATTCACTACCAAATATTCACACCCTCTCGGACAACATGTAGGCGGTGGTCACAAGAAACAACGTGTATGAGTCAAGATGTGATGTATATATCTGTCAGTAGTGCGTATATGTACCATCTGGCTTTAAATATGTTAAAGGTCCCTCATGCATGTTTGATTTGCACCTTGGCCGTTTGTATCCTAGTGCATCAGCGTGACGTTTCAACACGTGCTTTAGGTTTTTTTTTCGGAGAGTCCATCACTCTGAGAGGATTTTTCAAATGAGCCGCGCCCACATAAGAAAGATGTACGAAACTCTGCAGTGAGGAAACTGGTGAGATTTTGGGCAGAAAGAGTGTGAAGAAGAATAATAGGGTGAGAACGGTCCAAGTTGGCTCCGCTCTCAGGCTGTAGTACTGACAAGCTGAGGACATTTTCCAAGTAAGTGGAAGAGAACACGAGGCTGGATCTGTGGAGATGTGTCAAAAAGATGTATTCATGCTTTGTTTTAGTTTTTGAAGAGAGAACTGGATTACATTAAGGAGAAAGCGCCTGCTCCAAATCTTGCCCGGGGATGGGGGGGTGGGAGGAGGGGTGGGCTGAAAAAAAAAACACAAAAAAAAAAACACTGGAAACTGTTTAGTTTCAGCTCACAGCCCTGTTTCCTAAATGATTGGCCAGTAGTTAAAGAGGTTAAATAGACTTTTCTTGTAAAAAGTTCGCGCCTGACTGTTTTATAGGCCTGTGCTGCCCTCCTGTGGCTGAAGCCAGCGCTGCTGTCGGCGGTTCATGACTCCAAGGGAGTTGCGAGTCGCTTTTGACCACCTGCGTGCAGTCTGGAGTCGAGAGGAACGATGTGTTATGGTCCTCTGCTAATGGAATCATGGGATTAGATATGTTTTATTTTTCAGGTACCGTGAGACTCGCCCTCTCCCCTGCCAACCATCCTCACATTCATGAAAATTAAGACCACATTGAGTTGGTGCGTGCGGGTGTAGGTGTGTGTGTGTGTGTGTGTTCACTGATTGCTGTCTGGACCTTATTTAAGTAGAAACAGATTGAAGAATGATAATTAGGTCTAATAAGATGGAATTTCCCTAACTATGTCACACAGCAGCCGCATCACAGGGCTGCTTTTAAAAGGGGCTTCAGGTCAATTGAAACCACACACACAGGAAAACAAAACTAAACAAAACCCATGATAACACACTGGACTGTAACAACGACCACAACAACAACAACAACAAAAAGGGGGGCGGAGGGGGGGGGGGGTTCAGATTGACACATTCTGTGGTTTTGACATTTTCTGCATGTTGGAATAGTCCAGCCCGCGGAGGGGCTCTATTTTCATATGTAAATGTCTTCTTATTCGTCTTCGCACACACTCTGTCCTCTCGGATCCAGACTACTAATCAAACTTTGAGCCTTTTTGCAACGAGAGTGAATCGGCCTCAGAGATACTGTGTCACGTCACGATCAAATGTAATTCCTCAACATCTCCACAGGGACGATGTTGACGCCTGTCAGTCTGGAAACGTTTCCAAAGCCATTCCAAAAGCTCCAGGGCTCCGCTGTACCGGGGCCAAATACACGCCGTACAAGCAGAGGAAGTCTGGGACAGTAGTGAATCTTCCAAGAAGCCCACGTCCTGCCAAAACTCTCTCTCTCTCTCTCTCTCTCCCTTCAAAAGCAAAGGATAAAAAAAAATCATGCAAAGAAGTCAAAAAGATGAAGCCCCCTTACAACATCCAGAAGTCTGCTCGGATTCTAAGATGTCCTTGGCTTTTGGTCAGTGTTCATGAGTCCACCATCAAAAAGATAAAGATGGAGAAAAAGTAGATCCGTGGCAGGATCCCAAGAAAGAAACAACGGAGAAGAAAAAGAAATGTATGAATGTGGATGAGGATTGCCAAAATAAAAAAAAAAAGCATCAGGACGATCCTTGAGAGCAAAAGCCCATCGGTAACACATGTATATGGAAGAGAATAAAAAAAATAAACTTTTGTAAAGAGACAAACGGTGCATTCATATAAACAGGAAAACACGGCACAAGGTGTTCTTGTTCCTGCGGCGCGTGCACCTGGATCCATCCGCACTGGGCCGCCAACGCTACTACTTTGGACACGTGATGACGTCAGTGGTTTTCTCTTGTTTATTTAACTTGGGGTTGATTTAGTGAAAGTGTTTTGACTATACTCAATATAATTGAAACGGCCTCAGTTTTGCTCTTTCTCTCTTTTCAATCCCAGACTATAAACCCAATCAGTGTCACCAGTCGACAAAACTAATGGGAAACACTGGTCACACTAATGTAGACCTGGTTTAATGATGGTGTGGAGCAAGAAATGAGTCAAGTAAGGGATTTGAAATACCACAATAGAATCCTGAAATGATGGGTGGGGGGGTGTCAGTTGTTGAGTCAAAGGTAATTATCCTGAGCCTGAGTGAAGAATTAGCAGAAGCCCTGCCACATTAAGCCTCGTTATTTTTTCCAGAATAGTTTATTTTAAACCCCACGCCTGAATTTTCCAGCCAAAATGTCTTTTTAACTGTTGAATTTCCTCCTGACAGTAAAAGTTTTCTCCTGAGGTGAACTAAGCTGAGAGCTTTAATGTGGTGACACTAAACTCTTTTCACAATAGCTTGATGGAAATGTGCCTCACTTTTAGCTGTTTAACGGCAACCATACGTTAACAAAAAGACATTAGAGGTAAAAGAGGAAAATGGTCTTTTTCAGACTGGCTTTAGCTCCACAATAGCAGAACATACAACTACAGCTGCAGGATTCTGTTGCAATGCCACAGTTTTGTTTTTTTTTACAAAGGTAGAAGTATATTTTTTAACTGGAAAAAGGTTTATACTTACCCAGAGTGTTCTAAAAGCAATATTATTCTAATATTTGGAATATTAGAAATAACAATAATAATAATTAATAATTAATAATAATAATAATAATAATAATATAATAAATCATCCTTAATCTTAATCTGGTTTTGATTTGTCTGAAAGACTCTTAAGGAAAACACCTCAATACCTCTCTAACCTATGCCATAATATCTACTACCTGAGGTCCATTGATACTCGAGCTCTTCCAAAAGCCCACACTGTTTTCCGCCAGAATTCCTTTCGTTTTGCATGCCGCAAATGATTGGAAATCCCTTCAAAACTCAAGTAAACGTTCAGTTGTCCCATCATTCCGTCTGTTTAAACACTAACTACACCACTCCTATAGTCGACAGCTGCACATGTCGACTCCACTTCTGCTCTCAACACTTAACTTTATTGTCCTTTTGCCATTGGTCGCGAGTAAAGGATTCATCTGCATTGTTTTTTTTTATCTATTCTTTTATTTATTTATAATTGCTTTGTTTCCTTTTATTTGTTTCTCTTTTGTTTTCTTTGATCTGCTCTGTCCTTGTATTTTGCTGTTGGGGTTCTAAAAGTGATGCAAGACTGGTTTATTGTCAAGCCATTTTTGGCTACTTGTGAAAATGTTTGATTTTCAACTCCCAAAACACACTTCAAGCATGTGGTTGATCTGATATAGTGCAGAATCAGAATTCAGGATACAAACTCCTGAAAATGCCTATTATTGATGTAAGTTTGTGGTGCCTCTGTGTAAATGATGCATGTACATTTGATCTACAGAGCTCATGTTCAGGCGGTTGTGAATTAGCACACACAACACATTGATCCTGTAGTATCATTGGTGGTCTCTTCATCTCTTTGTGTTGGATTTAATCTTGAGATGATTGCTCCGCAGGATCCTCTTTGATGAGCTTGTTGCACTCAGTGTTCTGGAACACTATTGGTTCAGTGTCGTTCATGAATGTCCTCCCTTAAACTCGTCACACACTTGAGGGTGTTTGTAAATCATTGCCCGTTGCTCGTGGAGATAAAACCATTCAAGGGTTTCCGTCGTGTCTGAGCGTGCAGGCGTCCAACCGCAGCCGTCAGTGTTTGGATCCGTCAGGCGTGTACCGTCAGTGTCAGACAGTATACACTTTACAACGCTGTATAATTTAACTGCCTTACATACAGTAATAACAATGTTAACATCTATAAAAGCTGCAGGTGCTTTGTGACCAGGTGCTGCATTTAACCTTTTATGATCCAGCAATTCAATGTCTGGGTTATATATTAGTCCTGCCCTGTTTAGTTTGAGCCACATCAAAGGTTCTCTTTCAATTGCTTTAATTTGATTAATTAATTTGATTTATTTTTCTATTTATCGGTTTGTTTATTTACTCTTTTTTTAATATGATTTGATTTTTGATTTTTCACAAGACAATATTCATACGTTACACGCATACACTACAAGATGAAATTCCCAACCCACAATGGCAGGGTCAGAAATAACATTAAAAATATTATATTATTTTTATTTTATGTAACTAAGACAAACAGCAGAAATGACCAAATATACACTAAAATATTACAGATAAAATAAAAAATGCACCAAGTATACAGATGATAACCAAATATACAGAAAAATGCTGAAGATAGACAAAGTTCTTTAAAATAATCATGAGTCCAAATATATATATATATATATATATACACACACACAGGCAAATCACGTCTAAAAAATGGGTTTCACCTTATTTAGTTACAAAAAAGAAAAACAAAAAAGAACTTCCATGAGAAAGACGGATATTAAAACCATAAGATAGCCATTGCCATTTGAAAGAAAGAACCTTGACTCATCCAGCAGTTGTTCCTAAGATAGTTCATAAATTACTTTGACACGTATGTAGTTTGTCCTTGTTACTCATCATCTTGTAAAAGATGCATGTTTATAAAGATCTGTTCTCTTTATCTTATGTCTGTCTCGATAGATACAAAGGACAAACTATTTAGGTTCCACATCAGTGTTTAGTGACATAGTGTCCTGCATTTTCTCTTCTAGAAATACCAGTTGGATCTGTCCTCAGACCCTGTAAGGTTTTAGTTCCTGCAGTGCATTAGTCATGTCTCTAATAGGACACCTCACGTCTATATCTCTGATAACTGACCTGGAACAACACATTCATTTCTATTCAAAATAGCCTGTTAGTCAGTCAGTGTGAATGGGATTTACTGGGTTTTTCTAAAGGTTTTTATTTTTTTTTTTATTTTCAGATCTGATTTAAAAGCAGCTGGTCCAATTCCACATTCAGTTAAATTATTTGCTATTTTGTGTTTCAAGATCAGTGATTCATGGTAATTTATTGGTGTATTCTTCTAATAAAGGGAAAAATCCATGGATGAAAATATCTGGACACAGGTGGCAGAATTACACAACAATAACAATTATTATAATATAATTTGATGCTATCATCAGGATCATTCCAATAAATATTTTCATTTCATCTTTCTGCTTGGTGTTGTCTACATTGCTACAGTATTTACTTAAATATCCACAATGTAGATTTTTAAAAATTGATTCACTAGTTCCAAATGCTCTGCCAACTAAAACATTTTTTGTGAAATTTTCACCATAAGTAATCATTTAAAAACACAAATAAACATTTCGATACTTCAACTCTCAATCAGGAAGAAACTTCAAAATTGAAAAGACGTATATAAACTGAAATTTAACAGGACAATTATTTATATTAGCATATTCTTTGATCATATTTTGAATAAATAGGAATAGGAAGTCCTACAGTGTGCAGGCGTGATGTGTCCCAATATGTATGTCCATTTAGCGTAATGCATTTTCGACATCCCTAGTATGTTTAACTTGTGCATTTATTGAGAGGAAGGGGGGGTGGGTGATATTCAGTGCCCACCAGAAATGCTGTGGGTGGAGTTCTAACTCATAGAACTATCCTCCAGAATATAAGTAGTCAATAATATTGAAGTTAAAAGTGATTGTATAGAGTTTTAAAGACATTGTCTTGGGTCAAAATGTTAAGTTGTGTGCATTAATGAGAGGGTGTTTTATTCAACAGGACTGATTGTGTTACTCCCTCTGTCTACACAATACTTTTCACATTCCTTCTACATTTATAACATTCATATACAAATCAATATATATGTAAAGACGTGAAACTAATTCTGAGCCTAATTCAAGCAATGTTCTTTTTTGTGGATCATGTTGACTTAGTGCTAATGATATATATTTTTTTTTTTTTTTTTTTTTTAGTGCTAATGATATAATCGAGGAGTGTATGGCCTGCTTCCGTAGTTTCCTCTAAATGACAGAAGGAAATGACGTAGTTCCGTTTCAGTGAAAGCCTTTAATTGGACGAGAGCCAATCTACTGTTTGTCCAGCAGGCGGTGCCCTCGACCAATC
>JAPTHA010000002.1:12459924-12487660 GCA_029814585.1 Gymnapogon annona
CATTTCGTTACCAGATTCATTGTGTGTGTCTGTGTAATGACAATAAAGGAAGTCTAAGTCTAAGTCTAAGTCTATGGGACTTCTTTTTATTATGTTTTCTGTTTCTTTGCTGTTTTTTTTTCATAATTTTTTTGGTAAATGTAACTACATAGCTTACTGTTTATCTATTATCTTCTCTGTTTTACAATAATCTTAAGTCTTAATCTTTTTCTCAAATGTAGTTTTTCTTTCTCACCTTCCAGTCTTGGACAGCAGCAGAAACGCGTTGTTCTGTCTGAGCAACATCCGCTCTGCCAGCTTGAACCTTCCTCGCCAGGTCAGCGTTTTCAGCTTGAATCTTTTTCAGCTCCAGTCGTAAGTAGGCCTCTTGCTTTTGATAGTAGGGCATCAAAAAGCTGCAAAAATCCTGCTCCGGTATCCCTGAAGGCCGCCTAGAGAGGCATAATGTAATTTTTCAAGATAGAGTCAACGTTGTTCAGCGTTGCAGATCCAGTAGTACAACTATAGATATCATAAAAGCATGAAACAGTATGGGCTGTGTGTGATCAACGTTTGATGTGTAACAATTTCATCTTGTAACAGCAGATTAAGCATAAAGTGGTGGTCAGTAATGGAATATGGAAATTTTTACTCACCAAGCAGGATTTGGGTTGTTTTTGGCAGCACTCTCCAGATTATCCAATTTATTTAGTTTGTACTCTAACTGACCCTCTTCCATCAAGTTGCTGATGTCCTCCTTCAAACACAGATGGACATGACATCTTACAACAATAACAACTATACAGAGGACCTGTTTCCTTTTCCTTCACTCACGCACCTGTATGGCCACCCGAAGCTCTTCTATAAACTGTTTGTGGATGTTCTCCATCCTCTCAGGGTTTTTCTTATACAGTGGACGGAAAATGCTGGCAAATCTGTTCAAACTGTACATGACAGAATGTTAAGACAACAGACTGTAAACAACACACAATACACTAACTAATCCAGTGTTGAAATTAAGACCAATAGAAAAACAAATCATTGAACCTTTATTTTGTCTTAATATTGTCGACAAAGCACCGGCAGGTTAATTTATTTTAAAGCTGAATAAACTGTGACAATATAAAATGTACCGATTATAAAATAATAAACCTTGAAAAGGTAAGAATAAGTATAATTGATAATATATTACAGTGAAGAAAACGGAATAGTTTCAATCTTGTCAATGCTGAATATGCACAGATCCACTACTTCCTGAAGTTAAACCAGCTTATTATTAATTTATCTCAAACCTAGAGACACCTTTCTCAGGTTTGTGCAAGGTTGTTATTAGGTCTTGAGCTAAACTATTACTTGTGATATTTTAGTAGAAAAAGTAGGGGTTATACAAAAAAGTGGAGTATGTTAATCTTTAATATTACCACTTCATTTCCAAACTGTAGTCTTGCAGTATTTTATATGCAACATGTGCCACAGTACTCAGAATATATCCAAAAACAGCTTTGATATATTTGTATTTTTACAACATCTGTGATCATCACTGTAATGCTACAGTGCCACGCAATACAGTCTTTATAACTTAATGATGTTTGTGAAGGTTGTAGGTTACCTTCACCTAGCGGTTTGTGAATTAATGTCTGACAACCAACAGAACAGTTTGAAATGAGAATGATGAACCGTTCAGAAATCAACGCCAAAGAGAAGTGACCTTTTGTTGTGTCTATCAGCCCCTCAGTACAAAAAAATCGGGAAGCAAAATAAGAATCTAAACAAGTAATCACATTGTTATTTATGGAGTGTTCAGTCCATCTTCACTTCTGTCTCCAGTGCAGCCTTCTACAGTTGTACAAGTCTGATGGAAGGAAGTGTAAGATGACAAACCGGGTGCAATTTATTCAAACACCTTCCATTGTTTCCACAATTATATTTTCATCGAAACTAGTGTTTTCAGTCGAGTGTATAAATCAAGCCCCAGATGACACACCATATTAAATACTACCTTGCATGTTCGATGAATTTTTCCAGACTCTTCTGTATGACTTTTTCTAACAGCTTCAGTCTACTCCACCGGGGTTCGGTCGGTTTACTCTCTGCTCCGGTGTTCGGTTCCTGGGACGGCTCTTCTCCAGTCGTTTCTTTCCTTTGCATCTTGGCTGGAATCTCATTTTCAGCGTTCTCATTTCGTTGTGCCGCTTCCCTGTCCTCCATTTTTGCCACTCTGTTTACTTTTTATAGTTGCCGCCGAATATTCTTCTTCTTTTGTTTTAATTGTGGTTGGCGGACAACTGTAGTTGTGGCTGTACCGCCCCCTGGAGTTTACTTGAACCCATTGGAGTATGGACGCAGATGTCACTAGGAGCTATAGCGTACTTCTGACGCATGCGCAGTCGGCTCTGCACCCACGTCCTGCCAGTCTAAGTTCAGCTGTCATTCCTCCTCTCACCCTCACTGGCCGACGTCCGTCTCCGCCAACATGGGCTTAATCACGGGACTCTGCACTTTCTTGTATCATTTACCTCAGATTTACAAATGGTTACTGAAGCCATACTATATCACTTCGTTCTTGATGACGATCGCCTTCCTCGTCGTCCGAAAGGCTCCGGGTGTGTGTGAACACCTGGCCAGTCAACGGGAGGACGGCAACTCCTGCGACTTTGACTGGGTAAGCATGGTGGGCCAGGGTTCCTCTGCGGTGCTCTGCCGCTAAATATGGTGGGCCTGCGTTAGCTGCCTTACAATGAGCGCTGTGCACGTTTTTCAAACTGTCATTTTCATTCACAGAGAGAATTGGAGATCCTTATGTTTCTCAGTGCAATAGTGATGATGAAAAACAGAAGAGCCAGTAAGTATCCCTGTTGCTCCCCATCCATATGCATTCACATGTTTATGTGTAAACTAAATGGTTGGAATGACGTGATGTGTGTGTTTACATTTTAAACAGTCAGATAATCAAACTGGCTGGCATATTTTTACCCAGTGTATATGGAGGTTTTGATGGCACCCTTTCACATATAAATTACAGTTTAGTTCAGGGGTCATTTGCTGCCCAGTATGAGCTCAAGTGTGTCCAACGAGTAAATAATGACAACTCCAAGCTTTCCCCTTTATTTTAGACTGAAAAGAGTAAAATTACATTCTGAAAAGATCTGCATTTATCCTTTAAAGAAAGACAAACAACCTGAAATATCAATTATATTACCAGTTTTATACCTCTGTTTATCATTTATACGTGTGCATTACAATTTACAGATTACAGTGGATTTATACAGGCGCCAAATATTTAGTAACATACATAATATAGTTAAAATTGCACTTATTTTTGAAGGTGTTTCAGGTTGCACATGGTTATTCATGTTCGATTTTCTGGGGAAAGGATAGTTTGTAATGATTTGGAGTTATCATTATATCCAGGTAATGTCATTGTTTTTACCTGTCTGACCCACTTCAGATGACATTGGGCATCACATTAATTCAGGGCTCACATGCACGCGGCCCCTGAATTAATGTGATTGTGTAACTCTTGAATGTTGTTGTCTCGTGTTTAACTTTTGCATTTCACAAATTCATCCCAGGGCTCAAATTAGACCCTTTGGCACACTGCCTTTAGTTTTGCCCCCTATGAATTATAAGACCCAGGTCTGTATACCCTGCATGTGTGAAACCTTAACCAATGCATCTAATGTGTAACTGTTCCTGCTGTAGACGTCCTTGCACGTAATCACACCCAGGAAACGTTGGGCTGAGTGTTATTGTATAAACATTACAACTGACTTTATGCCCCGCCCCCCTTCCTTTGACCTTGTATCAGCATTGTGAAGGTTCCAGCTTTTCCTTAACACTCCCTCCTCCTGCTCTCTGTTTCTCAGTCACTCTGGAACAGCACATAGGCAACCTGTTCCTGTTCAGTAAAGTGGCCAACGTCATTCTGTTCTTCAGGCTGGACATCCGGCTGGGAATCCTTTACCTTGCATTGTGTCTCGGTCAGTGCACTGACATCGTTCCCACACCACTGCTCTTACTATATTACCTGTATTTTTATATATCGCTCTGGGTTATGGATACACACAGAGACAGTTTATACTTTTGTTATCCCGCAGATTACTCAGCTCTATACATTTATGTATCAATTAACATGTTTGTGGATAGAAAGAACCTTCAAACTAATCAGAACCTCAGTCTTCTGCAGCTTCAGGACTTTTTCCGGTAGATTCTCCAATTAACATGTAGCGTTTGTGTATGACTGTCTTTATTACACATGTATTCATCATTTTTCATGGCTTTAAAAATAATACACAACTTACATTAACCCTTTCTTCCCCAGCATTTGTCATGACCTGTAAACCACCAATTTACATGGGCCCCGAGTACATCACGTACCTCAGTGATAAGACCATGGATGTGAGTGTTACGCTACAGACCATGCTTAATGTGGTCGTTGTATGTGTTTTTACAGCGTATACAAGAGGAACATTTGGTTGTTATATACGGAAGCGCAGAGCTGCCACAGCGTAAAAAAAAGTCGTTCGAACAAGAGGATGAACTCCCACGATGCCTCAGTGCTGGATAGTTGGGCTATGACTTATATTTACATCACGTTCGGAACATCGGCGCACAGGCCGGAGATTAGCCCAACTAACCAGCCCTGAGGCATCATGGGAGGTCATATGTAAAGTCGTTCTAGCAATTTTATTTTTTTTTACCCCATGGCAGCTCTGCGCTTGTGGAATAAGAACAGTCTGCTTTATCTCAACGGTTTCATCAGTGACACATATACACATATATGTTAACATTATGTATTCAAACACAATATAATAACAGGAGGATGTGAGCTATGCTGTCCTTTATTATTAGGATCAACATTTGTGTTTTGACAGTTGTGTCAGAAACTCGATAAAATTCTGACTATAATGATGAATCCAAATTGAGAGCTCAGCAATAAAGGAAGTTTATTTAATTATACATCAGGAATTAGAAAACAAAGAATTCATTACATGTCACCACAAAAACATGAATGTGTGTCTAATGTGACTTTGTAGGAGGAGCTGCAGCGAGACAGTCGTGTCACGTGGATTGTTGAATTCTACGCCAACTGGTCGTCTGACTGTCAGTCCTTTGCTCCCGTTTTTGCAGACCTTTCCCTCAAGTGAGTTCAAATGTGGTTCTTCTCCAGCGTCTAGAAATCCTGTCAGAGAATTAATATCTCCCATCAGTGGAATCACTGAGGATGCATTTGCCTTCTCTGTTGCTTTTCCTAATATCAATTTAGTATCAGAATTTTTCTGTCAGCATCTGTAGGGATCTTTCACATTCGGTGTTAGGTGAACTAAGTTCTTCATGTTTTCTCAGAGATTTTACCATTCCCTCTTCATATCGTTTGGCAATGTCCTACATGACTACAGGCGCCTTCATTATAAAGTACTTGTAAATTGAAAGACGTTTTTGGATGCTATTGCCCATAAGTGACTGATTATTGGTTATCCAAATTTGTTAATTCCATTGTCAGACCAATTAGACTAATCAACTTATTGATATATTTTTTTGAACCTAACTTTAATCAGTCACAAGGGCTTTACACTAACATGGACTTTTTCTAACTACACAACACAAATGCATGGAAGTAGTTTTGCCCTAAATGTCCCAATGTGTTTCCACTTTCAGGTACAACTGTGCTGGGCTGAGATTTGCAAAAGTGGACGTTGGACGCTATGGAGACATTTCACAGAGGTCAGTCACGTTTAGTGATGCCGTAGCAGCTGCGTTACAACTACTTCATTCCTTTTCACGGTTTGAAGACATTTCTGAATTTAAGATTACCAAAGCACAAGGTATTGAATGTCTTTGCCTTGTCCTCAACAGGTATGGGGTTAGTACATCTCCTTTGGCTAAGCAGCTGCCAACACTGGCACTATATCAAGGAGGTCGGGAAATGATGAGGCGTCCGATGGTGGACAATAAAGGGAGAGCTGTGTCTTGGACCTTCAATGAGGTGTGTTTGTGGTGTAACAAACACATGTAAAGCAGGTGTCATTTGATAGCGCGCGTGCACACATTGACACTAACGTGAATGCCATTTTGTTCCCAGGAGAACATTATCCGAGAGTTTAACCTCAATGAGCTCTTCCAGAAATCCAAGAAGCTCAGCAAAAGCCGTGGTTTGAAGGGAGAAGAGCAAAACAACGTTGAGCCAGAAGAGGGCATTGACGAGCCTCAGCCTGAAGTGGACGACCAGCAGCAGAGCACGGAGACCAAGAAAGACAAGTGAGCTACTACTCAACAGAAGACAGACGGAGGTTTCAGGAAGTCTTCACTTTCCTGGCCTTGCTTTACATACATGGCGAAAGTCCAAAACATTTTGGAATGGCTAGAAGAGTGCACCCTGAACCACTAATCATCCAGCTCCATGCTAAGTCTTGACTGTGGTAAATTAACTCCCTGAATAAGCTGGACCTCCGCTCTCCACTCTGGCTTTGGAATGCTGCAGCGTGGTTTGGACGTAGCCACAAACATCTTCAAGCAGTGATCCTTAATGTTTTGGGTTTTGTTTTTATTACGAATCCTAAGTTATTCGTGAACAAATATCTTTTTGTAGTTATTTTTGCCACTTGCAGCAATATCTTTTCACTGTATGTGGACTTGCTTTGCCGGTGACTTTGCTAAATGTTTACATACTGTATCTTATTTTCCAAAACCAAAGGAAATGAAATTAAATGTGTGCATTACAACTCAAGACTCACTTGGCATCAGTTTGACCTTTTTTATTTTGAGAAGACAACTTTTTAAAAATTCTTTATAAGGCCATTTTGGAAATGTCAACGTTATTTCTTACAGATATTTATGAAATCCATTCATCACAGCCCACAATAGCAATATTTAAGTATTCTCACATACAAGTATACTTATTATACTCCACTTTAATTGTTCAAAGACCACCATCCACATGGCCAGAACAGGAAGAAATTAACACAGGTTCTCCTTATCTCCAGACGATGGCTGTGTGTGCCATTAAAGGTGTCTGTTTTTGTTTCCACCCACACATGAATTTGTGGGAATTTGACAGTATTCTCACAAGTACGCACACCAGTGAAGCATTCAGTACAACAAAGGAAAATCACATGCACGCCGAAGATATAGCCAGGGAGGGTTTAAAACTCAGCAGTCGTTTGGCTTGATACTTGTGTGCTTCAAGCGTGTACTTTTCCCTAAAGATGTGCTACCAACAGCCAGCTTTAACGTTCTTCTCCAAACACTGTTGTGGGCTTCAATCAAAAATAAAATAAATAAAAACCATTGCTGTAATGCCCTACCCCCCCCACACACACCTCCCTTCATCTGCTATTCGTTTTAGCATGAATGTGGGTAAAAACAAAAAAAAACTGTACCTTTTAGACTGTTTGAAAAAAACAAGAAAGGCATAATTTATCAGAAAAGTGTAAAAAGAAAAAAAAAAAAATCAAATTGCTAATCGACCAATGCTTCCAAAGGCAAAAAATGAAAGAAAAGGTAAAACATTCCCAAATTGTAGAGCAGTCCCTACTTGTCTATACAGTGGCGTGATTTCAATCTTACATTTATAAACATTTTTTTAAGAAAAATATCAATACTTCCTCTTTTTCTCTTAAAAGAAAAAATGATAGACTATTCTGAAGTTGTGTCCAGAACTATAAGGTTGCCGTGTCTGCTGAAATAAATAAGCCCTTCCCTTGCTGCCCCTATTTGGCTGGCCATCTGATAAAATTATATGGTTCTGCTTGCGTCATGGGACATGACAGACAAAACGCTACAGAAAAAGAAACACCCAAAGACATACAATGATCTTAAAGCTACAACAAATTTTGCATAATGTCTCTAGCATTAACATTGCAAGCGTACATTCCACAAAGATGCTTGTGCTGCAATCATGATTCAGAATTTCTTTGTGGCTTTCGAAATTGAGCTCAGTTACTTGCCACTTCAGCGGTTCAGAAGGTTCATCACTCTTTGGATGATGAAAATACCAGACAAAGCTCATGAGCGGCTGATGCAGCCATCAATTATAAACAGGTAACTGATTATAAATCGCTTTCATGTATCCTTATACAGAGTACATCTGCCATCTTCAATTCCTGATAGTCTGACCCCACAATCTGTAAGATTTCATACATTTATATAAAACAACACTTAAAAAAAGATTTATAAAACTAAAATGATACTGTGTTCATCGGTTGAATTCTTCTCTCCATGATTCTTAGCGATACATGTGGTCCATTGAGACAGTGATGGTTTCTATTGGTCGACAGCCACGAATCCTGTTCTTACATTTTCATCCACTGGTTAAATGCCATCATTTCCTCATGTGTCACAGACTGTTGTCATTACTCTAATGTACCAAAGGAAAACATCGAAGAGCTACGCAAGCTCAATAGACACATCTGTACCCAGCCGTAACGACAGTCACATTAGTCTATGGCTCTCAAAGTGGCTTAATGGAAACAAACTGATCCTGTGAAAAACCAACCAGTGTCTCCACGTTATTCTTTGTTCAAATCTGAAAGGCTGGCAGAGAAGAATGGCCAGTGGTGATACAAAGACATCAAAGTGAGTACCAGACAGGTCGACTCCTTCAGTTCATTGCGATGGAAAAATGTCGGGGTTTTTTTCCCCCCCGGGAGCCTTCACAGGTGAATAATATCCAGCACAGTAGGGAGTAGAAACAAGTGGAAGTCGTCCAGTGACTTTCCCCATCCTTGTGAAAGACCGTGAAGGATGTCTGTTGCTTAAACGGATATCTCATAAGTGGTCCCTCCGACGCCCGTCATCTTCTTCACCCCGCCCCCAGGTTTGGAAGTGGTGTGATTGGCCACAACTGTGCGAGAGGTGGATCTGATTGAAAGCCAGCAGAAGAGGGGAAGGACGTACAGTGAGGATAAGGACAGAGGAGAAAGGAACGTGGAGGTGAGTCGCTCTTCTTCAAAAATAAAAAATGTACCAACAGCAGCAAAAGTTCTGTAGCACCCATCTTATAAGTTATGTGGTAAATCTAGTGGCGCTACAGCCACACCACTAGATTTTCATTTGAAAAACACCATTTTTACACATTAATCCATATGATTGTTTTAGAAAAGTATCAGATAAAATAGTCTGTCCATTCAAGAATCCTGAAATGCATGTCACATCACCAGGTCAACTCATAATGCCACTGCTTCATGGATTAGTTCAAAGAACATATTGCCAATTGGGAATGTTGTTAGTAGCAGGATGATCAAATGCAGAACTGTAAATGCAACACAGAGACATCTTGGCCAGAAACACAGTTCCCAGTTTGGGATTAATAAAGTGTTTCTATTCTTCTCTGTTGAGTGTCTATGTTGAAGGAACTAATGGTGGTCACGGTTCTTAAACTTTTCTGTTCTGGAGTGTGATGGGAACACGAGTCAGATAACTAGTTCGACCTCATCAGGCAGTGAATGCAGCAGTGTGTCCCAGCATCTTCAACTATATGTAGAGTGTGAGGCTCCAAAAGGCTGAGTTATGAAAATCCTAAAACACCTGGGCATGGTGGATATTAGGTGTAAACATAGTGAACATTGTGCATTGTAAAACAAAAACGTAAGAGTATGGACATAGAGTACAAAAAACACAGAAAGACAAATATAATGCTTTAGAACATCAGTAAACAGCAGTGCAGTTTGTCATGCTATCACAGCTAATTGCAACTGGCATGCTTTACTACTAATCCAAATGCATGTTGGTAATAACTGCAAACAAACAAAGACTTGTTGAAAACCATGAAGGAGGAAAAGGAAAACTCACACAAATCAGGGAGGAAGAGGAGGGCTGACACAAACCATGGAGGAAGAAGAGAAGGATTAGGAGGAAAATGAGGACGAGGAAGAAGAGTAGCAGGCTGACAGATCTGGTGAGAGATCACTACTCACTGTGGAGCCTGTTGCCCTCCTCCAGCTCCTCCTCCTCCCAGCACAGTACCTCCTCCTGTGGATCGAGGCTTGTGCTGAGGCCCCGCCTCCCCAGTGTAGGACTGGGACTTGCCGAGAGAGAGGCTGCGTGGTGGCGGGGAGACAGGGGGCTCCAATGACCGGACCCCAGGGGAAGAGGATGAGGAGGAAGGGGCACGAAGGGCTCTGGAAGTGAAGTCCTGGTTATGGTGGAGAAGGTGATGGGTCTCAGATGGCCCAGAGGAGGAGGGAGGGGTTGGGCTGACAGCACGCAGGTAGGCTCTGTGAGGGGAGGAGAAAGTGGCCGAGCCCTGGAGCAGCTGCCCCTCCCTCTGCTGGGCAATCTGAGCTGAGAGGAAGGGCGACGTGTAACCCTGCAGTGGGCTACTGGGTGACACCACCCCAGACTGGCCTGTTATTGGGACCCCTGTCGCCAAGGGAAACAGAGCATGGGGCTTTTGTGGCGACAGCTCATGGGCGGCAGATTCAAACTCTGGGCTTTCAGATGGTGTCAGCAGGCTGTCATAGGACAGGCTGCCGTTTCGAGGTGTCTGGTTAGCCAGACTTTTGTAGCTGGTGTCTGTTGTGCCTTCTGATTGTAGCGTAGCCAGAGGGTTATTTGCCGCCTGCGCTGAGCGCAGGCTGGAGGAGCGAGAGCCGCCAGCAGACAGAACCAGAGAGGATGGGTAGGAGGTGTAGGAGCGCCCAGTCAAGGAGTAACCGGACATGCCCCCCGTCACCCCAGCCACACCAGGGCCTCCGGGGCCCTCACCCCTCTCCCCTCCCCCTCTGCGCGCCCCTACACTTCCCCCCACCACTGTGGCCCCATCCAGGCTGCTCGGCTCCGAGCGATAGCTAGGCTGACGGCTGGACTGGAGGATCGAGGGAGATGGAGAGTCGAGACTCTCCCCACGGATCATCTGAGGAGAGGAAAGGGGAGAAGACGCAGGCCAAAGGTAGAGAGTGTGAAGACAGAGAGGGAGCGGGGGAAATGTAATGAAGATGAAGGCAGAAGTTCAAAGAGGGGAGAAAGATGGAAACCAATATGTTACCCTAGAAATAGATAACATCACCCAAAACAACTTTTCTTCTACAGGCTGCAACAGAAAAAAAAAGTGTGGTGGGGAGAAACTGGATGCGTGTTCATGGATCAGTATTATACTCCATCATCACACTACTGGACTGGAAACATTGACTGGCTTCAACAAGCACTGCCACTGCATGTCAAAAGACTGTGTATAAACACATACATGGAAATACAAATACATAAAGTGCATGAACTACACATTCCAGTCAATGCAGTCTCAAGGGAAGGGATAGATCCAATCTAACACACAAAGACAGCCATAGGGATATATATATACACACACACAGATGACACTAACTGAGACTTACTGATCAATCGATGGCCACTGAATGATCAATTTAAAGTAAAAGCAAAAAGAGGGGCATATGTTAACCACACAGAAAATTAGAGGAAATATCGCCCATTATGATAAACATGGAAGTTACAGTAATGTGTGGGAGAGTAATCTTTTAAGCTAAATTCTAGAAGCAAAAATAGTATAAAGATTTATGTGCGTCTGTAATTTTACGGATTTCTCATCAAGGAAATGTTAGCTACTTTGATCCCAGATGACAATTACTTTAATGCTATTAAAGTTTATTTTCTAAAGTTTATTTTCTCAAATGGTTACTTGTACTTATTCCCATAAGCATGAGAACATAGACATTATACCTTATTTGGGTGTGACAGGGCACTGTGGTTCCTTCCTGGGCTGTTGAAGGCTGGTCTGT
The DNA here is from genome assembly GCA_029814585.1 of Gymnapogon annona. NCBI lineage: Eukaryota > Metazoa > Chordata > Actinopteri > Kurtiformes > Apogonidae > Gymnapogon > Gymnapogon annona. Next base: position 12,471,633 of record JAPTHA010000002.1, read on the forward strand.
ATTTGTACATTGATGGAGTAGGTGGTGCCTCAGTCAACAAGCTGCTCTCTGAGAAAAGAATGCAAAAAAATCCAACTCTTTTCTGAAGATTTATCTTTTTGATTCCAAAAAAACCCCAACTTGTTTACAAAAGATACTACTTAAATATTTCAGTGATCCTTGAAGATGAATATCACATGGCAGCTTATATTGACGCTAATGTTTGATTCTCACCCTCTGTGTCAGCACGGGGCAGGCCAGGGTAACGCAGCTCTGGCTTTGGAGGAGGTGGAGGTTCTGCATCTGCTGACTGGCTCTCCATCTGATCTAGACTACTTTTGGACTAGAAAAGATGCACACAAACGACACTGACGTGATCACATTCAACGCAAGTTACTGCAATGATTTTCTTCCATTGCTCGATGGTCGATATGTACATTTTTTATTATGTGTTTTTCAATGATCGTCCTAATGACCACGTGCAACAAGTTCTTTCTTTGGAAAGGCCCAGTTTCCATGAGCACAGTGTTCATTTAAGGTGTGATCATTACTCACCCTGGTGCTGTGTCTGTCATTCTGAATGCCGTTATCCAGAACCTTAGCTTCTAGCTGGGCCTCTGTGAGACTTGGCCTAAGAAACGGTGGTTGTACTTCCACCGCCTGAGGACTTCGCCAACGGCCCATGTATCTAAGACACAAAGTCCAGTCAGATATTGAATAAAACAGCAGCATGTACATTATGAACAAACATCTTAGAAGAGGACCACATAATGCACTGATGTTTAAAATTAACAGATGAGTGTGATAAATAAAAAAGGAGAGAGGAAACCTGGAAGGGTAAACAGCAGTGCAAAGAAAAAGTTAGTGGAAAAAGAGTAATTGTGAAGGAGACTGTTTAAAGAGTACCTGTACTTGACATGGTCATGATATTGTACTTTGTGTACTTATTTACTTCCAACAAGAGCTGCAAATTTAGTAACAAAAAAAAAACCTGGCATGAATGCACCTTTTATTACACAAATTACGTGTGGCAGCAGAACCTCTGGGGAGTCGTCATTGCCGACCATAAGTTACATGCAGTCAGTGATGGAGTCAGAGAAAACAAGCACCAGTCCAATCAACACTCAGTACATTTCCAGGAGTTTTGCGTTTGTTGTTTGTGTAGCCATAAGCTTTGCACTCCACCAATGTCCTACAGACGTGACCCAGCACTGACTGTAATGTGTCATCGTCGACTGGAGTCTACTGTACGGGGTAAGTGAACGGTCCATCGCAGCATAGCACATCGGACTAATCATCGACTCTGCATCACTACCGGTGCTGGAGCAGCCCGTGAAGGAGGCAACATGTCCATGTCTGACTGATGGAGCATTGACGTAACACATTGACATTGAACACTGACTCACGCACACTTGGCAACGGGCTATAACACACATTATCTGACCAAACCGCTAATATTATATGTGATCTTTTGAAAAGGTTAGCAATTGAAAATTCACTACAGGTACATTTTAAGGAGAGAAGTAAAGTAATGACTGAAGAAGAAAGACGACTACTGACCTCGGGGCCTGGGAGCTGCAAAGTACATGTGAAATATTCCTCCAGCAGCCATTGGTGAAAGGGTTAACACCTTCCCGGAACTTCCCTGTCACCTACAGTAAGAGGGAGAGACAGAATTGAATTAAGATTCAAACCTTAACAAAAAGGGCTTTGTACAGGATGCGCTGATCATAACCCTACCTGTTCATTTGTGGTCCTTCCGCGGGCCACCAGTACAATATGGAACCCAGTCAGTCCAGCGACCGGGACAAAGAACAAGCCAGCAACACACATTACAGCCATACTGGGATATTAAGTTCAAGAATAAACCCAGCAGAAAAGCAGGAAAAACACAAGATATAAAAGTGAAAGTTACAGTTTGTAGGTAAAGTCTAGGAATGACTCCGACACTTTTATGGCAGCAGTGTGCCAGGGAAGGATACGTGACGGCGGCATGTGGTGTGTCCAGCTGCTGGCGATGGTGCAGAACATAAACTAAGCCAAAGCCAAATACGTCCATTATGTGGGTGGTGAGTGACAGCAAGAAGAGGAAGAAATAGCGATAGTTCCTCCTACCAATACAGTTGTTCACCCAAGGACAGTGGTGGTCAAAATCCTAGAAAGGTGCAGAGACAGAGAAGAAAGAGTCGGAAACACACAAAGTAAAATGACTGGTGAAAAGAAATGGTTAACATCTTGCCACCAGTTATTGAAAACTAAGAGGACAGATCTAGGCTGAGATTTCAAATCATTAAGTTTACTTTAGATTTACTGTGAAATAGGACTTATTAAAACTGAAAGGAAATTGAGAAGAGTGGGTGTTTTTATTACGATTAATAGTCACCAGAGATACATTTTTTTTGTTGGAAGCTTAATAGTCATGTGTATGTTTACCTCCACACAGTTGTCACAAACAGAGCAGTGCGAACACCGCGGCGGGCGATAGAAGCGGCAGGTTGAGCACCACTTCATGCGCACCTGGATGTTTTTGATCTCTACTGTCTTATAAAGTGGAGCACGGAAATCATCCTCTTTATCTTCATCCTCCTCCGCTACATACAGGAACAAACACAGACGGCCATCACATTGTACCAGCTCATCATACTGCTGCCAGGCATTGTGTTTCTGCTATCATTTTCTTGAGCATCACAGTTACAGTTTCATTGATACTGATCTGTATTGCATGTTGTGTTATATATAATGTACTGAAAGACATTTAAACATTAAACAGGACTTCTTGAAAGCTTTCATGGAGCAAGATGAGTATGTAGGATGCGTGTCTGTTTACCCCTTGGGAAGACACCAGGGTCCATAAAAGTGGCCATACAGAAGTTGGCGAGGGTGAAGAGGAAGATGACGGCAATGTAGATGGGAACAACAGAGGAGACACACTCCGACAACCATGGGCACCTTGAGAGGATGAAAGAGGAGGAACAGTGGAGGAAGGTGTTTAATCAAAACCAGTATTCTACGAGTGTTTGATCTATCACTATGAAAACTATTGGGAAACATTGACCGCAGAGAACAATTTCAGTCCCTGCTGTCTAAGGAAGTGGAAGACACTTCCTTAGAAAGTTTAGCGAAGATGTTCAACAGACAGAAACCTAAGGCCATGAAGGTAAACAGCACCCAGGTATGACTATATTTCACTGAAAAACATGACAGAGATGCTTATGAACATTTTAATAAATGCAAAAAAAAACATACTACACATTATCAGAAGCTTGATTAAGCATAGGTTACTGCAGATACAAACTCATTTCAGACACTTCTTACTGATGCAAGTATATACAGTACATTCAGGCTTTTAAAAGAAAGTGTTGGATTGGCTGAGTGTTTGCGTAATGGGGAAACTTACGTAAAGCAGAAGAAGAGGGTGGTGGATCCAACAAGGAAAGTGGTGGCTGCCGAGACAGGGACATATCGGCTGGGGCGAAACGGACGGGGAGGAGCAGAAACTGGACCACCTACTCCTCCCCCAACCCCTCCACCACTAAAACCCGGCATCCGAGAGAGAGAAGGTTGGAGGATAGAGAGAGAGAGAGAGGTAGATATCTACTGTCCACTTAGAGTAAAGGGCTGCTTAATAGGTCAATGTGGCAAACAGTGTCGGGGAGGAGAGGCCATCACGACAGACTGGAAAACAAAACCAACACTATGCAAAGCAGCAACTGAATGAAACCATTAGGGATTCTGTGTCCAGTACTATTATATCGCTTACTGTTCTTTTCTTTTAAATAGCAACATAAAGCTCCATTTGCATATGTACAGCTTGCCACAAATATTAGATTTTTCTGTGCATAATATTAATAGAAGATCATGTAAGCAAAACTATACAAGAGCAATGTGATACAAAAATATGTGTATGTAATTCATAAATATTTTTGTATGGCTTAATGTAACTGTATTTGGTGCAACAATATAAATAATTCTAATCAAGGCTGCCCTCTGGCACCTTGTGTGACTGTGACACTACTGTGCAAGAAAACAAAAGCACAGACACTTTTCACATATGACTTAAAACTGAAGCAATCCAGGTTTTTCCCCCCTCTTGAAACTCTGTTTCTCTAAATGCTCTTTTCCAAAATTGACTTATGATTAACCCGAACAGAAAAAAAGAGAAATATATAAAGACAAGAACCCAAAATTAAAGAGGTAGTGGGTGGAAGAGCAGAAGCACGCAGAGGAGAACAGGCAGAGGATTGAACAGAGCAGCTGCTGATGACTTCTGTGATTGTCCCACACGGACTTATTTAGGCACTGGGTGGGTGGAAGAGACTGAGGATGGTGGCAGGAGAGACCGTTACAACGTTTCAAACAAAGTCAGTGGGGGAAACAAACTACAAAAAGAAATTCACTTTAAATCAGTGCCCAACTAAAGGTCCAGTTGCATTTTTTTAAAAACATGCTAAAAAAAAAAAAACTCTTGCAGTCTCAGGTAAAACCACTCGAATAGTCATGTAGAATCCCCTATGAACAGTTGGAGAACCCCAGCTTCAGTCTTTGCATCAATACTGGGACAGAATGAACTCATTCCAAAAAGCAGGCCTGCGTATGTCACCGCCTTTGGCCAGATCTGGGTGAAGAGATCTCTCCCACCTCCAAATCCTCTGCAGATACATCTCCATTCCCATTCTGCATCTTACAGACAAAGCCATGTGGAACGATATATTATGTAATCTGATGCATTGTAGTTCTTCATCCTCTCCTGTCTTCTTTTACCCACTTGCTCATGTGGGTGGGATGTAAGATGTCCCTGTAGGAAAACAATCTGTTAATAGGGAACACAACCTTTATAGGCATGTCACAAACTTCCACGGTGGTGAGTGTTATGTGCAAAAATGACAAATACTCCTGAGTTCCAGGGCTGGATAGTAACTAGAAAGCATCATCACATGGAATGTTTCTTTGCACAGATGGTCGATTTCAAAGCACATTTCTAAAGAAAATCCACAGAAGATTATGCAGCACAGTGCATCCACAGTGTCAGTGTATGAAAATGCTCATACAGGTTTGAATAAAGTGAATTTCTATGTTAGGGCAAAGGAGAAGAACTAGGTGGGAGTAGCAGAAGTTTCACTGTTATTTCACAACAATCAAGCTGACTAACCAACCTCCTACAGTATGACAACTCTGGCGTTATACTGCTGGTGTGTATACGGGTCTTTCTCCTCTGACACACAGTGAGCTGCTGTCAACCAGACAGCTGTTACCTGGATTGTCGTCAGGTGAAAAATGAAACAGGCTTCCCTATGGTTGAAACTGGGGGGAAAAAACCTTGAGACCTGGATCAGTGACAAGACTAGACGCCTTCAATACACAGCAGTAACTAATTTCCCTGTCTCCATCTGAAAACTAGTCCGTGTGGCGAAAACGGATCCTGAGTAACAGTGTAATCTGATAGTTTGGACACACCCCTCTTTTTAACAATCAGCAGCACTAACGAATACGGAGCTCCGGTCGAGGCAAAGTGTCACTGTGCTTGTTGTTAATCATGTCATCTGCCTCACAACAAATCCCCCCCCTCTCCGACTATAATGAATGTTAATCCTAAAATCTCCGCGTCTAGCCTTCCCTGTCATGTCACAGCAACAATCTGTAAACTACATCGTTAAGTGGCCGGTTGAACTAATTTACTTAAATGTAGGACGTTAAACCAAAACTGTCACCTCTCGTCTGCGGCAAGGCTGTACTATTTCATGCACTGTTATTTCATATTTTAATCATGCGTATAATAAGACCATACATTAAATACCAGGCCAGGGCAATGCTAGGATTCAGTAGAGACTACAATCATAATCTGCTCACACCACATCTCAGCCTACACAAAGTTCACATTTAAACTAAGTAATGACACAGAGATGTGTGATTTTATATGTCCCAAAATGCGAGACATATACACATTCCTTTCATAATAATTAGTCAGATCTTATCCAGCCTCGAAAGTTTTTTGCGACACTGTTCAGTCCTTTACCACAGCTAGAAGAGTTCGCTAGCGTTACCTGGCTAGCTTGGAAGCCTGGACATTTGCGGAGTTGCTTTCGTTGACAAACGAATCTTTAAGTGTAGCTACATTCAACTAAACAGTTACAACGAAGAGCAACAAAAACAAGTGGGACATACCTAATTACGAGCATGCGAGTGGTTCTGCCTGTGGGGTGTTGGTCGTGTCGGTCCTCCTTGAGTTAGCCACTAGCTAACTCGTTAGCTCGCTTGCTAGGCCGACATCGGAATCCAGGAACGAGTGGGTCGTCCCTCAGGTGGGACAGTCAGCCAATCACAGACGGAGGGGGTGTGGCTCGTTTGTATTTGTCAACGGACAAAAATGAGACTATGGATCAATCTCTGATGATAAAGCTGCTGCAGATTTTCAAAACAAAAGGGAATACAACACACGTTTAACCAGAAATGCCTAATATTTTTAAAAAAAGTAAAAATGGACTTCATAAAGAGTGGCAACAAAAATACACATTTCAAGAGTAGCGACAAAAATACACATTTCAGTCATGACTTTCCATTTAATATTTTTTTGTGTAAAAGTTGTTTTTCTTTCGTTTTTGAGTTTTTCCTTGCCCTGGGGGGGTCATACCAGGGAATGTCGTTATTTACTGTCATCTGTGGGTGTGTGAAGCCCTTTGAGACCTTTTGTGTGACTAAGGGCTATATAAATAAAATTTGACTGATCTGCTGTATGTACGCATGCACTTAAATGCCATTAAGTAAACTACAAGCAAGTAAACTATTGTGTTTTTAAATCACACTTAGAGGTGATGTTGCATTTGTATTTGGGCTCCAGTACAAGCTGCCTGGTGTTGACATAATAAACAATTGAGCTCATGTTGTAGGACTTGTAAACAGTTACTACCATGTCAATTGGTATGCGTATTGGATCAGGCAAGCTAAATGTCCTTTGCCCCAGTTCTGTTTAAACAGCAACAGTCAACATATAAAGCAGAGGGCAAGAAACATCTTCAAACATGTTCAATATAATATCTAAATTTTTTGAAAATGGTTGTGGGATAGTTTTGTTGTGAAATGGTGAAATGTATAGCCACCTCACCCCCAAGAAACTCAGTTCCATAATTTGATACACAAGTGTGCATGAAGGTATTTTTGTATACTGCGTGCAATGCAAAGAAATCTGACCTGCTATACAGTGCATTTACTGTATGTGGCAGGAAAAGATAGGCAATGTTACTTAGTGTAATTACAAGAACGAACACAATACATAACATTTGGCTATTTAAAAATTTATTTTTCAAAGAAATAAAACAACCACTGTAAAACACATTTATCAAAATTTTGTGTCCGAACCAAAAATAAGTGAACACACAACTTCCCAGAACATCTGTGCAGAATAGTCTATAAAATGATGTGCAATCTTCAGCACTTACAAATTTCTATCATTAATTCTTTTACTTTTTGTCATCTGTGGCCTGTAGAAATATACAAATAAAAAAAAGCAGAAAATATTTACTACTTTCATGGAAACAAATTCTGCAAAGCCCCCCCCTCATATGTTTTTGTGGCAATGTCCTCCTTCCTGTTAATTCACTTCATGTCCATGAATCGGATGTCCATGATAAGCAGTGTGTGTCTGGGCAGTGGTCTGGGGGCTGGAGATAGCACTTTCATTATCTGAGTTTGTGTGTCCACATAAGTCACCACAATAAAACCACACACAGGGCTTTCCACTATGCCCTTTCTAACCCCCTCCTCTCCATCCTCAGCACTACTCACACTCAAAACATGATATGTGAGGTCTCTCCCTGGTGTCACAGGCACCAGCTTCAACTGGGTGTCATCCTGAGACATTCCTAGGGGCAGGCATGAGTCCGGAATAGAGGGGGCTCCAATTTTGTAGATGCGGACATCAGAAAAACGGACTTCAAATGAAAAAGGGTAGAAAGAAAGTCCACGGAAGCCATAGAAGTATTCCCGGATCTTCTCATCTCGTGCGTCACGACGGCATTCCTTGGACCGCTCCACTACTCCCCCTGATTTGGGAAGAAGGACTACACGGACAAAATGGGGAAGATCTCTTTTGAGTTCATTGTAGAGCCTTTCATGGTCCAAAACTAGTACCACATCCACTTGAAATGCAGAAGCACAGTGAACCAGAGCCTGGTATCCAGAACCCTTCACCCAGCCACAGGTGTTGATGATGCACCCTCCCACGCTGGCCTTCCTGTTCACTTCACAGCGCTGTGAAAATACCTCAGCCAGGCATGATGTCAGCTGTCCACAGAAATGAAATAGATAAATGTGGGAAGAAAAAAAAAATAAAGCAACCTTTAGTCGGGCAGTTCACTTCCTACTGTTATGCCTGAAGTTTTACTTCGCACCTTATTGTAAAGTTTGATGTTGGTCCCTGGGGTGGTTGAGCCAAAGTGATACACCAAAGGAGCCTGGACTGAAAAACCTTCCTCCACATCTGCTGGGCGCTCAATGCACAGTGCTGATACTGTCCCAGGGACAGACACCTGAGGATTACACTGTTGTTTACACTCTGGAAAGCATTTTATCAAGACTCTAACCTCCAAGTTCTGCCTGCATATTGTCATGTAAACACGTTAATAATATATGACATTGTTGTCTATATCCACATTTAGTATTGTAATCATGGTACATCTCACCCCACTCTGTCCAACATCCAGCTCCACCAGTGTTGGTCTCCTGCCCACTCTCACAGCATAGCTAAGAAGCAGCCGGCACACTGTGGACTTTCCCACATCTGTAGGTCCCACCACCATTACCTGAAGGTTGATAAGTTATTGAAATGTTAGCTGAATAACTTGTGTATTAGGCCCTACAACCATCACTTATTCCACTTTGACAAACTGACTCAAACACAAACATACCCTCGGCCCCCTCTCATTGTCCTTTTCTGCTTGTTTTCTCATTTGTTCCAGGGCAGCATGTGTGTTCAGGTAGAGCAACATGGGAGTGTCCTTAGACACATAGGCCACCTGTGGAGATGAAGTAAGAGAAGTTGGTTATTTGAGACCCTCATTCTTCAGATGTCAAGCACACAAAGCAAGGTGTGGTTAGATATAGTACTCTATTCCACTGACACAATAGAACACCATGTATCCAAACTACAGCTCTCATGAAAACATTCATGCATTAACCATGTTGTTGGCTCTCACCTCTGGCCTCCCATAAAGATTGACACTGCAGCCCTGCCAGGTGAAAACCGCTATCTTGGAGCCATTTCCAAAAGTATACTTCTTGTTACGATTCAGCTCCGAACCAAACACCTCAGCCATTCCTGTGAGGAGCTCAAGCTCAACTTGTTCAGTTGCCTCTCCTGCCTCCACCTCAAACCGAAGTTCCGTTTCCTTTTCCAAATCATACCTGGTGCTGACCTTCCCAGCTGTTGGGGCATCTTCCCCGGTTTTCTCTACAGCCTCTGTTGCCATCACTGCAACAAGACAGCCAGTTATAAAATGGCACTAACAGCATTACAGATTAAGAAAACAGATTAGGGCATCTAACAGTGTTTCAGTGTTTAAACTAGGCCTGGGTGATATACTTACTCATAATGATTAAAAAGGCATTGCTTTACACCCAATGTGGAAAGATTTTATTAAATTGAGATTAATGCTTCCCTTTTAACCAAAAAAATCATAACAGCACCAATTTGGTGGTTTGAATATTCATTGTAGATGTCTCTCTAGTCACTGCTTACTAGGAATTCTTCCTTTATTAACAATTTCAAAAAATTTATTAACACATCACACGCTTTGGGAAAGTGTCGCTTTTGGATATTGTTGTTCATTTAGAGCATGGAGATTGGCTGGATATCTCAGTTGTTAAGGCACCCGGCTGGTGCATGGGGGACCCTGGTTCTATCCCAGGCCTGAGTGTCCAGTGGGTTGTGTCAGGAAGACAATCCGACGCAAGAACTCCTGCCAAATCAAATATGCGAATTGGATTCGCTGTGGAGCTCCCGGAAGGGAAAAAGCCGAAACCATCATCTTAATCTTTTGAATAATGTTTTACCTTAAGAATCAAGTATAATTGTGCACCGTTTATAAGAATGAGAAAATGGATGTCCTGTTTGAGCAAATCCATAACTATCACGAGCTCTATAGTATAGTCTAATATAGTACAGTAGTAATGGAAAGGATAAGGTTATGAGCTTTCATCTAAGTAGCGCCTTCCTCGACGGACAAGAGAAAACCGTTGCATACTTAAGACTAAATATTTAAAAAATATCTTCAATCTAAGATGGACTTCAAATACTGACGTAATTTAGAAGAATCAAAACTTATTTACGACGCATTACACGCTAGTTAGCCGTTAGCAGCGCGTAACTCAACTGGCGTTATTTTGTACAGCAGAGGTGTTCAAATACACCATTATGAACTAATTTGCTCCGTCTATTTCTGCGTCTATCCACACAGTTTGTCAGATTTGAGGTAGTACTTACTACGTAAGTTTAAAGGTAAGTGTGGTATGAAAACAGATACCACTTATGTGCGCTTCCTGTCATCGGTCGCCTGATGATGAGGTCATCTTCACCCCATCCAATCACGTGCAAAGGAAACAATTTTGACGATGATTTCTTTCGGCCTTTTCCCTTCCGGGGTCGCCACAGTGAATCCAATTCGCATATTTAATTTGGCAAGAGTTTTTACGTCAATTCATTGTCTTTGTTCTTTGTATATTCATTGTGTGGTATATTATTGTGTTCAGGCGTTTGTTCAATAAAGAATTTTAAAAAAGGAAACAATAGTCCATTATTTACTACGTTTGTCATAAGTTGTTCATTTTAGTTCCTTTTTAAAGTTTGTAATGGCCAGTATTCCACTATTTTACAATCAGTAATGACTTTAGTTCACCGCTAAAATAAGCCGGAAAGAGTAGTAATTCAGAAAGATATTTGAATCACAGCCTACGCACAAAGAATTAAAAAGTAAACACCGACAGAAATTGAGAGCTAAAATTGTTCATTTCAAGGATGTCACATATGCACATACATATATATAAAGGGCTGTAAGCCAAAAAGCAAAGATGTAAAGATGATTCACAATTTTAGTGTTCATATATATTCAATAATGTATACTGGATGCATTAAATAGACTTTCTCCGAATCAAAAACACTACATGTTGTGACAATGATCTAAATAATCTTATTGACATCAAGAAAATATTTTTTTTGTGAAAATTACTTTTTGATCAAAAATAGTAACTACAACACAGAATAAAAACCAGAACACTTTATTTATCAAGCAAACAGATGTCAAACAACATGACGGCTGCGTTGGCTCAGATTCTCCACAAGGTGTCGCTGTATGTCCAGGTGAGAGCTGCCGAAGCTTGTATCATCAGAGGATAGACTGAGAAAATCCCATTGGTCGCTCCTCATCATTCTGCTTCCACTGCCAAATCTCCTGAACTCAGCTGCATAAAACACATGTTTTGTTGAACTAAAAAATACTCACAACATAAGGCACTGTTTCCCAGGAGTTCAGATTTTTTTCACCCAACACCTACTTCTTTTCAGTTAGTCATAGACGCTCTGCAAAACAGGCATTTTGTTTGCAATAAAGAAATTTTACCAATGTTACCAATAGCAATAATAAAGTGACAGCATAAATTAAATATTCTAGGACGTCCAGACACTGGAACTAATGCCAGTCACTCTCATTAAAATGCTGTACAAAATTGCTGGCTACACGTAGGCAGTATGTCTTGAGCTCAGACAACAGGCTGTAACTGTGTCAAACATTTTGACTCATACAAACAAAACATCGAAGAAATCCCAAGTAAGGTTATGACGCGAGGAAAAGAAACACATTAAGGGGAGGGAAATTTGTGAAATAATCAATATCATTAAGAACAAATAGGCTGAGCTGATAAATACAATCAATAAAAGTATTTTGACATGCATTAATTATATAGTGTAATGTAAACATGTAATAACTGCTTAAATCATATATATTTAGGTCATAATACAATATAGTGTTGCTGTAATTAATATCAGTACTGCGGTGATCTGCTCATAGTAGTGTAAATGTAACCACAAATGGTATTTAGAATTCTTTTTCTCTCAGATCACGTAAATAATATGATAAAAGGTTATTATTGAATTTTTACTCGGTAACACCAAAAAAAACACCAAACTCTGCAACTACCTGCTCCTCCACTGTCAACTATTCAGATCTGTTGGTGACAATAAGTTGGATAAGGGGTTGCAATGTTGTTGCCACAGTGATGTCTGTAAGTCAACAGCCGAAAGCTGTTGTACTACATATGAATACTCACGCACTTATGTATGATTATGCAGGTGCTATGTATTTAAAAAGTGACACCACTTTAAAGTAGTTTAGTATGGCTGTTTTAGTGTCCGATTCCTTTTTTATTGCTTTCCGATGTTATTATTGATAACGCTAAATGACAGACCTTCACTTGGTATCTAGTCGGTCTTCAGAGCCTCCTGGAGAGCAGCAACAACATCATCAGGTTCAGGGAATTTCAGCTTACGAGGCGGACCCTTCTTTATTCCCGTCCATAGTGATGTTTCTTCAGATGAGACATAAAACAATACTCTCATTTGTAGACACAATATTTTTGAAAAACACACATCACATGTTACAGAAGTAACCTAAATAGTGTTTTTAAGCCAAATGTATAATAATCTGTGCTGGCTACGATGTTTAAGCATTTAACTCCTCTAGAGAGCTGTGTGTGCGTGGATGCAAAGTTGAAGTCAGATGCAGTGAGACCGTGACATGCATAGCTTCAATGAAATATACGTGCACTTAAACACAAGGTCATCTTTCTTCCACTGACCACCTCTGCAGCTGTGACTCTTGTTTGCATTCAGTTACTCTCTGATGTACAAAATTGTGATAAGTGTAGATTTAGAACATGGTTGTCAAATATACAGCCTGGGGGACCAAATGCGGCCTGCCAAAAGATTCCAATCCAGACTGTGGAATGAATTGTGAAATGCAAAAATTACCCCTAAGATATTTGCAAATATTATAGTTCAGGTTCCATGTACACACTGGTAAAAATATTATCATAATAACCTATAAATACAACTTCAACATTTTTCTCTTTGTACATGTAAATATTTTCATGTCATTTTCCAGTATTTACACTAAAACGAAGTACGATTTCACAAAAAATAAATAACAAATATAAACAAACTGAAATGTCTTAAGAGAAGTAGAGAAGTGCAATTTCATCAATATTCTACCCGTTACTAAATGTTTTTGTGTTTGCATGTATTTGCAGATCCGCTGTAAGTTGTAATGCACATGTATAAATTATAAACTGAGGTAGAATATTAAAATTACACTTAATTCTTTCAGGAATTTCAAGGTAGTTAATGTTATTCACATTATTTAAAGGACCGTTTGTAGACGTAAACATTTTCATCATATAAGGAAAGTTCGGAGTTGACATTACGGATATGTAATTCTGTTATTTCATTCGGCTCCCCACTCACTTCACACCAAATTTGAGTATGGCTACTGAACTAAAATGAGTTTGATGCCCCCGATATAAATACTCACAACTCCAAATATTATCAGGAATTATCGGTAAAACAAAGTAAGCTTTGTACATCAGAGTTGGAGATATTTTAATTTGAATTCTGGACTTTGTTGAAAATTCCAACAGTTGGAACTTTTCTAAATAATTACAGCATGTTTAGTTTCTGAAAATTCTAAATGCATACAGCATTTACAAAGTAGTATATGTTGTTTTGTTAACTGGTAGAAGTAAACATTTATCCAGTTAAGGGAAAAGGTGCAATGGCATGGAACTGACAATTCACTACATTTTTTCCTCACCTTTGCCTCCATCCAACAGGGTTATCTCAAAGCTGTTCCTGCGGGGTTTCTCAGGGTTGAGTACCACTGTCAGATCAGGACGTGCAGCTAAGAGGGCAGATTTCACCCCCTCAGCATTACGTCCATAGACCCGTCAGCTCTTACTGCCAGAAATAACAGATGGACATCTATCAATTTATGAATGTGAAGGAAACATCTGCTCATGATATTGACTACTGTATTTATGATTTCTTCAAACAGTGACTTTTACACAGCTGCATCTGTTAAACATAGTAAGAAAATGCAAATAAGAGAAATCAGTTTCGGTTTGTTGCCATTCCCACAATGCACTTCACAAACTCAATTTCAGAAAAGGCCCTAGTGACGTTTCTGTTTGTTATACATATGACAGTATGAGTAATTGGTACATTAAAGGCATTATTTAAGGGGTGATTGTTGAGGACTGCTCTTACTAGTTTTAATACTAAAAAAAAAACTACACAAGTAAATGCACAAGTTATATTTGTAAGGCATTTGGACAAGTGCCAGACTACTATTGTTAGGCGGTGATTTAACTTGCTGACCAGTGTTCAATAATGACTCTTTGGCCCTGCTGTCCATTTTCCTCTGCTCCTCTCTCCTTCTTGTCCTCCACCGCTGGCTTCTCCTTCTCTACCAGAACATCAGCTTTGCGTTTCATTCCCCGACGACCTGAGCCACACAGGTGACAGTACCTTTGTTTTTATAATGATCAGCAACTTGATGTCCAGGAATGGCAAAGCGCTAATACGTTTCATTCTCATTACAAAGGCGCCGGTCGGAGAGTATAATGCAAAAGGAAAAAAAAGGAAAATGGTCAAAGGCATGGTTCTGAGCAACAAGGGTGACTTCATGATTGTCAATTCATTGGGCCAGAGCACCTACAGATCTTGTTGGGCAGACTCAGCGGTTAGTACATGTCAAAGCTGGTCTAAAGAAGAGCTGGATTGCAACCAATGGAGCATCTAAAGGAAGAAAACATTCTTACCACATGTCTAATATTGTGTAGGTCTCCATTCTTCAACTAAAACAGCTCTAACTCGAGGCCTAAAGCCCACCAGACCTCTGGAGGTGTAAAGCCCACCAGACCTCTGGAGGTGTAGTGTGGTATTAGGTCCCTTTAATCCTAGGAGACCTATAGGATCAGATTTTGTCCAGCACTTCCCACACATGGCCAATTGTCCTGAGAGTGGGGTGTCCTTCCTTAATCCATGTTTGGTCAGTTCTACCCACTGCGAACCAGGGACAGCCCACAACACCTGCAGCTGTGGAGATGCTCTGACCCAGTCATCACCGTAACAACCCGGACCCGGTCAACCTCACTTTATTCTTTAAGGTGCTCGTTTTACTGCTTTTGACACACCAGCTTCTAGACCTAAATGTTTCCTTGTTGCCCAATCTATCCAAACCACTGAAAGGTGTTATTCTAATGAAACAAACGATATTGACACGACATCTACCAGCGATCCTAACATTAGGCCTAACCAATGGATATCAGTTTTTCTATCACGATATGAACTACTTCCGAAGGAACTGCAATTTAAAAACAAGAACATGAGACTGTTAGCGACTGCTGACTTATCCTTTGTGAATAAACACAGCGAATAAAACAACAATGTATATTAAAGACAATCACTACAACGAGGACGCTCTTTGCTCCGGTAATCATGCTTTGGGTAATGGCAGGTTCAGACAACGCACTGTGCATATATATGATGTGATAAAACACTTTTCACCCCATTTCTGTTCCAAATGTAGCTTTTAAAGCGTGCTTTTAAGCGACGCACATACCTGCTTTGGACGCCATTACTGTTCCAAAACTTTGGCGGGTAGGTGGACTATACCAATACATTAAAGTAAAGGGGTTCTGGTTTGGTGGACGAAACCATTATAGCGTGGGGTCATTTTGCACCAATACCACTATTACTACTACTACTACTACTACAACTACTACTACTACTACTAATAATAATAATAATAAGACGAATGATTACCTTGTTTTTACTTTAAAGTTACATAATAAGCCTTCAAACTTAGAAGAATTAATGTTTAAAAGCCCAATGATTATTTTTTACAATGATGGACAAGATGAGAGAAATTATTCATAGATCTATCTATCTATCTATCTATCTATCTATCTATCTATCTATCTATCTATCTATCTATCTATCTATCTATCTA